>OZ018393.1:28549453-29149453 GCA_963969525.1 Ontholestes murinus | reverse complement strand
GGGCTAATACTTGTCTCTGGAAGGAAATGGGACGAGTGGAAGATCACTAAGAAGCAGTGAACTCCGCCTGTGATTCCTGCCGCTAAAAGTTTTGTAATGTTTTATGTATATATTTATGATATTTAAATATGTTAGCAGGTATAACAAAGTCAATAAAGACACATATAAAGTAATGATTGCCTTATCAGAGAATTAATAAAAACAAATTTAGAACAAGTAAAAGAAATACATAAAAAAAGAAAAATTAATAAAAACTAAATCAAATTGCATAATAAAAATTAATAGAAGAAGATGAACAAACGCAAGAAGGTATCAATTATCTGAAAGAAAATTTCAAACTTAAGGAAAGAGAAAGAAAGAAGAAAAATAATATAATAAAAGTACTAGATACAGGTACCAAAAACTAAAAAAAAATCAAAGACAAAATAGATACATTTATAGGAAAAAAATAGAATAAATGTTGTAGAAAATAGAACAGAAAGAGATACATAACATATATGCAGAACATGCCAAACAAAGTTACAGTTACGTAGAAAAATAAAAGCAAATTAAGGGAACTACAAGAGGGTATGTTAATAGGCTCTGATTTAATTAAAAACTAAGCCAATATTTAAAGGAAAAATAAAAAAATAGCCAAAAAAGACAGAGGTAGAGGCAACTGCGTCAAAATTCGACAATGAATTAATTACGAATAACAAGGAACTGCGGTGGAACGAAGAAAATAAACGAGACATACAGATTAAACATATGTTATAATAACTATGTATGAATATGTAAACCCCCTAGAGAGAAACAAAAAGTTTGACCCATCCTAAGAACTGATAAGAGCGTGGACGTCGCAGTTGGCACCCAACGTGGGACCAGGGGGGCTCAAAGTTTTTAAAAGCATAAAGAATCAAAGGCCTCTAAGGGCAAAAGAGCCAGTAATCTTAAGTTTACCTTTAAAACTTATACACACATATATGGTGTGATAAACCGTTTATAAATAATAATTGTGTTTAATGAATTCTTAATTAGAAATTAATCGTTGTGTCAAAAAAGATTAAATATTAGTTGAAAATTAGAGGAGTGTTAGGGGATATCTCGGTTGAAGTACAATGCAGAACATTAGGAGGATGGATTTAATTAGAAAATTCCTATACATTCACCTTCCTTGCTAATTCATTCAAATTTGGTGATGAATGAAGTAAAGACATTGAAACGTTTGCAAATCAAGAAGTTAAAAGAATCAGCAACCTGCACTAAAATAATCACAAAATTTGCTAATGGCTTTAATATAGTTCATAGATTACCTACTTGCGATAATAGTGAAAAAAATAATAATCTCCAGTTAGAGAAAAATAAAAATTGTAAGAATTAAATAAGTCGGGTATTTTAAATACTTCTGCTCTTAATTTGAATGAAGAGGTGTCGGATAGTTCTTCATCTGACATTTCTGAAAGCAAAGATAACTAAATCTATTAATTCAAAATCTATACCTGTTCGCCAGTGGGCTTTATCATTTTCGGGAGAACAGAAACAGATGTCACTTAACGAATTTTAAATCCCATTGATGGGTTATGATTAGCTAGGGGAGTTTCTTTGTTAAGTCTGTTTACTTCTGTAATTGATATTTTTATTGGGAATGCTTAACGCCTTGATTATGATGAAAAATTGATTGAAGAAATAAAATTACGCACACAAGAATCTAAATCTATTGGTATGCAGTAAACGCGTTCAGAATTATAAATGAAATATATATGCGAAAAGATCGTGAATATAATGAAGAAGGAGACACGATTACTTTGTTTTACCACTTTATTTAGTTTTATTTATTTATAATAAAGTGGTAAATTTTATTCTCACCTTTGCCGAGAAATATTCAACTTAAAATATTACTTGTTTATCAAATGGCACTTAGCTTAGCAGAAATTACGTCTATAAAAACAGAGGCTAGTCCAGTAACAATACAGAAGTTTATAGAACCACCGAGAAGTGCAGCTGTTTTTGAACACGAGCTAGCTTATGCATATACTGAAAATTATCTGGGTTGTATTACAATTAATAACCAAAAAAATAATAAAAACCTGTTGTAATTGTAAGAAAGCAAATTAGCTACAATTTGTTTAAATTGTGGTAAACTTACTCACAAAATTAAACACAATAATCACTTTGTTTTGTATAACCGTTATTTATTTATATGGTGACCAATGGTTTCAATACATCAGCGTATCATTTTCAAACCGAAAGTGATACGACTTTGCTAAAATTTACAAAACATGTAAATTTTAGCATATTATAGAATAAATTGTTTATTTTAAACTAACAAATGCGCCAATTATGTCATCCTCTTATATAAAGTACACCTATTGGCAAATTCCGGTATTAAAAACATCCCACGATTACCTTAGTTTTGCAGTAGCGGGAAGAGGTCTATACTGCTTTAATAGGATGCCTTTTGGGCTACATAATGCATCGGCAACTTGGCAATAGCTTATTGACAGTGTCTTTAATCCTGACTTTGAATCCTTCATCTTTGTATACCTTGACGATATCATAGTAGTAACTTAAACATTAATTGTAAGAAGTGTTTTGTAGACTTCAAGATTTTAATTTAACCTTATCAAGAGATAAATGTTAATCTTGCAGACAATAGTGGAAGTATCCGGTGTACCTTATAAATGAGCAGGGGATTCTTATACTTTCTAAGTAAGTTCCAGCAATTTTGTATATACATGTATTAGAAGTACATAGTGTACTAGGATTAACCTAAATTAATTCCAAATTTTGTGTTCAACTTTGGTCAGCGTTCTTGAAAAAACATCTAAATATGTTTGGGGATATGAATGCAATTGTGCTTTAGATTTAGTTAAGAAGGCTTTGATTTCTGTGCCTATTTTAAGGTGTCCCGATTTTTTCCTACCCTTTATTTTTCAAACGGATGCAAGCGCATATGGCGCGTTGTTTCTTACATTGATCAATCGTGATTAAAGCTGAGAGGAAATACAGCACCATAGAGCGCAAGTGTCTTGCGTTTCTCTGGGCTGTTAAAAAGCTTCGTTCTTATTTAGAGGGGTTGGAATTTACGGTTGTTATAGACTATTATTCTTAAGCGTGGTTAAGTAATTTGAAGGATATCCAAGGCAGGTTGGCTCGTTAGTTACTTAGGTTGCAGGTTCATTTCAAATCATACGTCGCAATTCCCGATACTCTCTTCAGAAGTATATCCGTAATTGATTATGTGAAGTCTGGTAATATTAAAGATAAATGGGTAGATTCTATAGTAAACTTAATTTTAAAAAAACCTTTACGACATCCTTAATGGTGCGTTGGAAATTCTCAATTATATAAATATTTTCGAGATAAATTTTTGGTAGACAAGTTGACACAATCTAGGAATAATTGGTAACAAGTGATTCCAAAAAACTTTAGAAACGTAATAAGGAATTGTCATTTTTAAACAGCTGGGCATAGCGCCATCTATAAAACTTATCATAGGTGAAATAAATCCAAACAGGATAAACATAAGGGTTTGATGCAACGACATCTATTAGTCGACAAGCCATGGCAGATTCTCAGTGTTGATTTAGTGGGCCCTTTGTCTAAAAGTTCGTCTGGGCATCAATATATCGTAGCTCTAACGGATTATTTTAGCAAGTTCTCATTATTTTTTCCTATTCGATAAGCAACATCTTCAATTGCAGAAAATTGAAATCTGGTGAATGGTGTTCTAAAAATTATTTTAGCTAATAATGGCATACAGTTTACCAGTAGTTTATTTAAATCTCTTTGAAGTGAAGTGTAGATACAATTCTCATTATTAACCAGAAGCTACTTCTGTAGAAAGGAGTGACAGAGTATGTAAAACTATGTTGGGATTGTACCTTTATGAGACAAACATTTAGAGAAAGTTGGTTGTGATACACGTTCAGCAACTCATGAGGTGGCTGAATTAATTAATAATTAATGTTAATTGTGGACGTCAGCAAATTATAGTGGGATCATAAAATTACTTACATTTATGTTATCAGAGTGAATCGTTTTGATCTAGAAAATAGTTCTGAGATATTTTCAGAATTATTTGAAAATATCAAACCTAATATTAAAATGGCGTATGAACGTAATAAAAAGCACTATGACTTACGCAGGCGTTCTAAGGCGTTTGAATAAGGTGATTATGTTCTAAGGAAGAATTTCATGCTATCAAACACTACTAATTATTTTCAGCAAAGTTAACATCAACAGTTCTAGGTTCATTTTGGATAAAATCATTGCCATGGGCATATTTTGAAAAGTTTATAAAACGCCTCCTGAAATCTAGGGAAAAATAAGCATTTAAATGGTAAAAAATAAGTATACAATGCTTGATCGTTTGGAACAGCGGAGGAAAGGAAATATCCGTCTGAATGGACGAACATTTAATGCAAGTGAATTCCGCCCTTCAGCATGCTGACAAAATTTATATTTTGTACATAATTTGTGCCAATTTTTGTTAATATTCTATAAAAGCATGTATAATAAAGACAAATAAAGACAAATATTTGTTCTCATATGAAAATGGTAAATTTTTGTTTTATTTATATTAGGGAAGTAATTGGGGAGTTGTAACAGTTTAAAATTCTGTTAAAATTTTTATTGGTTTATGAATATTTATTATTTGCAACTACATTTATATGCCTGTGACTTTGGCTCATTCTGAGCACGATAAGAATTCTTTCAATGGTGATCGTGGATGCACATTTATACGCACTTAAATAATTGTGGTTAAATTGTTTAAATTTAGAAATGTGCTCGGATTATCGTTAAAATATATTCACATTTTTGTGAAATTTTTTGACGCAGGTACAAATTCTCGTTTACCTACGTGGGATTATCATCACCATTGAATATAAAAGTGGATTCCATTTATACCAAAACATCGGAACGAGAAATCTTAGTGCAAATTCACTTAAATTCTGAGGTTTTTGGTTTAAGCAAATTAAATCATTTCCTATTTCTTTCCTCTAGTTGCTAAGTGAGTAGAATTATAAAGAATGTTTAAAGGAAGGTTTGTTGTCGTTCGGGAGTTCTGGAATTCCGAAGGTGCTTTCTGAAATCTGAAGGCCAGAGTGTCGTAAGGCAGTTAAGACAGTATGATGACAGGGTGACAAACGGAAGCAATAATGGAACCAGATAAGCTAAAAATCTTTAACTTTGTTATCTTCATATGTACGACTACGTATATATAGAGTTTTTATCAAAATTTGACATTTTATCCGAGGTTATTCAAGAATAGAAAAGAAACTCTTAGCGCTAAAGGTACGCCGTAATCACAATTTTCATGTGATTTTCTCATCAAGAGTTTTTTTTGTCATTGTTTATTTTGGGATAAGGCCAAATATTAGTTTATATTTGGCGAGCTCTATATTAAAAGTAGTTTTTTCTCTGATCGAATCTTATTTGCACTAATTACACACTGTTATTGTTTGTATTTTTTATGAACATTTATTAAATGTCATATTTTATTTACGATTTTTTATCTCAACATAAATTTAAAAGCCTTTTTGATTCTTGAATTTTGGAGGTATTCACTTCGTAGTACATTTTCAATGAATAATAGAAAAACGATTAACTCTTTTACTTTTTATTATTTACACAATACTTGTGACCAGTGTAATTGAGGCTAGTCTAGTATAAAAAAGTTAAACGTTTTTCTGTTAGCCTTTTTAAAGATTATTTTACAGAATTAAACACAATCAAACTAGTGTTGCTTTATTATTTATGCTAGTTATAGTATGACAATTACTTTTCTACAATTCAATATACCAAGTGATAATAGTCAGGGAGGTAATTGTTTAAACAATTGATTAATTTTGTACCATTAGTAAGACATATTATTACAGATATACGTAATATTTCGTTTTTTTTTTTAATTAATAGTTAATTGTTCTACTCGCATAAATATTTCTTTCGAAACACCCGTAAATATTATTTGCATGACATATTTTTTTAACTCTAATAAAATATTATAACCAATTATTAAAATTACATATTTATATTTACACTATTTGATGTATTCAACAATACACATGCAAGCTTTGAACAAGTTATAAACTAGGTTTATTAAACTAGTTGTTAAATGCAAGAGGTGCAAGAGTTTGATATTGTGTTAAAACCAACTAGTTATTACTTAGGAAAGTTGTATATGGCTTACCGATACATAAACTAACTCTTCAAGTATTACCTCAGTTTGATTCTCAAACCTGTATGAAACAAAACATCGATTTTAATTTTATATGATAAATTGAAACAACTGAAAGAATTGAATGTGTTAAAAATTATTTCTAGTAAAATAAAATATTGCGTATTATTGTAAATAAATATTGCTTCATATTATTTTCTAAATTAGGTATAACAAACACAATTAATTAATTCGTTATTTTTAAAGTTTAAAAATTATTTGATTAAATAATAATATATTATTATTATTGAAATCATTTAAAAACATACAAAAAGAGGTTTTAAATCGATTTACATAAAAACTTAATTTAAGAAATAAATATTATAAATTAATGATATGCATTACAATACAACAAAGAAAATTAATAGGTTCGTTGATGTTTACCAAACAAAAACCAATTTACAAATTGCAATAGGTTTACGAAATCCACGGGCAGATAACAAATACTGCCGATCTTGCAGTCTTAATCCGGGGATTTAGCAAATTACCCCTATGTCATGAAAATAGGAGACATTTCGAAATTAGTTCCTTTCTACAGGTCTATAAATTTTAGGAACTTAAAAATTGGCCCCATTAAAATGTCTATTTGGAAACGTTGGGTTATTTATAGAATATCGTTAAATTAAACGCACCTCTAAGTCTCCTTTTCATATTACGCTAGATTTAATCGAATTAAACATTTAGTAACATATAAATTATATAGTATTTTTTAGTTTCACTATAAAAGCCTTAAGAGGAAATATTTAAAGCTCTTGAGTATTTTTACACCTTACACTTTAAAAATAAACTATTTATTTGCGAAAAAATTATAAAATATACGACTGAAAGACCATCGATCGATATCTAATTGTAAAAAAGAAGATAAACATCATAGTGATTATTATCGTATTATCAAATGTAACACAATTTTTAATAAAGATGCTTATCTCTTTAATAATATAATAATAATAATAATAATAATAATAATTTATTTTAGTAATGTAATACTGGCAAATTGCATTACAAATTTGCAATGACAATAATATTCATAGTAATTAAAATTAGGAAGAAATTATATCTTCTTATATTTTCAAATACATAAGTGATTCAAATAATTAATAGTTGATAAAATAAATTGATACATTAGAGCTGGAATTATATCAATAAGCTTAAGTATTGAAAAAACATTCAATATTTATTATCATTTATAACTTTAAGCTGCAATGTTGTATATTAGTATTTTATAGATACAAGATAAAACAAATCAATCGCTTTATGAGTGACTTATCTAGAGAAGAATTTAAATTATTTGTGGTAACAATAATTAAATTATCGCCGCTTCTGCTTGCTAGCATTTCTAAACATTTCTAGATTAAATTTTGTAATAAATTTGCACGCAAATTAAAATAATAATAATAATAATAATATGCTTTCTATAAATAATAAATAATGTAATATCTTTTTACTGTTACATCTGGCAAATAAAAATAAAAATTGGTTAACATATATTTTTTTATGCGGGATTTTTTACTAATTGTAAGAAATCCATTAACCATTATGATTAGCTCCAGTTAACGATTTTAAACTAAATGTACACGATAAGGTTTACCAGAAGATGTGCCTTCTGGCCTCTAATCCGAAAGGTAAAACGCAGCTGAATTCTCTGCCTTTCAAAAACACTGTCACCGCTTGAGTTCTGCCTGTTGGTCTAGTCAGAACAGGGCGAGTAATAAAGCAACTGATAATTCTGATCCGTTTCAGAGGCCATATTGAAAATGTTAACAGGCCACACTAACTAAAATCCGCTTTAAAAATATAGACTGTTTAACTGAGACGAGAGTATAGGTTTCGCCTCCCGGTTTAGTAGTTGCCTTCTTGTAAACCTGTATGCTTGAGTCGAGAGTACAGATTTAGCTTACTAGTAGCTGGAAGGCATCCCTTCAAATAAACTTTAACCTTTAATTATACCTACCATTGAACATTTATTTAGTACATACAACTAATTCAAGACGGCTCTAATAATAGTTGAACATACGAAGTCCAGATATTTATTATGTAGAGAAAAATACGAAATTGTTCAAGCTTTCTTGGTTTCCAGTGATACTAGTGAGTCAAGTTTGGTTCTTGTTCTGCAAGATTTGTAACCTCCTTAAATCTCCTTTATTAGCTAAATATAAAATGGTACCTGCGAAATGAAAGTGTGACAATATAATAGTGTTATTGATTGTGATTTTTGTTACAAGTAACAAACAAGTGTGTTCTGTGTGTAAGGTAACTATATTAACTTTCCTAGTTATTAACTTTCCTCCTAATCCACACTTCCTTAATTTTAATATTAATGTGTCTATGTATACTGTTTCAAAAGCTATTTTAAAGTAAAAAAAAACAATACTATTAATATACCCATGGAAAGTCAACTTTCGATTCGCTAATGAGATATTGTAATAAAGAATAATGGTTGCGACCGTTACTACCTGGTAATCCATACTTACACTGAATTGAAAAATTCACTATGTTTTAACCATAATAATATAATTTGTGGTTAAAACATAGTGTACTAATTGGTCTGAAATTTTCGCTAGTTTTACTATTACAATCTTTTCTAATTGGTGCTAGTGTGTTGCATTTGAGTTTCTTTGATGCTAACCTTGTTTCTAAAGAAATTTTTATTATGCGAGTGACAAATTTTATCCATTGTGGTAAGGTAATTTTTATTATTTCTGCAGCTAAATTACCTGGACTTGGTTTGTTTGGTAACTTTAATATTTTTTTTCTTAACATACATAAAAAAATGACACAATCTGTGAATATACTTGCCGAATCTACTCTAATATTATAGTAACTCTTACTTTTGCCTTCTTGGTGTTCAATTACATGTGTTACATGTGTTTCGATTAAACATAAAACTAATGGATGGTTAAACTTTAGAAAATAATTAAATTTATGTTTGATTCAACTTTGGGACTTTTGGCAGAGTATACACGGCTTGTTTTTGTTCTTTAGTAGCCGCTATGTAATTGCATGAACTTCATATTTATGGTTTATATTATGTAGGATATTACATTTTCTATTGACAGTAATAGAGTTAATACAACAAAGTTCTTGTGTGCATCTTTTGTTACATGTTTACCACTACCACAATAGCCACAAGATTGTTTATTTGTACATTTTATTGCTGTTACACTTAAAACTGCGATGTGAATCAATATGTTCATACACCTAATATTGTCTATAACCTATTTGATTTACCCATTATGCTTCTAAACGTCTTCGGATTACATCGGTTTACTGAAAAATATGAATGTTCCATCTTCTTACTTACTACAACTCCCAATTCACTTGCTTCAATTATTATTGATTTATTCAATTCTTGTTAGTTTTACGCATGATTTCTTCTTTTATTGAAACTTTCACTCTACATTCTCTTCCTAAATTAGTTATCATATTGTTCAGTAGTGTCTCTGCCTTCAATTTATATATACAGTTTATGACTACATTTCCATTCTTTGTCTCTTTTACTAGAGTTATATGTACTTCCAAGTATGTACGTTTTTTGTTTGATATTTTTTTGTTTATGTTTGATTTATTTTGTACAATAGTTTTTTTTCAAGATGCATAATTATTTTTCTACTAGTTAATAATAGTAGTAGTATAGCTAATAAATCCCATTTATCATTACTTTGATCAGCATGGCACGAGCTTGAGTTTCTGTCGTCATAGCATAAAATCTTGTTTCCACTGACACTTTACACATTATTCGTTTCCATTCTTTCAGTACTATGGTACACTTTATTGTTACAGAATTTATAATTATTAACTTTTTCTCCTAGATTTTCTTCAGTTGCTGACGCCACAGACGCCATTAAAAGGGGGGTTTACTAAGGTGAATTATTGAGATTAGTTTACAAATTTAACAAGAGTTATTTATTAGACCTATTAATTTGTAAACAATTAGTTCACAGTATGAGTCCCAAGAAACTACAGATTAAACTATAGTCTTTGTAAATTTTCCGTTCTTTATAGCGAATTGTGCCAAATAAATTGGTGTGACCTTTATCAGTGTTGTGAGGTAAATTCTGTTTGTAATTTACTATACAAAGAAATGTATAAATTATTTGATCGCCATGTTCCTATATCAAAATCTAATGATGTATGGAGTAAAAACAGTTATGCACCGTGGATAAATCGTAATATTAAAAATCAGATCAAATTGAAAATAGTCTAAGAGATAAGTTATTACTAACTAAACTTGATTCTGATAAGAAGAAATTTGTCGATTTGAGATGGTCAGTTAAATATGAAATTAGAGCTGCTTACGAAAACTATATTAAATGATCTAAAGAGGAACTGAAGTCAAATCACAAACTACTATGGATATTTGTTAACAACTAAAGAAATGCTACCCGTATACCTGGAATTATGAAATATGACGATAAAATAATATCAGACTCCTATGAAATTTCAAACGCAATTTGCAGATCAGTTCCGTAAGTTATATCCACTATCTAACTCAGCAGTTCAACAATAACATGAGCATATCATGGAGCATTTCTGTCACCTTAATATCAGTATTGATAACGTAGAAAAACATTTGCGTAAATTCAAACCGATATTAACATCTGGAGTATATATGATACCTGCGCTTATTTTAAAAGATGCTGCTTCTACTTTAAGTAACGCACTTCACCATATATTTAAACTGATTTAAAGTTCTGGTGTGTATCCTAACCCGTCTTTAAATCAGGCCAGATTGACATTATCGAAAACAATCGTCCTATAGCTATTTTGAGAAATGTTTCCAAGGTATTTGAAAGAATTCTTTTTGAACTTATTAAGTGTCAAGCAGAAAATGCCATCGTTATCTCGCAACATCGCTTTATGAAGAAAAGGTCGATATGTATGAATTTAATAAATATTACGCAAGTTATTTCCAAACATATGGAGGCCGGTAAACAGGTAGATATTATATATATCTTACCAAGGCATTCGATAAAATGATCATTCTATACTGTTAACAAAGATTCGTTAATTTGGAATACAAGGCAATGTTGTGCGTGTTCTGCAATCCTACCTAAACAGACGGATACACTTTGTAAAAATTAAGGAAATTAAGTCTCATCTCGGTCCATTGTTGTTTTTATTGTATTTTAATGATGTTTGTATGAATTTAAAAAGCAATGTCTTTCTATATGCAGATGATCCTAAATTGTACCACACAATTGAATCTAATGATAATTGTGTTCAACTACAAAACGATATAAATTTTGTTCATGTTTGGTGCTGTAATAACAACCTTGAACTTAATACAGAGAAATGTACAGTTAGATCTTATTCACGCAAGTCTAAACTTATACATGTACGCTACAACATTAATGGGGTTATGATAACTCGTGTTAGCGAAATGAAAGATTTTGCGCTATATTTCGACAACCAAATTACATTTAACAGCCATATTGAAAAGTAATAAATAGAAAAAACACGAAAATATATTCGTAAAATCTACAACAAATGAGTCTTATTAAGACTACAAGAACAAATCACTTTTGAAACAACTACTTCTCTAGCTAATACTTCGACAGACATTGAATAATACAAAAGTAATTTGCGTGTTACAAAATAGCAAGGCTATCAAAGCAACACTAGTTTGAACGTATTTCTTTCTGTAATATGAACTAAAAATGATTGAATGTACGTTAAAATAGTTTGTGAGTGACTATACTATGGTAATTTGGAAAAAGAAATGAATTTAGGTTGATGTAATTAAAAATAAATTAGCAAAAGCAATTAAATAATTCAATACTCAATTTTATAACCATCTGTAGACACGTGTTTCGATATTTCAATCTCTTCAGTACAGCTTTATTATAAAATTGATTTTAAACATAAATAAAAACGTTTACTAAAATAAATATAATGAAAAATATATATTTTAATTATCTACAACGTAAAGGACTTATATATTTTAATAGAGAAAAGTTATTAAAATAATGTTTTCGGATGTTGTGTAAACTATTGTTGCACTAAAAGCGGTATTGGATGCCTATATTTTATCTTGACTTACTTATTGTTCAGTTGTTGGGCACTTCCGGGAAGAGATAAACAAACTGCTTATACATAGAAATGAGGGCAAGAAAAAACAATACTTGACGTGTTTCGGGATTTTTTTTTGCAAAAATCGCCTATATCGAAGTTATGAATTTTATTCCAGTTAAAGTTTCCACCCTGTAAAGATATATGTGCATTATAATTAATAAACATAATAATATCTAAAACAAGACCTAAGTAATATTTAAACTAGAGAAAATTTGCTGCTATGAATTGTTTAAAAGAGGTGACAAACCCTAAATGCAAGAATTCACTAAGGCTAGTCCTACTCTCTAGTACAACTATCATTTGAAGTATCTCTACGTTGTTAAATCTGAGAAATATTTTAAGCTAATAAAGTTAGGTCACTTTGCTAACGTAATCCTATAGAGGGTCATGAATGCCAAGAACAATTTCTACTTTCTAAAGAGCTTCATCCTGAACTAAACTTGTATAGCTAGCTCCTTCATTCTTTCACCCTAAAAAAGAGCCAAGTCTCTCCTAATAATATCTTTTTATCTGCCTCTAATGTTGCGTATTACCAACCTGTTATTACATTTTTTGAGACCCTAGTTATTTTAAGCTTCTCTGGTATAATTTCAGTATCACGTAGAACAAAGAATAGCACATCTGTATTACAATACGGATCCTTACGTAAAGATGAATAATTTTTCACACAATTATTCAAAAAATAATGTAAACGAGATGAAGCGATATCAGATATTGTAAGGCAATCAATTGAAGCTATGCAAGAATTATTCAGTAACCGTGTGATCTTAAGATTAGGTATAACTATCAAATAAATGGAGTAATAATGACTCTACTGAAAACTCCAGATTTAAAAAGAGTCAAGAATGAATTGATTGTTCAACTAGTTGAAAGCGGTAAAAAGTCAACTGTGGAACCAATTAACCTTACCTCATCATTTGATAGTTCCATTCGTACATCACGTTATAGAGAGTTTATCTTGAAGCCCAACTTCAACGATCTCAAATGCCTCTACACCATTACTTAGGTAGCTCACAATAAAAACTTTGAGATATTGCTCAATTCTGTTTCTGATTAAGTCAAAGATAGCTTGTTAGCAAGCCGTGTTAAAGATTTTCTTGATGTCAAGAGCTAGGATGTTACATATTCTTGTGTGTAATTGTCTTTAAGCTTTTTTTGCCGTTAGTATAATTTTACGTCTATATTGTATCTGTAATATGCTATCAGCATTCATATGTACTAATCTCTTTGACTATTCAATTCATGATCATACTTTTAAATAATTTGCCGATGTAATCAATGAGACAGACACATTCGGCCATTTTGAAGAATTAAGTAAATACTGTTCCCAGTGTATTTGGTGGATGACCTCAGTTTATATGCTATCCGGGTCTGCTGCCTTTTTGAGACAATTTCTGCATAGGGTTGCATCAATATATTCTTTTATCACTGAAGGAATTTCCATAATATGGTATTGAGTGTAATCTTATCAGGTTTTCATTAAGAAGAATATTCTTCAAAAATAATTGGATGAGTTACGTTCACACGGTTTATTTGAAGCACCAAATATATATTTCGTACACAAAGTGACCATTATCAATGGTTTAATACTAAATATTCCATATGATTCTTATGATTTCTTCAGATATAAAATTTGAAATTTTCCCCTATTTTTATGATTTTATGATTTTTATCGCAATCATTTAAGCAAAGTGTGCATTATCGAAAATATAATGGGGTTTTCATTTTGAAATTTAAAAAAAAAACGAGTATATTTTAAGAGAAATTAATGGATATTTTGTTGTAAAGAGAAAGGTATTCCATTAACGATGGAAAACGATATCAGCCACTACTACGGTTGCAGCACCATATCCTTTCATGAAATTTTCAATGACCAATACGCACATTTACGACTGTATGTCCTCGATAACTTCACGAATACCACCTTTATTATATTGAATCGATTGTGGAGCATTGACATAGGCATTATCTTTCACGTGGACCCAAAGAAAAAAATCTAAATGTGTTGAGTCACAAGATTTTGGGGGCAATTGTGATCAACTCTTTGCGAAATAACACGGCCAGGAAACTTTTCTTGTAAAATTGCGATTGTTTCGTTGCTTGTGTGACACATAGCGCTTGTTGAAAATAAACGTCGTCCACATCAATATCTTCCAATTCCGGCCATAAAAAATTATTAATCATAGCTCGATATTGTAATCCATTTACCGTAACAGTTTCATCAGCCTCATTTTCGAATAAGTAAGGTCCAATCACACCGCCAGTACAAAAATCGCACCAAACAGTGACACGTTGAGGATGTAGAGGCTTTTCAATAAGCATTCTTGGATTTTCCGAGCCCCAAATGCGGCAATTCTGCTTATTCGCGTAGCCTCCGAGGTGATAATGGGCACTGAAGATGAAAATCCGGATCATTTTGATGCATTTCAAGGACCTAATCAGCAAAGATACGAAGTTGCTGGTGATCTACAGGCTTGTTTTCTTGTGTTAACTGAACTTTAAAAGTCTTTAAACCTAAGTCTTTATGCAAAATATGGTGTAATGTCGTTTTTGGAATATATAATTCTAATGATCGACGAGGAATCGACAAACCTGGGCTTTCGTTAACACTATTGGCTACAGCAGCAATATTCTCAATTGTTGCTGAGCGACGCACAGAGTTTCGATTCTTCATATCACTAAGTTGTCTCAACAGCTTAAATGGTTTAATCAGTTTTAATATTGCTGGCTGAGAAGGTGCTTCACGACGATCCAAAAGTGCTTTAGTTTCGCGAACTGTGACTGCAAAAAATTCACCACTGCTGTAGTGAATTTTAACAATTTCAATGCGTCGTTGAAGCGTTTATCGTTACATTTTTACTAATGGCATAGTTTCTACTTGCCAAATGTCAAAGATGACAGCTGCAAAAGTGACAGCTGCCCAGATAGCGGGCTATTCAAAATGAAACCTCTTTACTAGCAGATATGTAAAAAACTGTAAGAAAAAGAAAATCTATTTGGTTGTGTAATACATCAAAATTCAACGAAAAACAGGAAGATCAAAATAAAGTGACGATTGGGCAGCAATAAATACAGCCTCTTGAATAATATTCTCACTTATCTCTTGGTATAACATTATTAAATAATAGAAATACGTTTATAATTATTTGATATCAAACGTGATAATGCTGTAACAGGCATAGTAAGTTGGGCTAATTTACAAAATCAGTAAAACGAACCAAATGTCTATTCTTTGCCTATTACTTAACCTAAGCAAGGTATAACCTACTGTTAGTCATATCTAAGAATATTATACAACCACTGACAATAAATTTTGGAAAATAGTCCTGTAACATAAACGTAGATGAAATATTAACTAAAGTTACCTTACTGTCCTTTGAAATAGTTACCTCTCATAACTATGCACCGCTGATATTTGCTATACATCTCCTGGAAATTTTTCAAGAAGGCAATTTTTGGGTTGTCAAACCTCCTTCCGTACATTAAAATTTTAATCCGTTTCATGAAACATCTACGCAGGGTACGACAAAAGTACGCACAACATTTCGTGTTTTTTGTTCACGACTATACCCTCACACAGCCAATATCGTCAAACAGAACTTCGCAAAAAAGGGGGTGGTGGAAATTTAACATCCACCATTTTCGCCAGATCTCAATTCTCCAAATTTCTTCCCATTTCCTTGACTCAAACTCATTTTAAAAGAAAAGAGTTTTGATGATATTCCTGACATCCAATGGAACGGGACAAGACATTTTAAAAAGTTTCCAGGACATGTATAGCAGATTTCAGTGGTGCATAGTTATGGGAGGAAAATGCAATCAATTATATTTATAGAATTGAATATAACAAATGATAACAAATGAATTAATAAAAATAACATTAAATACCAACTATAAGCCGTTTTATGTTCCTTTTCATACAACCTTTTTTTTAAACAATAAATGGGTTTATTGTGCAACGTGTAAGTTTCTTGTGACATACAATAGATATATATATGGTATTATAGTACCTTCGTGAGTTTGTCCATCAAACGTAATAAACTTTCTCAGGAAAAATCCGATGTTGTTTGAAAGTACTTAATATTAAAAATATTGCATGCTCCCACTACATAGTTTCATAATTTTATGTGTAGTAAAAGGAAGTATAATAGGTCACTGCTTATGTTAATACATTTTATAAGCAAATTTTTGTTATTAATTAATTAATAAGTTAGATTCAAAACTGTACTAGTGATAATAGTTAGTAGAAGTCTTAAAAATCTTTAAGTGCATTGTAAGGTTTCTCGTTTACGTATATAGAAGAAACGCAAAAATTAAAACAACAAAAATAAAGTATTCATTGTTTACACTACATAATATATGGTACATATCTGTCTGCTTTAAATAATAAAACAGTAACTACTTCAAACAGAAATTATAATATTTTTCATCTTTCCTTAATGCTTAGTGAATAAATAATAAATACTACGCGTTTACAAATGCGGCTCTATCGTCATCACTTTGAGTGTTAATTTCGCGTTACGTTCCATACGTTAAATTAAAATGTACATTATAATTCCATAGAGACAGGTACAATTAAAATTAATAAACCAAGCAGTAATGCAAGCGAGGATTTGCAGGTTTGGCAGCGAGTATTGTGGTTTGGGACGCATCAGTGGCTGCCGACTGCTGACATAGCATTTCCTATAATGCTTCTATTTGTTCACTCCAGTTTGTATCTCTGGAGAGGCGACCGTTCAGTGCCAGCAAAACGTGCATTTTCTTATTTATATACGTGAACTCTCAAGATAACCGCAACGACTGCTGCCTCGTTCAACAAGATTTGTATAATGATTATAGTTTTAACAAATATAAAGCTTACAACAGTTGGGGAACTTCTTAGCCGGACTTTTACACTTGAAGTTCTAACTTATTTGTGCATGGGGTGTAGATAACAATATTTTACTACTGCGTGGAGAATTACTTAAATTGATTTATGCACTTAATATTAAATACTTTCTTATAAAAAAACTACTACAAAATCTAGCCGAAATATTTTACGAATAATATTTATATTTACAGAGAAGTAACTAGATTATGAATAACGAATAGAACATACAAAAACAGGTATCAACCTTATGTTATATTGTTATATTATTATATACAAATATATCCCACCTAGAATTTACGACATTTTTATGAAAACACTAATAGTAGTCTTTTTAATTCAAAATAAATAAAACAATATTTTTTTTTTTAATTTACACTTGTAACTATAGTTTTGACAACTTCAGCTTGTCGTTATCAAATAATAATTGATAATAACAAGCTGATGTTGTCGAAACTATAGTTACAAGTGTAAATAAAAAAGTGACACCAACAAAGTTAATTGTTTTATTTATTTTTAATTATCAAAATGTATCACGAAGTAAAAGCCTCCACAATATCTCATTTATATAGTCTTATTAAACAATAATTTTTAAATGTGACTAAATTTATATCTTTATTCTGTAAAATGTATTGGAAAAACATTTATTTATATTATTATTATAGGAATTTATTAATTTCAGCCTATTATGATATAAGACGTTATTGTAGTGATCATATCTGCCTTAAAAGCAATTATTAATTAAAGTTTTACGTGCTTGTTAAATTAATAACATACCATATAGAGCAGATGCGTCCTCGTTTCATATGGAATTCTATATACAGTTAATTTCACTGTCTTATCGCGACAATGACAGTGGCTGTCGCTCCTAGGAAGATGGAAGATGATGGATTGTAACCACATATGAAGTTTCTATAGACAATAATAAGACGCTCCCATAGTATTGTTGACTCAACAATCTCCAGAGATAAAAGGGCTGCGGCTCAGTGATATTCTCGAATAACGCATACAAACATCACAGTTAATTTTGCAATTTAAATAAACACATATCGATATTAGCTTGTTACGGAACTTTTCGATGCGATAAATTTAAATTCGTGTGTTTATTAAAATAATAATTTATTTAGGCTATATTAAAATGTAAATTATTAATATCCATATAAAATGTAGGAAATTGTATACATCAATCTGCTATGTTGTTATTTTGAAATGATTGTAGATTTAATGGACTATAGACTAAATTGCATTTTCTGATTTAATTAGTTGTATTGAATAGATTACATTAACACTCTAACTATTTAATTACAATCAAAGAAATAATCAATAATGTAGCTAATCACAGTTTAATATAATAGTGATTATTCTGATCGTAAATTCAGTTGATTTTTAAAATACCTTTAGATATTACTATTTTTAAATTCAACCAAGGATTAGCATATTCTCTTATTTTCATATTATTGACTATAATCCATATAGAACTTCGCAGCCGCGGGGAAGAAATAGTAACATTTCTAAATAGTGCGGAATTTGAAAATATTATAAAAAAGTGTGTAGAATCTCAAACCAGGACTTTATACAGTGAAATTAGTGATTTAAAAAATGAACTAAAAAGCTTAAAAGCAGAAGTGAACAGTCTCAAGCAGAACAAAGAAGTGGAAAAAAACCAAGAAGCCTTGACAAAAACAACAGCAGTTTATGCAAATGCAGTCAAACAAACAAACAAAAATAAAAACCAATCGGACACAAAAACGCTAAGCAACTCTGAAAGCAATAAAATATCAGAAATTGATGAAATAAAATGCTCAGAAATGACGCAAGACAAGAGTAATGAGTGGCAAGTGAAATCGCAGCGAAGAAACAAAGCTAAACGCTCCAGAATCCAAGGGACCAATGAAGAAATATGCGAAATAAAAGCATCAAATACTCTCACTACCACGTGTGTAAATTGGACCCAGCCTTGAACGAAGATGACATCGTTAAATATTTAAAAAGAATAAAGTTAAAGATGTAAAGTGCGAGAAAATGAATTCCAGACACCCACAGGAATATTCATCTTTTAAAATTTCGGTACCCTCGGATAATGCTAACGAGGTATTAAAACCTGAATTATGGCCAAAAAATGCTTACATCGATCCTTTTTTATTCCACCTTCAGAAAAAACACGATCGACATCACCATCCATTAAACCAGACGACCAATGCACATCAAAATTAACAATCATTCATCAAAACATTCAATCAATTGGAAACTGCAGTGAAACGCTTGCTGAAGAAATAAATAACAACAACTGTGACATCCTTTGCCTAACGGAACATTGGAAAAACGAAGAACAATTAAACGCAATTAAGCTTAATAATTTTACCCTCGCTACCGCATTTTGTAGAAAATATAACCAACATGGTGGAGTGGGAATCTATATAAGAGAAGGTCTGATATATCAAGAACATAATTACATCCGCAGTATGAGTAAACCATATATATATATGTGAATGTGCTGGTGTGAATATTGCCTTTAACGTAAGTAGTATAATTGTAGTCGTTGTGTACAAACCACCGAACGTATGTATAGATGATTTTTTCAGTTTATTTGAGCGATTGTTAATAACATTACATAATGAGAACAAAACAACTATAATTGCAGGTGATTTTAACATTAACACGTTAATTGAAACCCAACAGAGTAGAATTGATTAATTTAATAAAAGAATACGGCTTCATAAAACATTTTAATGAACCCACTAGAGTCACAAACAAATCAATGACATGTATTGATAACATATTTATAAATCAAAACAGTCACTGTGAAAAAGAAATTATAAACATGCATGTATCCGATCATTTGGCACAAAAGATCCAATTAATAACAGAAACTAAACACCATTGTCTCAAAAGGTCAAAAAGAGTATATAATAAAAAAAGCATGGAACAATTTAGATTAGAATTGATGTCAGTTGATTGGAAATATATTTATACTATTGCTGAAAATAACGTCAATGAGCAGTGGAACGTGTTTAGTAACATTATCAACAATATTGTAAATAAATATTTCCCAGAACAAAATTCATTCATAAAGAAAGAAAAAGTCACAAAATAAATTCATCCGAAGAATTAAAACTTTGCAAAAATGAATTGGACATATTATATGTAGTGTCTCGCCATAATAAGAATTATCTCGACAAATACAATGAAACAAAAAAGAAGTATAATAAACTATTAATTCAAAATCGTGCAATTTACTATTCCTCTCAAATTCAAAATTCAAATAATACAGGCAAAAGTGTCTGGAATATCATTAATAATATCAGAGGAAAGCAAAAGAATATCTCAAAAATAGATGTACCGGGCACAGCTAAAGAAGTAGCATCTAAATTTAACATATATTATAAAAATGCCATTGACGAAATAACAAAAAATAATACACGTATCGATTACTCCGACAATATTCCACCCAACACTAATAGTATCTTTATCAATCCTATAATTGAATCCGAATGCTATAATTTAATCAGCAAACTAAAAATCACCCTTTCCTGTGGCTACGACAACATTCCCAGTATAGTGATCAAATATTGTGTACTAGAAATAATAAAGCCCCTAACGTATATAATAAATAATTCACTTGAACATGGAATATTCCCTGACAAATTAAAAACTGCGATCATAAAACCGATATTTAAAAAAGGAAATACAAAAAATGTTGAAAACTATAGACCAATTAGCCTTTTACCCGTATTTTCAAAAATCTTTGAACAAACTATGATCAGTAGAATGAATACATTTTTTAACAAATGCAACACTATTAGCAATACACAGCATGGATATCGCAAAGGGAAATCCACGTCTACGGCAATTTATGATTTCATAGAAAATATTATATCGCACACAGAAAACAGGGAAACGATCATAGGTATATTTATCGATCTCACAAAAGCCTATGATTGTGTCGATCATAAAATTTTGCTGTACAAGCTCGAAAAAAATGGCATTAGAGGTAACGCCCTAAACTGGTTTAGGTCGTACTTGAGCAATCGAAACCAGCGGGTGGTTATTGATGTGGACGGTATTGCGGCTCAATCTGAACCAGCTGGAATAACTACCGGGCTGCCCCAAGGAAGTTTAACAGCACCAATTCTCTTCTTATTGTTCATCAACGACCTAAATCTCGAAATAAAATCTGATAATAAAACGATTGTTAACTATGCAGACGACACAAATGTACTTGTTGCAGGTAAAGACATCAATGTGTTGTTAACCGATACAAACTTGGTATTTTCCCGAATACAAAAATGGTTTGAAAAAAACAAATTATTAATTAACAACCAAAAAACCAACGCCCTGCTCTTTAGTTCATCTAAAAATACATACGAAATCGAAACCATAAATTTAGACGACCAAGAAATAAACATATCCGAGTCGGTTAAATTTTTAGGGGTTCACATAGACAACAGAATAAACTGGAAAAATCATATTCAGAAAACTGAAAGTAAGCTCAGGTCAGTTCTATACTCACTTAGAGAGCTTTCAAAGTATCTAAACAAATCGGTGATGAAAACAGCATACAACGCCAACTTTGAAAGCATAATGAGATATGGCATAATATTTTGGGGAAAGAAGTCATACGCTAAGGCAATTTTCACACTACAGAAAAAAGCACTTCGCATCATATATGGTTTAAAAACCAGAGAATCATGTCGCGGGGTATTCAGGTCAAATAACATCCTCACCTTCTATGGAATGTACACGATGGAAACCATAATATTTTATCACAAACACGCTAAGGGAGGTGACAACAAATTAAACACATACAAAACCAGAACTAACAACTACATTTTTCCGCGCCATAAAAGAAGATGGAGTACATTATTCGGCAATTAAGCTCTTTAATGCTCTCCCGGAGCATATAAAAAAATTAAAAAATAATTTGAAAGGATTTAAAATATCCTTATTAAACCACCATTGAGAAGGAACCATATTCGCTCCAAGACGTATTATAAACTATATTTTTTAATTTAATAAATAAGTAGTTTGTAAGTTGAATGTATAATATGTATACTTAAGGAATTTATTGTAATTTCTACTATGTAATTAATTGTATATACAACTAGTATTATGTAACCTGACGCAATTTTCACTTTGTACAAATTTTTGACACTTTGAAAATAAAGACACATTATTATTATTATTATATTATAATCTTAACCTGGTTAAATTGTATTTTCTGAGAGAAAGATAAACATCTTAATTGGAAGATAGTGTTGCGTCTGATAATAGGACAATTACTATGCCTCTTCTCTTCTTGTTTTTTCATTGGCTATCGACCGGTGGTCTTTCAGCCCGTTTTCATTCGTCAGTGAATTCCTATGATTTAAGATGAAATGAATTGATAAATGGTGGTGCTAGGTTGCTGGTTTTTCTGTGGTATATTAGGATTGCGAGGAATACAGAGATGATTAAGTACGTCACGGATGTGGAGATTAGTGGCAATTTTGGTTGCTAGGTGTATGAGTCGTTCTATTGGGGCGTATTTTCTGATTTAATTACTTATATCAAATAGTATGTTTATATAGTTTTCCTCAATTTTATTTCTGTCTTAGTTTCTGAATAAATTAAATATTTCTGATGAAATGTAAGCACAGCCGAGCTTATTTGAATCACTAACAAAAATTAAGTGGGATTTGTTGGCTAAATGTTATTGTTTCTATTCTGAGTAATGCCTAGAATAGATAGAAGATTACAATTTACCATCTCTTTGACCTTAATTGAGAATTCATTTTTGGTTTGGCATGATCCTATATTCTAGTACGTAAAATTGCTCGAATTGTTGATTGAATCCTATCAAAAGTACTTTGAGTATAAGCTTTAGCCTAAAATACTTAACAACATTGTAATCTTAGAAGCGGACGTCCTTGAACCACTAACAAATGTAAAAGTGGTCGACGTAATCGATGCAGTCTTCGTCGGTCAGTTGTTATTGGCATTGACTAAATGAAAAGTTAGAAGGAGATAGTGTCGCAAAGGAATGTTTACTGACAAATTTAATTACTCACTGGTAAAGGGTAAATCACCTAAAATGCCATTTGTTATTAGTAGAATACGATGGTGAGCATCAAATGTAGTGAATTTAGAACAAAAATGGCAAGTGGCAGTTCCACATCGACATTGACCTAATTTCATAATAAATATATGTTAAAGTCCTTTACATTCTAGAAAAATAACTAATAATTAGAAAAAAACACGAAAACATTTCGTAAATCTATAACCAATGAGTCTTAATAAGACTTAGATTTACGAAATGTTTTCGGTTTTTTTTCTAATTGTCACCTAATTTCTGTTTATATTATCTCACCAGCGTCTTTTTTATATATGACGAAGCACTTTATTTTAAACAAATAAGCAGCAAAATGTTTCTGAAAGAATGTATATTTTGAATTAATTTATCTATTTAATTTAATCTCTATGTTCATATCAAGATACTAATTAATAATTTGAATTCAATAGTGTACCACTTGAGAAACATCTATTGAATTTTGTGCAAATGGCTTTGATGAAAGAAAGTTATGCGTTATAATAAGAAATATGTATCACATAAGTTGTTCTTGAAATTATTCGTCCTCCAAAATATTCAAATTTTCAAATTATTTTGAGTCATACAATGATATGACTCACTCTGCTTGATTGGAAGTTGATGGCGTTCTTTCAATGATTTATACGGCGAAAAAAAGTCGGCAAAAGTCAAGTTAAAAGATTTAAGAGGTTCTAAACTTGCAATACGAATATTGTAGATGGAGAAGGAAGAGAACGACAAACTAATTTCGACGAACTAGCCCTTCTAGAGACAATAGAAGAGGACGAAAGAAAGATTGTTAACGACACACAAACCTACTTTTTCTCCAAAAGGAATACCAAATCACATCCACTGTAAGGAGGCTATGTGGTGTGTATGGTCGATCAGAAGCGGAATAATCCACATCATCTAATACGACATTTGCTATTAGTGGAATACGATGGTGAGTGTCAACAGTAGGGGATTCCGAACAAAAATGGCAAGTGGCATTTCAACATCAACAGTGACGTCAATTTGGCTCAGCTTGACCGCCTCTATACTTCATCAAGATAACACAAAGAACCATCTACTACTATAATCGCTAACAAGAACCGGGAATTGGCAAACGTACAAAATTCCCGATGATTGGGATTACTTATTAATCAATGTCAAAGCGTGGATTGCATCCAAGAACCGTGGCTTCTTTACCTAAGAGATTAGTAAATGCACTGACTCATGCACCTGTGATTAAAGCCATCAAAATTATAATTAAAATTAAAGAATGAGTTTCGAAAATTCAGCATACCTGAGGGAAAACAGAAAAGGAATGGCATTGTCTTTGCAGATAGATACTGTTTTTGTAAATAATCATATCGTATTCGTGTCAACTATTATTAGATACCGATGTTTCTAGTAGTATTATTCGGCCGGAAGTTTTATAAAGACCAAAAATCGTTTGACCAATGTCATGGACATTACGAACTCCAGCAGGAAAAGATGCCACTATTGATTGCGATAGCAAAAATAATAACCATAGGCACCAACTTACTGTAGCGGAGAGGTTCAAAGTATATTTGAAATAGACGTCATAAATACCACAAGCTGCCAGTAAGAATTTATGAATGGAATCTTTAAGGTTATAAAGAGAAAATTCGCATTTGATATACAAAATGAGTCTGAGCAGTCACATCATCGGAAATTTCGATGATCATTTGGCAACAATCTCGAATCAAAAGTTCAGAACCAGAGTGTATTAGCTAAATTAAACGTTAATTCTAATAGATATCGAAAAAGACGTTAGCTGAACCGAACACCTATAATTAAAATAAATAGAAAAGAAATTTAACCTATAACCCAAATGTAGACAAACGTAATAACTTGAAACTGTTCTTAAATTATCAGAATATATATAGATAGGCAGCTAGAATTTTGCTATTAGTAAAGAGAGATAGAAAGGAAGGCATTGCTGAATTTAAAAAATGGTTCAATTGATTTTAACTCGTCTCTTCACCTTAGAAATCTATATTGGCAAGTGCATGTAGCGCCTGATGGTTGGGAGAAGGCGGTATTTGCCATCGAGAGCAATTTAATATCATCCCTTTTAATTTGGATAATGAGAAATTACAATTACTAGGAGTAGAATATAATAAATAATATTTCTAGTAGATATTTCGGTGCGATAAAAATCTTGCATAAACTACTAGAACAATTGGACGAAATACGAAAGAATGTATAACGTCTATAGCTCATTCGAATGATATTACATGAGAAATTAATTCAAAAAATAAATTACATTGCGTGTAAAGTTGCTGGATCAAGTATCGCCAAGGAAATAAATAAATTATCGTGGTGCAAATTCAGTAAATTTGTCGACGTATACCCATTAACTGTACGGAAGGGTATAAAGAGCACATGAAATGGGTACAAGAAAAGGCGAGAAGAGCGTGGGGTGTGGTAGGGGAGAGGTGGGGGAGATGGATGGAAAATAATGTGAGGGTGATGTGTGGATTGTGGGATGCGTGCGTGAAGAATTGGGTATTGCCTAAATTTAAAAAGCCTAGTCCTAAGACCTATACCCTAAGAGTCAGTATGGCCCTGCGATAACTGCCTTGAATATGGAGGTTGACCAGGCTTGATTTTCTTACAGAAGACTGGTAGGACAGACTATTCCCATGCAAAGTCGTATAGATCCATTAGCCTCATGTCATTTGTACTGAAGATAATGGAAATAATTATGGACGGGCATATTAAAGAGGGGATACTGGTGACTTTCCATTTATCTCAAGATCAATATGCCCACCTTCCAGGTCGATCTACAGAGACAGATCTTAGCCGACTAACAAGGAGTACAGAAACTGCTCTGGAAAACAAAGGAATTCTACTTGATGCCTTCTTTGATATAGAAGATGCATTTGATAACACATCCTTTAACTCCATAAAACTGTTGCTTTGAGGAAGCCGGGGGTTGGTGGAAACTAGCTGCAGGTGGATTGACTACACGCTAAGACAAATTGTGGTATATACTAGATTTGCTGACCAGCCACTAGCATTCAGGGTGGCCGGCGGTTGTCCGCAGGGAGGAGTTCTCTTACCCTACCGTGGAACCTAGTCATGGGTGGCTTCTTAGTGGAACTCAATAACAATGATACTCTTCCCTGGGATACACAGACAACGTAGTCATTCTTGTTGAGGGAAAATTCAACAACACGATCAGAAAGCTCATGCAACGAGCAATGAACATCATAAACAAATGGTGTGCTAGAGAAGGATTGAAATTCTCACCCTCTAAAACCATCATTGTACTTTTTACACGCAGGAGAAAATTGGACTGCCTAGGAACCCTCCTTCTAAATGGCGAGTACCTCAAATTGTCGGGTGAGGTGAAGTACTTAGGAGTAATCTTTGACTCCATACACACCTGGACCTCGCACATTTTAAAAATTAAACGAAAATCGGAAAAACCCTTGCGGTACTTAGACGTATGTACGACAGACAATGAGGGCTCAGACCAGGAATGGAATACTGGCTGTACACCAGAGTGGTTAGACCCATAATCATGTATGCTGCTTTAATGCCGTGGCCCAAAACCACGCAACCCACAACCATACAAATCAGGGGCTATAAAAACCACACCTACTAGAGCAATGGAGACGTTATTAGACCTTATACCACTTCATATTTTTATAGTGGGGGAGGCAAGACTGGCACTCTATAGACTGCATCTAGGAAGGATCAAAGTAAAAGTTGACACCCTACACAGAAGGCTCTTGACAGAAATAGGGGGACCACTCCTGCAAATGAGGTCGGACCATATGATAATCAAACACCTTGAAAATGCACTTCTCAAAATCACTATTCCAGACCGCAATGAACGAAATATCCTTAGGGAAGATATCCACAAACAAATCATGATCTGGTACACGAAGGGTTCCAAATCATACGCAGGTATAGGTAGCCTGGCATCAGTCTTTCAAGCTGAAATATTCGCGACCATTAAATGCTCGAGAACCAATATAGAGAGAAACTGTCTAGGCAGGCGTCTCTATAACATGTCTGACAGTCAGGTGGCACTGAAGGCTCTCCAAAGCCAAAAGACTTCATCTAAACTGGTATCAGACTAGTTCGAAACTCTGAATTACCTGTCCAAACAGAACAAGTTAACACCACTTGTCTGGATGCCGGGGCACTCCAATAGTAAGGATATCATAAGAAGGCCCGATTCCAGCCAAGCTGCAGAACTATTGAGACTAAGTAGGGCACAGCTAAAGACAACTATAGGACTGCTAACAAGACACATGACTGCTAAGAACACCTTTAATCGGTCTACACCCTAATGCACATTCTGTGCAGTTGTAATGCGCTGGAAAACAAAAAACAGCTCACATTTGGTAACCGACAGATGTCACCAAATGATTTCCATGCGCAACCCCTGAAGGACCTGCAGAAGTTAGTGGAAAAATTCATATCTAAACACTTACTAGAACACAAATGTCGACCTGGTATAGCTTGGCAAACGCAACGATACTTATTCCAGGTACGTTTTGATTATTGTTCAAAAATTGAAAAATTCACTTCCAAAGAACGTAATCAAAAAATTCTATGAATTGGATACGGTAATAAATATGTTGGAAGTTTCAAATATACATTTCAAAGTATTCATCTGTCTAATGAAGCCACTGTGTAGCGAAATATGTTGAACAATAAATGTGCAAGAAAAACGTGATTATTTCTAGGATCCTAAGGTAGAATAAAATAATGTAACGTTTTTATTCAATTTTAGTTATATCAATTTTAAATGTTTTTGTTTAATACATTTATTATTTTAATTTTATTTTGTTTATCTTTGTATTCAATTAATTATATTTTAAATAAAAATTAATAGTTTTCATTATATTATTAATTAACTATTATCGTAGCCGTTTACAAATATGCCCACGTGGAACTTATGCAAAACAATATGCTCATCAAAATCCCGTTATCATAGAGTCTATTAACTTTTCACTTTCAATAAACGAGAATGGAGGTAAGAGTTGTCGTTAACGGGAAACTTATTAAAGTTGTGAACTAAAAAAGTACAGCGTCGGATAAATGTTCCAGGTATAATTACTATCATGCTCGGCGTCTCTCTAGTAATTTTTCTATTATAATGGATTTTAATTGAAATCCTAGTTGATTTTTAAACGTATTCTTTCTTTCATAAAAAAAAAAACTAATGACTTAGAACACAAGAGTAATGGCTTTTGTGGCGCATTATGTTTTATACGTGTACGGAATTAAGAATTTTATAATTAAACCAGGGCTTTCATTCTGCTAAAATATTTCTTGTTCATTATTCTTAAATATAATAGATACTGTTAGTCTTTATTATGTGAAGTAATATAGAAAAATATGGGCTTCTTGTGACATTCCTTAGTTATATTAATTAATTCTGTGCCACGCACAGAAATGGTATTCAGAGGTTTACCTGTTAAATTATTTAAATTACAAAAATATAATGAATAATTTTGTCTCTTAATTATAAAGCTTTAATAAAAATTTTGTACTAGAAGTAGCCACATTAGTTATTACTTGATTTGCTAATACACTTTTTTTAATTTTTAAAAAGGGAAATACATCATCATAATTAGCATTTAAAAGTGAACTAACATCTAACCACATTTAATTGAAGTTGCAGATAATACCATACCGCATTATGTTGGTTTCTTAAATTACTTACAGAGAAACTAATATTGTCGGCAACGTCAAACGTTGCGGCCTAAATTTGGAATATAGAGTAGAACTGTTGTAATCTGATGTAGCTATACGGTTATTAATCGTGATCTAAGTGTAAGTTGTAATACAATCTCTTTTGATTAAGAAATTAATCAATTTGGTTTTTCTTTTTCTTGAAAAATTTGTTCATCTATCTCTTGGTGAAACATTATGAAATCAATTTATATATTTTGTTCTTGAAAAGCTTTGTTATTTCTTCTGTTTAATTATTGTATAAAGTATAATTATTATAAACTATAAATTATTTACCAATCCTATCTATAATTACTAACAATAAATGAATATTTGATTTAACTAGGTCTAATGGTGACCTTCGTTAAACTAAGGAAAATAGAAGATATTGAAATTCAGCTCTATGTAAAATCGACAACCAGTGATCTTATTAATTATATTTAGTATACAGATTGTCATGGAATTACTTTTTATAATCACTACAATTAATATTATTAAAATGATTTGAAATGACCTAAAAAACAATTTTACAATATCTATTTCTTAAAGTGGCTAATAATAATACAAATAAAGACGTATGAACTATTGTTTACGATTATCAACATTTGTGTTGTCGAAGATTATAATTTAATGCTGCATTGTTTCAACGCCAATAATGCATGGAATCGTTAACAACCATACAACTCCATACAAATATTTACGCCATAAGCTTATGCAAAATTTAAAACAATAATCTGCTGAGAGTTTAAAAGTTTAATTTAGTTGATTAACTGCTTGGTAATATTTAAGTTTTAAATAGAAATTAGATCAATAGTTGTTATGAATAAATTTTATTTTAAAAGTAAGTTATTTATAATCTATGTTATATGTCGAATAATGTTACTTTTAGAGATTTCTAAAATTACTATTACAAATTAATTAAAAATACATTTTTCAGATTAAATAATTTATTACCATTGATACAACCTGCGTGTTTGTTGAAATTTATAATAACTATTATTGGTATTATGCTTTCTTAATGTTTAGATTGTTTAGAAAAAAGAATTACTTAATTTGCGTCTAATTTCAATTTTAGAAAATACTAATAAAACTAGCCCTTAAAAGGAGTCTTGTGGCATATATAACCAAGTATTAGTAGAAATTACCAATTCTAACACAATGAACCCTACAAAACAAATTTATAATTTTATCAAATATATTAAAATTTTTAATAATATTTTGTCTGTGTATTATGGTGAACGAAATCCAACTACATTAATATATTTGAATATATTTAGATAAGTTGAATATGTTTTATTAATTTGTTGTTATTAATAGTTTCTCTTAAAATTGGATATACTAAAGTAGTTTGTTTTAAACATTATATTAAAAAAATAACAATGATCTTTAATCGGACAATTACATTTTTACATTTATATATAAATAACAAAGACAATTAATGTGGTGTTAGTCCGTCTGTGGTCTTTTTGCCCTGTCTGAATTTAATTCAAAATAACAAAAAAGTTCTTTGCTAGCTAGCTTAACTGTCAGGGTGATTCGTACAAATAAGTTGATGAATTCTGAGGGGAACATTTACATTATATATAGTTATTTATTATTTAGAGCTACATTTAAAGTATGAAGATGAAGAAAATTTACAAAGAATTCTCATGTGAAAATAAACTATGTTTTTTATTTTGTCACTTAAAAATTTTATTTATTCCAGTTTAAACTAACTTTAAAACTATAGGTATAATACATGTTCAAATATTATAATTACCAACTTTTAAATAATTAGAAACCTATTAAAAATTAATATTTATTTTATAAACTAAAACTAATATATTTATAAAACAGTAAAATAGAATAAAAGTAAAGTGTAAACCGAAACTGAAGTTAATGTATTAAATGTATAAACTGATCATAGTTTACTTCTTGTAAATTCCCTTGTAACATTAGCTTATACTTCAGGCGGAATTCTGTGAATCTCTTGGGTTATTCTTTTAGATATTTTTTTCAAATTGATTGGTATGTTAACCTAAGACAAGCACTTGAAATCAATACTGGACTAAGATCAAGACTTCGTACATGCCATCCATAAAAATCTTTTCTTCCACTCCATATGTGATGAAATGTCCTATTTGAATAATCTCAACCAATGTTAACAAAATGAGTTGGTGCCTCATCTTGTTACAATCAAATATTATATAACAATTATCAATTTACTTGCTATTTTAAAAAAGCTTCTTTTAACAAAATAATTGTCACAATTACAAACAATGTTCCAATTCAACGGCAGTCAAGTTGTCACATGATTTCCACATTAGGGACAAAAATGCCTTAATATAAGATCAACATAGTAATAAATAATGTTCATTGACTTCTAATATGTTCTTGTGTATCCACAGAAGAATTTCCAACAGAGTACAGGTGAAAGATTATCTAGGGTAAATTTGTGCACATAAGGTATATATATATTATAAATTTTATAATGACCAATTTGGTTGATGGCCTTCTTCCATCATAAGGGTAACATCATGATGCCATGCTCAAAAACTTCTGGCCTTTGTCAGCAAAAAATAAGCAAGTGGAGTTTGATTCTCTTGTCTGAATTGAATTGTTTAACATTTAAAAAGTTTTGAAAAGATCGAAACAAATAGTATTTGATAGTTGATAGTCTTATTCAATTTGTACAACTGGGAACGTTGATGATTTGGTTCTGTAGCACCACCTCTAAATACACGACGCCTTTTAATCCCAGGAAATTTAGAACACCGTCTTTTGATAGATATTTGCTTTCAAAGTGGTTGGGCTTGCACCATTCTCATTTTCGGCATAAACTATCCAATACAAATATTGATTTTACTAACATATTCCAGCTGGTGCAAATGTTTTTCCATTGTTGGTTGAGAAATATTGAATAATCCTGCGACTTAATGCCTTTATTTTATTCGTCTCTTCGGCTTCAACTCCAATGGAATCTAGCAAATCAATTCACATACTGGCGCTCTGTTCAACAATACACATCACATAACTTTTTATGATCTTGCTTTGCATTTATTCCATTCTTTTCCATCTTTAGACTACTGATTTAGGACGACTAGTAAAGTGATTAACTTACTTTTTTAATGACAATAGAAGTGTCTCCTGTCAAAGGGTATCTAGGTCAATAATACAAGTGTAGACTTTTATTGGTCAAAACCAAAATATTATTTTGATGGCACAGAATTAAAACAACTAATGAACAGTAAACAATGAATATCTTGAATTATTTCACAAAATTCTAAACGTCAGGCAAAATAAACATTTTCATTTGTTGCATTTTAAAACGTCAAATCTTTGGTAAATTGCTGAATGTTCCACTTTGCACAGTTTATGTTACTATAGAATATGATGTATATTATATTTGAATGAACATTGTTAACTTTATAAAATAACACACGTTTCTTTTTGAGTTACATAGATTTATTGTTGATTGTTCATCAGGCTGATGAACAATAATAATAGTAATCAAACAGTACTGTAACTGCACTTCAAATGTTTTTTGGGATAGGCTAAGCTCGACCACACACAGCTGCTTTGACCCAAGAAAAATTAGAGAAGTTTGATTGGGAAATATTGGAATACCCGCCTCATAGTTCATACTTGCCCACGTGTCACTTTAATATGTTTGGTCCCCATAACGAACAATTGGGAGGACGCAATTTTCACAGTGACCAAGATGTGGATTCATTTGTTAGCAATTTGCCAAAGACACGACCGACTACATTCTCCCAAAATGTAATCAAGAAATCTCCGCTTCGCTGGGAAAAGAGGCACATTAAACGGAGACTATGTAGGAATATTAAACATTAATAATAATAACAGTGATCTTTATTCGGACAATTACATTTTTACATTTATATATACATGACAAAGACAATTAATGTGGTGTTAGTCCGTCTGGGCTATAGACCAGTGGTCTTTCTGCCCTGTCTGAATTCAATTTAATATAACAAAAAAAGTTCTTTGCTAGCTAGCTTAACTGTCAGTGTGATTCGTACAAATGAGTTGATGATATTAAACATTATTTACCTCGTTTTTTTTACTAATTTCATTTCTATATTTGATACACCCAAGTATTACGTCTTATACAATTATTTTCTTAATTTATTATTCTAGCATATGTGCTGTTCTTAGATATTTTTGTCTGCCTTTCCAACCAATAATTTCAGAACATATAATACATTTAACAGTAATAATAATATGCTTTTATATAAATTAATAGTATTAGAAATCAACTAGACTCATTATCATAACATGCCAATAAATATATAACTTGATAAATATTTTAAATTAGATACATATTCAATTTTCTGCTAATATTTAACTCCACTCTTACAAAATATACTTACTGATATTAGAAACACATATGCAAATTAAATAATAAAAAACAGTATAAATAGATAGATGTTATATGAGTGTTTATCTTAGGTGACCAGCTCTAGCTTTACCTCTTTGATTAGTCCTATTAGCTCTGCCAGAGGGGCTTGGGTATAGGTCTCCGCGCTTGGGTTTGTAGTGCCCTTTTGATATCTAATCCTTGCTAGACCCTTGCAGTGGCATAGGATGTGGAATGAGTCCTCTTCTACCTCTAGACAGAATCTGCATGGTGCTTCTTCCACCAGGCCAATTTTGCTCATATGTTTGTTGAGCTTGCAGTGTCCTGTTATCAGACCTACTATTGTTTTGGTCATTTTTCTGTCTTGGTTCAGAAGTTCGGTCGTGAATTTCGGCGATTGTTTCTTAAGGAACTGTTTCGCCTGTCTCTGTCCTGGTGAGTTCGTCCACCAGGTATGGGTATGTGTCTCCACTCATTTTTCTATGGATCGTTTGACTGCGGTTTTGGAGATCCCGCAGGAGGTTTCCGGGCCAATTACTGCTTTTGACGAGCCTTGTTTGGCCAGTTCGTCTGCTTTGTCATTTCCCGGATGTCCTCCGTGTCCTGGGACCCATGTGATTGTTAATTTTTGTGACAGCCAAGTTCATTAAGAGCACGTATACAGTCCCACACTATCTTAGATTCGACCTGTATGGAGTTTAGTGCTCTTAACAGCGCCTGACTGTCGGAGAATATAGCAATTGACCTACTTTTGGTGTTTTGTCTTACTATTTCTCTTGTGCAGGGGTGAAGAGCTATCGCCTCTGCTTGGAACACCGTTGTGTCCTTGGTGAGACTGACAGAAATCTTTGTCTCGAGTTTTGTGCCGTATATACCTCCTCCTACCCCTTTTTCGGTCTTTGAGCCGTCCGTAAACCAGTATGATTCTGCTTTGGTATGTTGGCCTTCGACCCAGTCTTCTCTTTGCGGGATTAGTACCTCACCTAAAAACAGTATGCAATGAGCATGAATTTTTATTTAATTAATAATTGTTTTGTACATCTCCCTTTTTGCTAATTCTTAAACAATTGGTTGATGCTTGTCTCCTTGCGTCTAGGTATCTTTTCTTGGAGTTTTGTCTTGTCTTTTCTAAAACGATTTTAATGTGGATTATTTCGCAATATTTATGTTTCACTATTGAAACACTTCGCAACATCGAATACATGGCCCAAAAAGATGAAGGTTGAAATTTCTTACTCATTTCGTCAAAATAGGCTAATAACAAAGAAGTTTTCCAAAAAAGAACACTATTTTCTAAACGCCAATCTATGATAGCCCGTAAACAAGAAGAGAAGATCCGCTGCGGTTTGTAGTTGTCTAATTTCTAGTGGAGTTCCACCAATTTCTTCCATGGAGTCTCTTTCACTCATTTTAACAATTAATAAATTAATTATTAATAATAATTAAATCAAAATAACGCCAATGTAACGCTTTGTGTATTCAACAATGATAAATGTCAAATTAATTTGTCTGGTCTACTTAATTGGAGTTTTGTCATGCATTATGTGCATGTTTCATAATACCGTGGTTACTAATCAACAAATGATTGCATTATTGCCTAGTTACTACTATAGCTGTAGAAAAAGTACAATGCACCTTAAAATAATTTTCTCTATATTTCTTCAACATTAATAACCTAATAGCTGAAGTAAAAATTCTTTAATGTTATCTGTAAATAAATATATTGGCCTAAGAAAAATTGAGATCCATTTACATTCCAAAAAAATATATTTTTCACATTCATTTATCTAATTTAAAAAATCAAGAAATCAAATTCATAAAGCTTATACACCAGTATATCTTATCCCACTTGAATTGGCTCATCATATTTTTCAAATTAACGCATATTTTTATAAACTTAATTACTACATTATTTAATTAACTTTTTGTTAGTTTATTATAATTACAACAGCATAAATTCATTTCACTTTCATATTTTCTTACACTATATTTTCTCAACAAAAAAAACTGTTCCACGTAAATTAAAATAAATACATTCAAATTAATGCTGCTGTAAGAGTTGAGGTATGTCTAACACGTAAATTACATTTGTAATTGTAAGTGGTTGTTTCAATAAGGGATTTATTTTATAATCTTATAAGATTCATTGTTGTAGATTTACGAAATGTTTTCGATTTTTAATTATTAATAATATTAGATTAGTTAGTATCTGATGATAAATAATTTTCTTTATTGAGTTCTATAGATTAATAAATAATAATAATTTGTACTATATAAATCCACTTTTAAAATCATTTAAAATTAATAGCAAGCGTATTTTAGTATGTTTAATTATAGCAGATTATTATGTATCGGTATAACATGACTATAATTTTCCTGCCTTTATGGTTAAAAAATATTTATCAAAAGTCTTAATACAAAACAAACCTTATAAGCTTCAAATTTCCGTAATATAAAAGAAAAGTGGAAAATATGTAAATTGCTCGCTTTGCATATACCGTGTGTTTATCTTCAGCAGATAAACAAGTTTGCTTTTCATTCGGGAAAGAACTAACCTTTATTAATAAAACATGAGAAAAAAAATGATGAGATGTGGAAAGAAGTGGAGGATAAATTGTTTCTTATTTATTGAAATATATATTAGATCTTTGAATTAGTAAGTATTTATATATTTTATTAATGATATATTGTAAACTTTATTTGTGTATATTATACAATAAATAATATTTTGTGAATTTTAACATTGTTTCTAGTTTTTTCCTTGATGACTCATAAAAAGCCTTATTTTTATTGGAGGGCGTTGCTATTTTATGATTGTAATAGTTAGTCTTATCTAATTGTAGATTGATATTACACATTTATTTGGAATATTGCAATGTAGGTAATGATTGTGGATTGTGTTTTGAAATGATTTCATATGTACGTGTAATTTGTTAAATAAAAAGTGGTAAAACAAAGTGATCCTGTTTTCTATCTTCTGATTTCATATAAATTTACAAGCCTTTTAATTTTCTTTAACTACTAATAAACATTATTAAAATGTTTCAAAAATAAATTTATAACTACATAAAACTGATAATTCATATTTGTGGTATTATATATGTGAATGAAGAAGTAGCTATTAAAATGTAATACATATCATGGTTGTTTCTGCATTTAAAAGCGCTTGACAATAAATATGATATTTAAGAGCGCTATAAAAACTCATATTAATTTCTCGATTATTGCATTGGTATTAAAAGTACTTATTTGAGTTTATTGTGAGAATAAGGTTATTTTGCTATCTATTTGTATGGTCTACATAGTTATTTCATAATTATATTCAATTGTATCTAAAATGCTTTATTTACTTATGTAGGTTTGGATGGTAGAACAGTTCGAGATCAATATCGATCTCAACTGAATCCCGCCTACGAATTCATGTATAATATTACACTTAATCTAAGTTGAATTTCATTTTTGTTCAACGTTCCTTTTTTTTGTGCTTGTTCTTTTTTTATTATATGTGAATAAAGATATTATTATTATATCAAAAAATATACTTCAGCAATTTGATTCTGATGCTAGACAGCTTATGCTTATGATATGTAGATACATTTTAAAAATAAATAGAAGGTTGTATACCTTAAGAGGTGACTTTGCATTATTTAAATAATCTTTACTACCTGATTTACTATAACTTAGTATTGGCTTATTATTGCGCCAACTGATAATAAAGCCGCGACGCGTGTGAAAATTTATCTGTTTGAACCAAATAAAATTCAGACTTATCGCCATTATAACTTGGACTGGAAACAACGGAAAATTCAGAGATTTAATAAATTATATATTTTATCAGGTATCTAGGGGTGCAACACAAATACACTATAAACTGTACCCAGTAACTCATATTATATAAAGCGAGCGGTAAACGTCAAATCTTGTGATATTTATAGAGGTGTTGCACGATTTAATAAAACGCGGATCTAAAAGAATGCGCTGCGATAGTATTATTATCTTAGATATTTTTTATGAAAAAATTTAACGAGTACCCCTGTATTAAAAAAAATATAGCAAATCTGTACAATTTAGGAATTTTATTAAAAATGTATCAAGGAATTTCTCATTTTAGGCTAATGAAGAATTGCTGTAGCAAATTCCATTAATTCCTTGCACTTTTTTCTTAGTTAGCCGTTCCAATAAACTATGTATTCAACAAGAAAAAAAAACTTCTCGATAAAATTCTCAACGTTAAAAGGAACGCCGGCTCTATACTTTTTTTAACTGGGCAATAAAATAATTTTTCACCGCTCCGCATTAAATATTGCATTAAAGTTTTCCCCAAGTTAGAGTTCAGACAATGATAATAGCATACAAATTGTAAGGTTTATGTTTTTAAAAGGATCCGCGCTCATTTTTTATTCCAGTTTGTAAAAGTTCGCCTCGTAAAACTGCATTAACGCGGGCATTTTTATGAAATATAGATTTTTTAAATTTATTAACTGTATCGGCGTTTTCAACGGTATCATATTCCATTATAAGAAAAAGAATCAAGTAAGGAGTATATAGCGTTTATACTGTTTTATATATTTTTTATGTTACTAAGAATTTCCTAATTAAATACATAAATTTAAAGAATTCTGACTAATAGTACGGTCTCAATTCAGTTGAAATGGCTGGGCAAAATAAAAAAAAAAAAACAGAATGAAAAATATAATGCTGATATTAATTTAGTAGTATTTGTAATTATTTAAATAATTTTTATAGCATTAATACCAAAAAATAACCCAATAAAGAAATAAAACTGTTTCTTGTTAATAAAATACAGAAATGTGATTAAAGTAAAGGAATAATTACTAATAACTTAACTCGGAGAAACACAAGAAACTTACATTAATAGCTACATCAGTACACAGGAAAGAAACACTGACAGATTTAATAACCAAATATATCAAAGGTTTGATGTAATTATACAAAATTACCTAATAATTAAAAAAAAAAATGCGAAACGTTTAGTAAATCTATGTAAATTAGTCGTGTTAAGAATACAAAACAAATCACTTGTTTGAAACAACTAACTAACTATCAATACTAGTTTGAATGTATTAATTTATCCAAATAAACTCCTAAAAATTTTAAAAGGAATCTTTGATGACATCAAGATTTAAAACAAAATTAAAAAAGCTAATAAGTTTCTAACAAACCCGAAAGAGCAATTGTTCAATCGTAGCAGCTGCGTCCAAGTGGTTGTGTACCAGTTTTTACAAGGTCACTACATTTAGTGATGATGGCATGTTATATATTCTTGAACTAAATCCTTATATGAATAACCGCGACAAAGATAAACACATCAATTTTATTTGGATACCTGCTGAACACATGCTGAACATAAAGTAATGTTTGATTTAAATAAGAAAATAAATGTATTCCTTTCTTTAAAATTTTTACTACTTCTTATGATAAAGCTTAGATGTTTATTACAGTGTTTGACTACATTGACAATATGAGTGTTGAATGTTAATTTCTGATCAAAGAAAACACGTATAATTAAAATGTTTATATATGTTATAGAGGAAAAGTTTCTCGTGTAAGATACAATAGAGCAATCGTAGAGGGCCTAGAATGGACCCATGCGGTACCCCACTTTTAATTATATTGCTCTGTTATATATGACCTCTAAGTTCAACATGGGATCTAACCATCAAATATAATTGAATACCTTAAGTAATATTATGAGGGAGCTTATATGATCGAAGTGTATTAATCAGTATATCATGAGACATACGGCCAAAAGCTTTAGAAAGGTCGGCGCATATGACATCTGTTTGGATTCTGTCATCAATGTTGGAGGCTATGTGTTGTTGAGAAATACACTTCAAATATGTTAATGCCGATAATTTATTTTCACTGAGGCATAGCACTTAAGAAAAAATACATAATAATGGAATAGGTCCATAATTTGTTACATCAGATTTGTTGCATTTCTTAAAAGAAGAAGTATAACCTTTACATTCTTCCAACACGAAGGAAAGATGGCAGTTAAATTAAATATATGTGGAAGTGGCTTAGCTATAATAACTACAGTGTCCTTAATGAAAAACTCGGGAATCCTGTCTGCCTCTATAGTGAATGTAGCCTTGGACCTTAGTAATCCATTAAGTACCATATCTTCATTTATTAGAAAGTTGCCCATAAAATCCAGGTGAACATCATCGAAACGATTTTGTTCAGCACAATATTTAGAATTGAAGTGATTAGCAAAACCTTGAATAATTTGAGAGCCTTGGCCAAAAAATTTCCCTTGCCACGTCATTATTGATTATTATTTTTTTCTGCTTAACACTAAAGAAATTCCAGAATTTAGCTGGGTAAAATGATAGGTTTCTTTCTGAAGTTACAATGTATTAAATGTAAGCTTTGTGTATCTTTCTTTTCACGCTATATTCGGCTTCTCTAAGTATCATCCTGGTACGTTCACACTTGGAATAATGACAAGCTTTTAGACGTCTATTTTAAGACGTATGGCCCTTATGATATGCCTATTGAAATAAACTGGGTGGTGAATTCTTTTGTTCATAGACTCATATTTATTTTCACAGATAATACTGCATGCTTCATCGGATGCCTTGGATTTATAGATATCATTCCAATCAGCGTCATAAATAACCCGGTATAGTAAACGAAAATCAAACTTTACGGTAGTTATAAATGAAGCTGTTATCTGGATGGAAAAATTTGACACATTTCCAGCCATATACGATGAATTAAATTCTTACTTAACCCGTGGTGAAACATTTTATAATTAGAGGTTAATTAAACTCTTGGTATTATTTGTGTAACAACACCAAGAGTTTAATTAACCTCCAGCAATGTAATTGATAACAATCTCGAAAGTTGGGTGATATGTATCAATATTGACAAGTGAATTCATAGTTGTCGCAAAAACAACGTCTAATATGTATCTTTATTAAAATATGATATTCATTACATATGGGATGAAATGTATGCATCTAATAATAACATAAATTGCTGCTGATGTCCTAAAGTGAAAACTATAATTAAATCAAACCAAACAAAGTTAAAACAATCAAAAATTATGGAAATAGCAGTACGTAAACATAATAGCTTTACTGATTACAAGTTTTGAGATACTTTGATGAGGATGCAAAATATCAATGTAATTAAGTCAATAATAAATATAATATTTTCTTGCAAGATGAAAAAAGAAAACATATTGAACAATGTTTAATAATCAGTGACAATAAAATTAAATATAAAAATTACCTATAAAACTTTTAATAATCAGTGAAATGTAAATATCTTCAGATATCATAAAACTATGTTTTTAAAACCAACAACGCCTAATGCAATTTTTAATATTATCCAAGAAATGAAAAACAAAAACAGTTATATTAATAAATAATTAATAAATTTCCAATTTCTGAAATTATAATTATATTTCTAGACTAGTTTCCACCCTTTTTACTATATGGTCATCTTCAGCAGAAACTACAAAAACATAAATAACTAAATATATAATATTGTAATACGTTAAGAAAATATACAAGCACTAATCTAATTAGAAATAAATTAAAATATATAACTAACATATTATTCATAAATAAAATAAAATAACTTAATTGATATTTATTGAAAGTAACAATTAAACATAATTTAAACTTATTAGTGTATAAAACTAGGAAATAAATAAATAATATTTTTTTAAAAGTTAAATCTAGAATTAAATTATATGTGAGGTTAGTTGTATGGTAAAGGAGTATTAAGTAGAAAATAATTATATTCACACGTCTAAATTAAAAGCTCTTCTATAAGTATAAATAATCATATAGACTTTTACAGTTTGTATCGTATAAAATAATATTAATATTCAGTAATAAACAGGGGGAATGAGCAATGAGCAACAATGTTTTTAATACAAGGAAGTATCTCGAGTCTTTTGCGAAGTGAATGATTTTTCAAATTTAACTTGTCAAAACAATCGACACATTTAAATGTAGACAGATGACGCAAACATACTAATTGTCAGATCAAACTCTGAGACTCTTTTACTTAAGAAAAATCAAATTTATTACACAGAGATTAATGTATAAGAACAAGTTAATCTTAAATAACAACAAAATGAAAGCGTTGGTATTTTAAACCAAATTAGAAACCAAAATAAAAAGAAATAAGTTTGTGAAATTATATCAAAAAACTTGAATTTGAATGTAGAATTCTAGGAATAACGACGGATAGTCAATTGAATTAGAAAGCTAATTGCAAAAAATTTACCTTAAAATTAATCTTAATTGGTTTCACTTTAGGTAGTCTAAAACCGCTTGTCAATCCAAAAACGCTAATAATGTTTTTATATAGCATTACAAATCGGAGTCACACCTACATTATGGCATAACTTTTTACGGAAACAGTGTAATTTCAAATAATTAATTTATAAGTACTTGAAAAAAGAGTCTCAAGACTTATTTTACTACTTTAAATTATCATGTCATCATTTCAAGAAATCTGGAATCTAAACATATAACAGTCTCTATATTTATGAAGGGTTGATTTTTAATTTTAAATATTATAAAATAAAAATAGTTTAATTTTGTCTAAATGCTACAATATAAGGTATTATACTCTATACGAATATCCTATTCATAGGCTGACAGTTCAATAAACTGCCTCAGCGCTTACAAGTAATAACACCAAAAAACCATATCAAAATTTTGATCCAATTATTACATTTACTTGAGTATAAAATATTATATAATATGTGTTTGTATATAGATGTTTATATGTAAGTATTTAATTATAGATGATATTGTCATTATGAATTATTGGTGCGGTGGTATGGAATAAGGAGTTGTGATTTATGGGGATTAATTTTAATGCGCCATTTTGCAAACCAGTGCTGAAGGGAGTCAATAAGCTCTTGGAGGATTTGAAGGGCTTTTGGTAACGTGGGAGCATGGGAAATTAGGGCAGTGTCGTCTGCAAATTGTAGGAGATATTTAGATGGATTGAAGTAGAGAGGATCAGGATTATATATGTCGAAGCTAAAAATATTGTATAATAGAGGTGAAAGGGGAGAGTCATCAACCGTGTATTATAATGCTCTATTGTTTACAATGTGCATTTTTTCAACCATTCACTCTACAGTCGAGACTTGGCTCCTTCATATTACCATATGTTTATATAACTTAAGGACTTTTTATCAAAAAAGAAATTTGAAAGAAATAACGAATACTGGAGGTGGAGAAATTTGAAGTTGGGATACAAAAACTGGTCACACACACACATGTTTTTTACAAATAAAGCGTTATTTTTTAATGGTATATACTAGTTTTTTTATACTTCCAAACGTGTACTTTGCAGGTAGAATTGTTAATAAAATATTCATAAGTTAAAGAAAAGTAAGCCTTATGATTTTTTTTACAAATAGTAGATTGTGACTTCACTGAAACCTAGAGTGTCATAGAGTGATTTTTAATAAAATGTATTAAAATCCTTTAGTTCTTTGTAGAAAATTAAATAATAATTTAAAAATACGGAAACATTTGTGATTTTTAGTGATGAATTTTTTATAGGGATGCATGACAACCTTACAGATGCTTTATTTATTTAATTTTTTAGGCCTTTTCTATCCCGAAAAACAGTTGCAAGAACTTTTCTCGTAGACGCACAGGTTTTGGCTATTCGGGGTGGAGCTTCTCCAGGTCGACTCCACTCCATGGTTGCTTGTTTAGATTCTGGGTTGTAATTATGCATTTATGTCTCATCACAAGTGGCAATGTGACTTAAAAAATAATCAGCCCCTGTTTGGTATGGGCCAAAAAGTCTTCCACAGACAGCAAAACGGTTCGCTGTGTGTGTTCGCAGTGGGCGAGGAACTCACCTAGCTGACAATATTCGGTAAACCAACTCATCGGAAATTATTGATTGAGCACTCCCCTATGATAGTCCTATCTCTGCAGCAATTTTGACAGTCGCCGATCAGTTTAATTCGGCTCACAGATACCACGAATGTTCGCGGTTGGTGTGCATTTCTCACGTTTTCTACAGTTGTGTGTCCACTTTAAACAAAATTAGGTCATTAGTACAATTGAGTTTTCGAAAGCGTATTATCAGTGATCTATGCAGTCAGTCGACGAAAAATATTGTAAGGATTTACGCTTTCCCGGGCCAAAAGTTCTCGAAGCTTAATTTGACAAATTATAAACATTTGTTAGAACCAAATAAAGATTCTAATAAATGTATTCTTTTAAAAGATATCAATCAAGGAGTAGATTTACTTTACAAGATTTATCGTGGAAGAATTTAAAAAAGTAATTTAATTTTATGTTAATTTCCATTTACACTGCAAATTCAAGATTCTTGTTTCCAGCTGAAGATTATATTATATGATTAATTAAACCGCATTGTGAAATTCCAACGAGTATTTTCAGTAGGTAAGAATAAGCAATCTTCATAATACTGTATAGTTGTTTTCAATTAAAATCAAACTTCCAGACCTGATGATGAAAACAACATTACTGCATTGTTAGAATTAATTATATAAGTAGCATTTTTTTGAAAATCTGAACTAAAACTATGAATGTGGGTTATAATATAGGTCAGAACATTAAGAGAGCGGTGTATATTAATAATAGCTAAGATCTTGTACGAAACAAAATGGTTTTATGCAAAAAAATTTGCGATTTACCTTTTGTTTGTCGCTGGTACGTTACTAAAATTCATAAAAATGTTTGTAGTTATCTAATTACTTAATCTATATCTACCATATTATTGGTACCTAATTAGTGTCAAAATCATAGAATAGAAGGAATAGGAATAGAATAGAATGTAATGATATAATATTAGAAAATTATTTTTCGATTTCAATACCTGCAACCATAACACATTTCTCATATCGATGAATTAACATGTAAATACCTCTGTTAGAAATGATTTATCCTTCTCTGAAACTGCATTTTTCACTTCTTCTTCTATAGAAAATGTCTTTCGTCGAAGCTCAACTTTCAGATTTGGAAAGAGATAATAGTCGCTGGAAGTAAAATCTGGGCCAAAAAAAAGGGCTCCCACAAAAAGGTGATCAATGATATTTGCATAAGGTGGGATTTATGCAAAGCAGCGAACGCAAATCGACTATTGTGAACAGGAGCAATGTTAACCTTTGGTTAATATTCCTCTTCTTTTTTGTCTGAAAACTTCTTTTAACTGCTCTAAAATTAAAGCAAAGAATTATTCGTTTTATAAACACCCTTTTCTTATAATCAATCAAAATAAAGTTCCTTCTATATCCCAAAAAACTGTCGCTATGAGATTTCTCTCCGACTGCGATAATTTGTTTTTTTTCAGGAATCGTTTTGATGCCCTGCCTTGCTTGAAGAGGTCACAACCCCTTGTATGTCATGTTTTTTCTGGACAAGAGTTTCCCTAAACAGATAGCAGCTCTTCCAATATGGTTGAACACCTTTTCTTTGCTTGGTAAGGATCTTTATAACGGCACGGAACTCTATTTTTTCCATACTTCATAATTTCTTCCCTATTAAGACTACTAACCTCGTTATGACTCCTTAGGACCAACACGAGCGACAACTTAAAAACGCCACCTTGTACTTTAAAAATAAGCTTTCGTAAATACTGCTATCAACTGCATTGATGATCCAAGAATTAATTGAGAAGTTTATCTCTATAGAGTTTTACTTTCCAATTATATCTAAAACGCTAATAAAACAAAAATACACTGTAGCTCAAAAGTAATGACACCCAAAAACAATTTTTTTTAACATGTTTTTGTATTAAACGTATGCTCAGTTGTCGTGTCAGAACAAACGATTACAGTTTGGTGCAGGTTGAACAAAAAATACTGACAAAAATTCAATAATGAGTCTATGTTATGTGCAAGCGGTCCTGTTGAACACAGATGCGCAATTGGTCCAAAGTCTTTGGTGGCTGTGGCAATTGCTGAAGTGTTGTTCCAATGCTACCCCATACAGGTTCTATTGGCGATAAATCAAGAGATCTTGCAGGCCAATCTAAAAGCTCTACGCCAGAATTTTATATAAAGTCCATGGTTTGACGAGCTGTATGTAGCCTGGCGCTGTCTTGCTGAAAAATGGCTTTTGGAATATGGTAACTAAATGTATGGTATTGCAACAGGTTGTAGAATTTTAGTGATGTACCGTTGGGCTATTATACTACCCCTGATGAACACTAGAAGGGACCTATTTCCAAGACATATAGCACCCCATACCATAATGCCTAGGGCATTGACTGTATCGGCGGAGTCGGCGGACTCGTCTACGTCCATTTTGCAAAGCAAATGAAGTTCCACTCTACATCCCAGTTAAATTCCAAGCGACGAGCTTTGTGCAACTAAGTCATTGGTAGCACCCAAAACTTCTGGAACGCATAATGGCCCATGGCAAGAACTCTTCGATTATCTGTTTGCCTTGAAACCACACGTCCTGTTGCTGTAACAAAGGCATCTCGAACTTGCCGTAAAGTGCCTTAACGATTACGTATAGCAAGCAGTCTTAGGGACCGTTCTTGACCACCCTGTATAATCTTAGGCCTACCAGAACGTTTCTGTCGCTGATAGTTATTTTCTTCAGCCCATCTTCTCTATACTCGCATTACAGTTGAGGGTGTAATTTCGAGTATTCGTACTTTTTTCCTCAAACTGAAGCCCGCCTCTTTCATACCAACAATATGATCTTTTTGAAAATCACTTAATTGATAAAATCGACGGGGTGCACGAATTCTAGGCATTTTAGCAAGGCTTTTGAATATACTGAAGAGCTCAGAAAGAATCAGAGTAGCACACGTGACTGGTTATTGCCATTATTAAATTTGGAGATAGTAATGTTAATAAAGTTAATAATTGCTGAATGTTGACAATTAGATATTAAATCTATATCCACTATTATACTAAGAATACCCACTTATCTCACAATTACTTCTAATATTATTTTCTTAAAGTACCGGTGCAATCGTAATACATATATAGGACAAATTGATAAATGCCACTTTCAAAATAACCTGATCCATATAAAAGAAGAGTACTAGAATATAATTGGATACATACATATCTATACATGCGGGGTAGAAATTGCGCCGGGGAATTAACTTTCTTATAAAGGAAATGCTTTTTATTAAATTTTCAACTCGATGATCCTACTCGTTGAGTCGGACCTTCTGTCTAACAGTGAATCGATCAAAACTAATCCATTGAACCATATATTTTATATTAATTTACTTACCTAAATACACAAAATCAGTTCTTTGGTATTAATCATTTGTAATATTGGTATTATAAACAGAATATTAACCAGCTAATTACTATACCTAATGGCTTCATAATCTATGATATATAGAAAACCTGTATTGCATGAAACATTTACAATTATCCTATTGTAGCCTTACAAATCTAGAATTCACCGATTTGGAAATGCCTTCGCAATCCCGGGAGGTATATATTTCCGTCTTTTTTCTTTAATACGCACGCTTGCTTTATAAGATTTACTAGAGTGTAAGAAAATCCCATACATTGCTTACAAAATCCAATTTAAAGTTTGTCCTCGAATTTAAATATTTCCGTATTTTACATTGAAATTACGTTTTATAACTTGCATGCACTATTGTTATTTACCATCGATTTCAGTTTCTATTCGCCGGAAGAATGGAAGTTTTATATTCTTGCATAATATGTACATGAAAAATGTAATCAGACATATAAAGAATATGTGAACATTATGTATTTTATTTATCACTCAGCGATAAGAGTGGAAGTTTTATGGTTGGCAGTAAAGTATACAAGTAAAAAGTAATGTCGATATGCGTTTCAGTCTCGGTTTGATATTAATTTCAAGATTACATTTTTATGATAAATAATTTTAAATTGAAAATATTAAGCTATTGATACTTGTATAAATTAATACATAGAAAGCAGGAACATCAATTAGTCACTCATAAAATGTATATGTAAGATGGTGTATTCCACATTAAACTCTCTTAAATTCAATAACAAAAGAACAAATATTTATTTTATATAAAATATATAAATCTACAAAATATCTAGCCAACTTAACTTAAACTTAAAAGATAGAGTCAGGTTTTCTTTCATTTCTAACTACTGATAATGTATGGCACATTTGTATCATACTGTTATAGAGTAGATTGTTATGTACTAGAAAATAAAATAACTTTTATTTCCAAGTAACAGTTTAGGTTTAAAATTCAAAATGGGATTTTAGCAAGTAGATGCAACTGTCAAAGTTCTACAAAATAAAATATTATTATTTAGTATGTAAACCGCTTGCTATATTCGAGACTATTCTCTTTATTGTACCTCGTAATAGAAGCGGACATAAAAAATGTTATCTATTTAAGATAACATAAACGAAGGCCTTTTAGCTACATTTATAAGAATTCAATGTCCAAAATTCTCAAAGCCAGTGACTTAAATGTAAAGGATATCCCAAAGAACTAAAAACTTTTGATGAATATAAGATAACACTCCAGAATAATAAAGATTATACAGGATGTCTAGTTAATTTAAGGAAATGGCTGGACCTCATATTTCTAGTGGCACAATATGATAATTTACACAAGATATCTATATCATAATATTTACAGTTATGTCAGAAGTTCTTGTTTCTTAATAATGACGATAATGATGTGTTATATTAGGATAACCAACTATACCAAATTTAAATAATATTTTTTACTTCGAAGACTAATTGCAGTTTAACAGTAAACTTTTGGATATAGATCAGTTATGCAAAATGATCTCTTTGATCCCAGGAATATGTGATCCAGCTATGTCCCCACATTAACCTGACACCTTTTATTCTGTAAAAAGGAAAGAATACTCGGTTTAGTAACTGCTAAAATGGTTCCTTAAATTCAAAAGATCTGAAAGAACAGACAAAAATAGACATATCTAAAAGCAAAACTCTTTTGTGCTAAATACAATTTGCAATGTATACCACATCATATTTAGGTATAGGCATGTGTGGTACAAAAAATTTTAGTTCCATAGTAATAGACTAAAATAACAGCATCTCAGCACCAGTAAAGGTCGGCAGTCTAACAAATTGAAATTCATATTTGTGTAATCTAAAATTGGTTGACGCATGCAGATTACCCAACCAAAATTCATCAACAATTGCTAAACTAGTGTTTCAACAGTTACCATATTTTTTTGAATTCAAATCCCCGAAGAATTCAATAATAAAAAAAAAAGATAGAATTAACAATCTCTATTTGTTGTAGGTAGTATTTGATCAGCAAAGAAACTACTAACGTTACCTTTTCGTATTTTCACTCTCCTATTGATCACCAGCGCATAAAATAAACGAATAGACTTTAACGAGTATCACTACTCAACTGACTATCGAACGAAAGAAGAAAAATTACAACGTAAAGGCGAAAAACCTGCAGTTATTAAAATTTAGATATGATATAATTATTTTGCTCATAAGAGTATCAGGTCAAATTATACTGAATTCTAAAAACGCGCCGAGGTAAATTAAAAGTTATTATTTCTTAACAAAATTCTGACACTGTATATGGTTTCCATAAAAGTGATATGGAGTTTCAACATGTAACAGCCTCATCAATCCAGTATTGTTATTTCTATCGTCGAATATCTTAGAGAAGATGATGCTGCATTTCGTACTCGAAAAACTCTATACTACACAAACATAAAAATACCTTTGGAGTCACACTCTACGATCATACTGGCGGAACTCACAGGCATACTTGTTAGTAAAAAATAAGTGAACTGGGGATAAAAGGAGAAAACATCTGCATCCATACATACAGTAAAGCCAGTTTTGTTAGCATAACACATCCCATCAAGACTGACAGATAAATAGGTGATTGTGGAGGCCTCTACTTTGATATACATTATTATTATATATAAATGATTGTAAATACCTCTTTAATATCAAAAAATTTCATCGCAATGAACAGCAAAACGGCCAGATACTGTATGCAACTGTCCAAAGAAAACCTACGGAAGGTGGTAGGGCTTCTTACAGGACACTGCAATTTACGATCACACCTGTACAAGCTGGGACTACAATCTAGTCCTATCTGCAGAGGGTGTGAAACAGAAGAGGAAACCCCGGAGCATGTAGAGCTAGACTGCCCCTTGTTATCCAACCTACGTAAATCCACAATGGGAGAGGGATGTCTAAATCCATCAGACATCCTCAGAGACCCTCTTGCTGCAATCCTGGCATTTGCCAATGCCTTGGGTTGGCTTGACCGTGGCAAGGAATGAGGACTCAGATGGGAGGACGCACAAAGGGCCCATTGGGGTCTAAGTGCGGAGGAACTCTCTGCCCTCCCATCGATTTAAACCAGAACCAGATGCCGATAATAAGAAAGCCCCCTTAATATTTAAATCATTGACTTTTTTTGGTAAAATTAGCAATGCAATTAAAAACATCCTAGGAAGATACAACATTAGCGTTTCTCTTAAATCTCCTAACAAATTATTTAATATTATATATAACAATAAAACTTCGATAAATAAATTAAATAAACCAGGCATTTATAAATTAATATGCAATCATTGTAAAGGAGTATATATTGGTCAATCAGGACGTAATTTAAAAATTAGACTAAACGAACATATAAGTTCATAAAATGACAAAAATTAAAAATAAACTTTTGCTAATCATTTTCTGGATAATAATCACAATTTTGACGACAGATATGTAGTTCAGATAATTCATTTCTGAAATCTTTAAAATTAAACATAATCCTGAAATTCTACTCATAAACGATCAAACTGACATAATATATACTCCTTTGTTCAATGCCATCTAAAATTATTTGTAAAATTGTTTGTAAAAGTTATTTGTAAAAAAAAAATTGAAATATAGTTTGAAAATGACAGGCTAAAGCTGTCGACACTACAGTCGCCAATAAAGATTAAAAAAGTATGTAATATTAAACAAAGCAATTACAATTATTTATATATAATGACAAATAAATGTCTTATGGCACTGGAAACGGCATCTGTAAATATTAGAATTGCTTATCCTGGTTTAAAGGACACTCAAACGCGAGAGGTAACGATAGGGCGGAAGCTCTAGTAAATATAGGAGCATCTTTGAAAACCGACAAGAAGCCTGTGTCCCTATCCAAAAGCAATCTCTCAAACATACTGCAAAACATGACTCTAGCAGAACACCAAGGTGGGAGAACATCTCCACTTGTGCTCATTTCAGAAACACAATACGAACACCCAACGCTAAAGTTACCCAATTTTGTGTTAATCTATCCAGATTAAATCTAAAATCTCCCGCCAAACTTCCAGATTTGTTGGTGAGGAATGGACTAGTGGCCGCAGGACGAGGAACACCAGGTCTCCTGTAGAAAATATGCGACCGGCTAAATTAATTAAGAAGAATAGTATTGGGAATGTGGGACGTTATATGAACCCAGAAGGCTTAGAAATGCAGTAATGGAAATGAAGAAACTGAAGATAGCTATTATGGGAATAGACGAAACTAAATGGCCAAAGTCTGTAATATGCCAATCGGACGGAGCTACGATATATTATTCGGGTAATACGGAAGGGACAAACATCAAGACATGGAGTAGGAATAATAGTAAGCAACTTCGTACTCAGAGAGATGCATGTACTAAAATTAAACGCTAGACCTGTCAACATCTATATCATACACGCATATGACAAGATAGATGAAGAAATAGAAGAGTTCTACAATCAGATTGAACATGTAATAAAGACCTTGAAGATGCAAGCAGTTTTAATGCGAAAATATGACAAGGCCGATTCAAGGACATAATCGGAAACTTCGGACTGGGTCAAAGGAACGAACGAGAAGACAGGCTATTTCAATGCTGCCAAGTACAAAATATGATCATCAGTAACACATGGTTCAAACGCCCAGCAAGACGACTATGCACGTGGAAATGTCAACAAGTCTGTAGTCGGGGGGCCCTCGGTTCGAATCCGAACTCGGGCATGAATATTGTGAGCGTATTCATACATTTTCAAATATAATTTAAAAAATAATACAAATCATCGGTCGTGGCTGAATAGCCTAGTAGTTTAAGCCAATTTTCCTATATCATTTATCACCCCTACCCGCAATTCCATACAACATTTTTCCTTTTATTTATAACTAAAATAAATCAGAATAGCAAAAGAAACGTGGTTCAACAATTTTTTTCTCCAAAATTGTAAAATGTGAGCCTTCAACCTTAACAAAAGAATCAAAGATGTGACACACACGAATAAAACGAAACTATATGGATAACTAATATTTACCAACAACAAACTAATGGTAGAACATAAAGACCAAATGACATATAAGGAATATGAAATTTTTTTCAGACAACAGGTCACCCAACTCAGGAGGAAAAGATAGGCCCTTAGAAGGACCAACAATTCTAAAGAAAGAACTATAAATGGTAACCAAAGATACAAAAAGCAGGAAGGCACAGAATCAGACAAACATAATGCACAATTATTCAAAGCAATAAACGAAGTTACGGATCAAAATCTATGATACAGATCACATTCCTAAAGACTAGCTAAACTCCACATTCATAACTCTTCCAAAGAAAACAAATGCAAAAGTTTCATCTGGAAAAAATCGACCAACACATCGGAGATACGCAATTTGGCTTCAGGAACGGATTCGACACGAGAGAGGCACTGTACGTTATGCAGTTTATAACGCAGAAATGCTTGGATCAACGCAAAGACTGCGTTTTGAAAAAACATTCAAACCTCAAAAATTGTTGAAATGCTCATAAGAACTAACGTTAATGAGAAAGACATCCGCATTATTACGAACATATACTGAAACCAAACGCCCCTAGTAAAAGAAGGACAAGAACAAACGGAAGAAATTCAAATTCTAAAAGAGATCCGACAAGATGCATTTTGTCACTACTTCTGTTTAACCTATACTCAGAATTGCGCAGAATGCACACAAGGAATAAAAGTAAATGGACGAGCAATAAATAACATCCGATACGCAAACGACTCCATGATCCAAGATCGAAGACTTCCAACACATCATAGACCAAGTGCACATAGCTAGCTCTGTATACGGTTTTAATATGAACATCACGGAAACCAAATACATGATTATCAACCAGAACTGCAACACAAACAATGACGTACTGACCTTTAATGGTGAACCAATCGAGCGAGTTCAATGTTAAAGTATGTAGGTAGGTGGTTCAACGAACGATGAGATCCCGAGCACTACATCAAAGCACGTATAGAAATAGCCAGAAACACCTTTCAAAAACTACGACCCTGAGTCTTTAACACGTTAAGCGGTACGCCGGTCCCTAGGGACCGGAGCAATACTTTCTAATCAGGCCGCACGGACCGGCGGCTCGCTTGTCGGTCCTTCTGTGATTATTTATTTTAGGCAGCATAGTTTTTGTTTAGTCAATGCTTTAAGGAAAACCATATAATACTTGAAAACATTATTGTTATTTAATAAAACACGATAAGCAAAGGTAAACTCCGCGGTTTATCGGCGAGCGGCCCGGCCATTCGGCGTGGCGCTTAACGTGTTAATAGAGACCTTTCAAGGAACATTAGATGGAGAATAGTAGTTTCAGTGCTATTGTACGGAGTAACAGGTTGGACACTCAAAGTAGCATCAATTAATAAACTTAAAGTTTTAATGTGGTCATACAGGAAGATGCTTAAAATAAAGTAACGAACAAATAAATACTTAGACGAATGGGCAAAGAAAGAGAATTGCTCACGATAGCGGAACGCTGAGAAGCTGGATATTTCGGACACATCTTCCGAAATAAAAACTACGAATTCCAACAACTGGTAATGGAAGTAAAAATAGAAAGACAACGCGGAGTTATAAGAAAAAAGTTGTCCTGGCTGTGAAACCTTCGGCAATGGTTCGGAATCAGGGATGATTTCACATTGATATGACTTCCGCAAGATCGGGACGAGTATAAACATATGGTTGCCAATCACCTCCGAGGAGAGAGAACTCAAAGAAGAGAAGGTAACCTAACTGGTCACTGTCAGTGAAAGAAACACCTCTACATTAGGAGTCGCTGAAGATCACAACTGCAGAAGGAGCAGCGAGGAATTGGAATCGGCAGAGTGTATCCTGTGCTAATGTCCCTCTCTGGCAACATTAAGAAATGTCCTGCTGTGGGCATGATGGCCAAACTGGCCGACCTAGGAGGCCTGTTTCCGAGGAAAATCCTCAACTTTTATCACATCACTGGACGTTTATAATGGACCCTATCAGGGGCCTGCATACTGTCACTCGTCGCCCTCCCTTTTATCCGTATCCGTATCCGCGCATTCCCTGCCTTTCTGAAGCAGTCTAATAAAAATTTATTTAAAAAAAACAATAGTTAAATCTTAGTTAAATGATGGATTAATGGTCTTGTGATAGTTTACAGCAATCTAATAAAATCTAAACTAAATAAATAAATATGTAGTGAAGGTTGTAGATAATGTTTGTCAAATAAGTTTCATTAATTCACGATTAATTAAATTCTCACTTAACCCTTAGTCTTGTAATTCAGGAATTTAATTTATATTGAAAAGTTCTTCAATAATTAAGATATAAAAGTAATAAAAATTAAAACAAATTTACGGTGACTCTAATATACTGAAAGTAATAAAAATTAAATTAAGAATCAACTTTAAAATCCTCTATATTACCTTTGTTCTAAAAGCAAGCAATAATTATAAAGTCAATTGTACCTAATAATAAATGTTAAAAATCTATTAATTAAACCACGTAATTATCTAAAAATGATCATTTCTTCGCCTGAAGAAGATACAGTGTGTCGAAACAATTGTCGTGAAAAGCAAGATTAATATTTGAAAGTGTTTTCGTATTTCATTTACGAAAATTTACCAAAGTGATTATCTAAAAGATGAACCTCCAGAAAGATTTGAATTTTATTTTAATTTATTATTACTTTGCTAAATAAAAATATTAAATAATATTAAAACTTCAAATACTTATGAAAACAAATACAGTGTTTTGTATTTTATGGCCAACATAATTTTTATATTACAAACTTTAGTTAAATCACTTATATGATTGTGATATCATTATAATTCTTAATCCCACAAATGTGCCCCAATTTTGATAATTAGAAAAACAATTTAATTATCTTACATATAACAAACAACTTAAGAAAATATGTTAATATTATAGGAATTATGGAAATATATTTAGTTAATTAATTAATAAGTAGGCTAATGTATTAAATATCTCAATAAGATTATATTAGTTAATGTTATTACAAATTTAATGTAAACAGGCTCTAATGATATTTTTTTAATGTAGAGTTATATTATAGTAACAGTATTTATTTTTAAGTTGCTGTTCATTTCGGAAAGCTCTATGGAGCTTTATTAGCTAATTAGTCGTATTATTTGGAGAATTATATTATATATTACACATCAAATCCCACTTCAATTTAATTATAGTTATAATTAATATAATGTAATGAATCTGAATATCTGAATAGGCGGTATTATATTTTACGCAATTATCAATCATGTGACAGTTGAATAACCTGTAACCCTCTGCTTTAAAATAGCCTGGTAAGTTCGAATAGACTAGATTCACTGTCAAGTATGATGTTTCCACATCGTTAAGTCGAACAAGCAGTTTATAACATAATCAAAAGCACGATTTGCTGTTGAGTTTGATGGGGTGGAGATAGTAAAATAAATCTGTCAAGAGATAGTTTTCTGGTGGCAGAATGTAGTTTTTTGATGGCTCAGCATGAAAGGTCGGATTCATACGATGACATTTGTGCCGACCGAGCAGACCCAACAGGCACGTATCTGCCGAATCTAATAGTCTTACGTGAGTTCCCCGGAACATATATAGTTTCGAAAAAAATACAACAACATAATTCCTTTCCGCAATAAAATGAAATTGTGATTAACTATATGTAATAAAGAAATCCTTTGCCGCCGCTAAATGATACAGATATAAAACTGTCCTCTCATAAATGTTAAAACATATATATGTTATTTTTTGTTACAAATAATTTATTATTATTATTATATATATATTAATCTATAAATGTATTAATCTATTGTAGTATTTTAATGGAATATATACTATTTCTAATTAAATAATTAAAGTTAAAATGCTTATTTGAAATTAAAAACCAATTATCAATTATTAAAAATGGAATTTAAAATATATTATTGTGTATAAATTCATAAATTAATATATACAAGGTGACCTGATAATATAGGGAAACAACTTGATCACATTTTATTGGAATAAAATTTTGATGATTTAACACAACCCTTCTGTATATCCAAAAGTGTACTGTTTATACCGGAATTAGTGATCAAATTCCACGCCTTTCTAATAGAATGTAATTGATGTTATCCAAGGTTTACAAAATGATAATTATTTAGTTTATATGGATATTAACGTTTTCATTACTTGTATACAAGAAAATATAAAACCTCAGACAAGTTTTTCTTTCACTGCGCAGTTTATCTTTAATTCATAAATCTGATTTTTTTTAAGTGTTAGACTATATAACTAAATTTAAACCAGATATCCTATCTTAAATCTTCAGAAAATAAAAGGATTTATATTGTCAAAAAGTTACTAGATATTTTGATGCTAAAATAAAACCTTGTCCTATATTGATATACATAATTGTGACATTGAATATTAATTTAATTCCTGCAATAATATTTCACTTCATCGTTATTGCAATACTATCCAAATATGCATTCTAATAGAAGATAGGTGCTGGTTCGCTTCAAGAGTAAATTCGGAACTTAGCCTACGTAAGTTTTAATTCTATAACTAAAAACTACCTCCCCTCCATGGTTGAGTTGTAAAGGATTTTAATTTAGTCGTAGGTTTTGTGATAAATCAGTTTAGGGAAAATATTTTATAATTTTTGTAGATATAATTAAAAACACATACAAATTTTATTTATCAAGAGCCTTTTAAAACCCAAGTAACAATGTTATAGTCTCAAATCTTAAGTAATATTCAGGAATTTCTTGAAATTTAAAATTATCTACCGATTAATTTGATACAATAGTTTACCCCATATTTGGGGAAAATTAAAAAAAAAATAGTAATAGTGGTTAAATCGTTAACTTACCAATAATATTTCTATAAAGTAGTAAGCACGTTTTAATGTACACTTAATATTCTTGGTAAAAATAATAAAAGTTTTTTGAAAATAATATGGCATAATTTAGAAATAAACAAGCATCTAATAGTTTAGATTCTAGACTATTAGAAATAACAATAGAAAGAGGCTGATAGATTTCTGGATAACAAAAAATTTGATAATAACTAATACGTTCTACATCCATAGACATTCACAAGAATATAAGAGAAGTTAAAACGAAAGGAGAGAAGTAAAGTAAGTAAAAGACCCAAGAGTGAGAAGAGGAGCGGAAATTTCTCAGACCATTTCCTAGTGCTATCAGAGATATAAATTAATGAAGAAATATACGAGAATAACAAAAAGGTGTAGGAAGAAAAGCAATAAAACAAAATAAAAACGTATAAACCAAATGAAGGAAGTAATACTAAGATATATAATGAAAAAACTGAATTCGAAATATCCAAACTTAAGAAAATTATAAATAATGTATCAATTGAAAACCTGTGGAATAACGTAAAGAAAATAATCATTTAAGTAACAATGGAAGTTTGTGGAACAATTAGAATAAACAGATCATGGAATCAAACAATATGATGGAGTAAGGAATAAAAGCAGAAGTAAAATTGAAAAAGGAAAATATGTGGGCAACAGAAACAACGAAAACTATAATATACGAGGGTGTTTTGAAAAGTCCGTGCTAAGTTCGAGAGCTGGCACCACCGGCGAGTATCGAGGTCATGTTTATTTAGTAGCATCTTCTGAATGAACGCACACCAAGTTTCAGCCATATTGGCATATTTCTTTGTGTTTGACATTCGTGTGAAACAAGGAAGTCGAGTGATTTTCAAGAAATGGACGAAAAAGAATTTCGTGTGGTGATTAAACATTACTGTTTATGAAAGGCAAAACGCCTCAAGAGACTAAATAGAAGCTTGATAAACATGATGGTGACTCTTTGCCTTCTATTAGAACAGTTTATAAGTGGTTTCAAAATTTCAAAACCGTTCCTTCGGAAAAAGATAAAACTATTACAGGTAAATATTATTTATCGTTATTGGACCGTTTGAAAACCGAGCTGCAAGAAAAACTCCCGCGGTTGGCCCACAAGAAAGTCCTTTTCCATCACGACAATGTACCAGCATACACCTTGGCAGTTGTGGTCGCAAAATTAATTCAAATAGGATTCCAACTCGTTTCACATCCCCTCTATTCTCCAGACTTTGCTTCCTCGGACTTCTATTTATTCCCCAATTAGAAGAAATAGCTAGCGAGACAAAGATTTTATTCAAATGAGGAGGTGATTGCAGACACTAATGGATATTTTGCAGACATAGACAAATCATATTATTCGGAAGGGATCAACAAACTAGATCATCGTTGGACGAAATGTATAAGCCTAAAAGGTTTACCCCAAACAGTATTAGTTTTTATTTTTGCACGGGCTTTTCAAATGCCCGTCGTATTCAAGGCGCAAAGAATAAAAGTAAAAAAACTGGTAGTAAAGAAAAATAAAATTTATAAGAAGAGTTTGGAAACAAAATCGAACCAGATAGGTACGGAAACCAAAAGTTACTTTGCAAAGCACTGAAAACACTTACGAGAAAGAAGCAATTCAATAATAGATACAGAAAAGATAAGTCATAAAGGACAGACTACTTAAATATGGAACAACTGCATAATGAGCAAGAAACAGAAGATAACAAAGAGGGCAATATATAAGAGGAAGAATAATGTGAAGACTAAAACGATGTAAAGGAAGAAGAAGTAATCTAAACTGTTAAAGTGTTAAAAGGAGGTAAAGTAAAGAAATAATATCAGAAATGTTGAAATCTTGCAACACTAAAAAAAATTATAGAAAAAAGTATGGAAAGAACAAATAAAGTAAATGCAAGGATACTAGTAAAGAGACTAAAAGTGATCACCGAAAAACAACTAGAAGAACCCCAATGTGGCTTTAGGTAAGAGCGAGGAGTATAAGACCACATATTCTCAATAAAGGAAATAATCGAGAAGAACAAAAATAATAAAAGGAGGACTAAGAGAAAACATAAAAAGCATGAACAAACTAACAAGAAATCTAGTTAGAACGAGAAACATGCAATACGAGGAATTTGTGACCAAAGATGGCATAAGGAAAGGGGAAGTATTGAGCCCAACTATTTTCAACATCGTTTTAGATGATATACTTAAAGAAACAAAAGAAAACATTTAGAGAATAAGAATTTGATACAAAAATATGAACATAATATTAATTGCAGAATGCGCCTTTGCAGATGTTAAAATAATAATGGCAAGAAACGATTTCTAAAAAAATGGGAAAAGGCACTACAGAAAAGAAACCTAAAAATAAACGTATATTAAACCAAAGTAATGGCAATAGGAAAGAATGAGAGAGAGGGTGGCTGCAAAACTAATAGAAGACATAGAACAAGTAGACACATAAATATCTAGGCATAAAAATACCCATAAATAGAGAAAGTAACACGGAAATAAAAGACTAGAAAATACCACAAGAAGGGAAAGCAATTTAAGCAACACTTATTCAAGTGATGAAGACGATGCTACTAATTTTAAATCAAGGTATGAAGATAAGGAAAAAAATGAAACCATCATGACGAAAATGTGATGAAGAAGTTGTGGCTGTCATAAAAACCATATCCAGATTTTTCTACACAATGAAAGCCATTATACTTGTTCGCATAATCCTTATAGAAAATACTTGGAATTTGGATTGAATTTAAAAAAAAAGTATATTTGTAGTTTGGGCAGTGCAAAGAAAATAATAAATCGTTTCTAATCGAACAAGTATACAAGAAAATATTTCAAAGTATTTTAAATTTAGCTTCCATCACTCACATACCTTTATGTGGGTGATGTAAGCTAAATGTAAAATTATTTCTTGTCAAAAATGCAACTCATTGAATATGAAGACTAAATCTAGCTAAGACATGGATCAAAAGAACAGCCTACGAGAAGAACAAGGTATTCATTAAAAACACGCAGAATGGGCTTCAAAATTTAGCATAAGAAGAATCCGAAAAATAATTCTTCTGATATGGAAAAGGCCTTTCTCTACATTAAATTAACTGATTTAATTGTTTACTACAAGCGGAATATGTTGTTTTTAATTGAGGTTTTCATAAATTTCTAGACAATAAAGTGCACATGTATGCATGGGAATAAACGGCAGCCAGGCGTAACTTAGAGAACTAAGCTCCACACAGGTCGAATCCAAGCTAGTGTGGGACTGTATATCTGCTCCCAATGAACTTGGCAGTTACAAAAAAGTAACAATCAAATGAGTGCCAGGACACGGAGGACATCCGTGGAATGACAAAGCAGAAGAACTAGCCAAACAAGGCTCGCCAAAAGCATTAATTTGCCAAAACCACAGACAAAAGATCCAGAAAAAAAAATTGGTGGAAACACAGGCCCAAACCTGGTGAACGAACTCACCAGGATAGAGTTCATTAAGAAACAATCGCCAAAATTTACGACCAAACTTCTGAACCAAGACAGGAAAATGGTCAGAACAATAGTAGGTCTGATGACAGGACACTGCAAGCTCAACAAACATATGAGCCAAATTGGCCTGGAAGAAGAAGCACTGTGCACATTCTGCCTAGAGGAAGAAGAGAACTCGTTTTACATCCTATGCCATTGCGAGGGCCTAACAAGGATTCGACATCAAAAGCTGGACACTACAAAGCCAAGCGCGGAGAGCTATACCCAAACCCCTCTGGCAGGACTAATAGGACTAATAAAAGAGGCAAAGCTAGAGCTGATCATCTGAGATAAGTAGGGATCTACAATACATCTAAAAAGGTCGCGGTGGAACAAGCGGTTGTGTCACCCATATTACTTATATCTATCTATCTACCTATAGGAAGATATTATAGCAAATAGGGGTGCCGAGGGAGTAGCATCCTTTTAACTGAAACACATTTAAAAATGTTACCACTCAAGATCACAATATTAACTGAATGAAATATTGTGATCTTGAGTGGTAACATTTTTAAATGTGTTTCAGTTAAAAGGTTGCTACTTCCTCGGCACCCCTACTTGCTACAATTTCTTCCTATAGGTAGATAGATAGATATAATGCTGAAGATTCTTATAATATAATAAGACATTGCAAACAAATCAGACTCAATCTATATGTAATGTAAAGCGAAAAAGTTTATCTCAACAAAATCTCTTGTAGAGGCAAAAATAAAAAATAAAGAAGGAGAATCTATAAAATAGCTGGAAATATAGGTATGTTGTATGAGTTTTGCAAGAAATAAAATACACATTTTTTTACAAAAAAGAATGGACGAAACTGATCTATATAAATTAGTACGTTTAATTGGAAAACACTTTTATGGGGGCGCTACATGAAACTTCAAAACCAATAACAAACGAGAAATTCAACGATATAATGAGATTTTAGATGGATTTAATTTTTCTATGTTATTTTTAAAGTAATATCATTCTATTGAAAATGAAATAAATCCATTTGAACCTTAAAATATCCTATACATTTTGTAGCAATTGTTATAATCATTATTGGAGTCCAAAGTTTTACAATATTATAGTCTTACCAGAATTAACTCCATAACACATAAAACAACATATTTTGGAGGGTGTCACATTTACACTACAACATTAAAAGTGAAACCTTCTCAACTGTATTGTTTTATTTGAATAAATTATCGGAATTAATTATGTTTTGCTAATATTTCTAAGTTAATGAAACAATGAGTCTTACTAAGACTACAAAACAAATTAATTTGAAACAACTACTTCTCTAGCTAATATTTCGACAGACATTGAATAATACAAATTAATTTGCGTGTTACAAATAGTACAACTATTAAAGCAACACTAATTTGAATGAAATTATTTCTGTTGAATAAACTAATAAATGATAAAATGTACTTTAGATTGTTTAAATGTAACTATAACATGAAAAATTATGAAAAATGAATTTTAAACTGATTTCATTAAATTAAATTAGCAAAAGCAATTAAAAAATCTAGCATTCAAGTTTATAATCATCTGCAGACACGTGTTTCGAACTTTCGCTCTCTTCAGTACAGCTTTATTATAAAATTGATTTTAAATACAAATAGAAACACTTACTAAAATAAATATAATGAAATATGATAATAAATATAATGAAATATAAATAACTTACTCAGATATGTATGGCAACTGACACAAGAATGAAATATAATCGACTGAAGTGTTTTTATTCAGTACTTTGAGGTAAGTTAAACACTCTACTTTTAACATGCAAACAATAATCATAGAGAGAATTATACCTAAACTTAGTATATAAGTAGGGTGGATACTTGTCCTTTAATTAACCCTTTAATCTAGAAAATATAGTCAGCGATGATTTGATTTTTCGAAACAAATACAATAACTACAAATAATAAAGACTCAAAAATTCTGAATTTAAAATTTTCCTAAGTAAAATATTCTTTTTTTTTAATTCTAACGATGAGTTAACATTTAGAACAAGTAAATGTCTATGATACACGATATTATTCACATAAATTAATAAAACAAGGACGCTTAAAGATGTTTTGCTTTATTACGTAAAGACACTGTTACAATTGTTTTACTACGCCGTGTTTTCATCGGACAGATGAACAATGATTTTAAATGAACTACCACATCGTTTATTAAATAATATTGATCAACCTATCTCTTGCAAAAGCAGCGATGATTATTATATTGCTTGTAAAGTTAGTTGCCAGGCAGCAATTATAAATAGGTTTGGGAATTTTATTTCACCTATTGAGCTTTTAATCAAATGCGGTGTTACATTCATAATACATACAAAATGTGAGATAACTTTGCTTAAAAAAATACTGTATCAGTATTTTATTAAGTGATGTGGAGTTTCAACAAGTAAAAGTCTCATCAATCCAGATAAATTTGCGGTTTAATGAGCCCCGTTGACAATAATTATAATTAAATTTTAGGCACAAATACAATGTTAGAATGAATTCTCAAATGGGAAATCAAATCTATTTCTATGCAGAAACTATATACAAGATTAAAACACAATATTTGACTCTTTTGAAGGTTCTAGTCTCAGAAATAATTTTAGAAATAAAGATTGAGAACTCAGTTCGATATATTCGACTAATGCTGTTGTGACGGTAGTTCGATCATCCCTCAGCATTGTTTCCATCCTAAATTTGGATAGGGTTTCCAGCTTTCTCAGTATGATCTTGTTGACGCACGCTGCTTACACGGCACATTGATTTTTTCTCAGCATTGATGGCGTCCTAGAATTTTACGGGGTTTCATCTAGCTCTGTGTGATCTCGTTGACCCGAGTTACTCTCAACACTTCTCACCAGAGAGATGTTAACATGAATATTTAGTTTTCCTTCGCTTTCCCCTTCTGGGAGGCTTAATACTAAATATTATTTACGTAGAAGCGAGCGGAGAGGAGAATAGAGTTTGTTTTACTATATTGCTTTGCAAAATAGAATTAATTCTTAAATCACAACCTTTAACACTAATTTCCAAAGGCCTTAGGCAGTTCATATTTTATGCTATGATATTTTCTTGGCTGAAATCGTTTTACTTCTGTAGGTTACTTCTGTAGGTTTAGATTTATCCAAATCGAAAAGACAGTACATCCAAGACATTTGGCAGCAGCTTTGGGGATACTGGACAAAGGAATATCTTCAAAGCCATCAGCCCGAATGGAACTAAATGAAGAAGGAAGATCTGGAAGGTCTGGAATTAAAAAACTATTTCCTAAAAACGAGGTTTTTCCCCGAGAGATAATCATTAAGTCAACGGTAGACCTGCATGCTGCATGATGTTCGGTTTTGGTGTGTAATTTATGGTAAAAATTAACGCCTATATACCAAAGTTAAAACAAAATTTTTATTTTCTATAAATAAATAATAAAATTTCTATGACAGTAGTATATACAAAAATGATATAGTTGATATTAATAAGATGATGATGATAGCCATCATAAAATTAAAATTAAAGTGTATATTTGATTTACAGATATCTCATCTATCTATTATCTACATCACTTGAGTAATTAAAATCAAGTTATAAAACTCTATAATAATATTTCGCCTTCCTCTAACATTACGCTGATTAGTTATAAGATCGTAATTAATCCGTAGTTTTTGTTAGTTGGGAAACAATAATAAATAAATGAAAATATTTTATGATATCATGTTTAATTCCAATATGAGTTACATAACATTGTAAATATACTTCTATAATTATACATTAAAGAGGAATGTAAAAAAAAGTCTGGGTATAAACCCTAGAAGATAAAAATATCTATATATGGATATTAAATCAATAATGTTCAATAAATATACGTTTATATCCATATATGGGTTTGAACTCTGCTCTTTAGTATGACGTATATATAGAGTTAATCTTGATATATATTTTGACCTATCGTGCATTCATTTCTGTTTATGAATGAATTATTTATCAATTAAAAATAGATATTTAAAGCTTTAACCTTCTTTAATGTAGAGTTTATATAAAACATACGTAAGGTATTCTCTTTTATTATTTTATATAATTGTTATACTACTACTAAACATCTTTATTCACAAAAAAATAAAACATTTGTTATATTTTTATTAAAATTATAGACCATCAATCATTATAATGCATATATCTATTAGTATTAATTTCATGTAAATTAAATAGTAATTTATAGACTGAAATGGCTGGATTCATGTAAAATATGATTTTATTAATATTCCTGTTTCTTTGATTAAAGCTACAATTAATTTTGCATTATAACCACATACAATTTGTTTGGTACAAAAAGCCTAAGTAATAAACCAACACTATCCTAAACAAATATAAAGTGAATTTTATCTTAAATAAATAAGAATGTCAGTTTATTAATTTAATATTATATATGACTATCCTATAATGAATATTTATATAGCGTCATTAACATTATACTTCTTTAACAAATATAAATACACCATTTTAACTGATACAATAAATATATTTAATAATGGTTATATCTTAGTTGGGAAAATTTCTATAGTTAGAAATGTATCCAAATTTATTTAAAATATTAATTTTAGATTAATTGATTATATTCGAAAAGTATTTTTACTATAAATTTTAAATTAATCGTCATATAAATTATGATAACTGATTATTTATTATGTATTATTTATGTAAATCATATATATCATGTCCGTTAATATTAGTATATAGTACATTTTAATTGATAACTCATCTAACATTATTAACACCTTGGATATTTATCTTTACTTTTAACTTAAAAATACATATTGTGTAAATTACCCGCACATTTACAATAAGAAAGTTTTAATTTACATTTTTATTTAAAATGTTTGTTTAATTAATCGCCAATTGATTGATTGGCATGTTAGACCAGACGAGAGAAATCTGTTTCTTGACTTAAACCCGATTATATAACTAATAGCGAAAGATGGAACGTATTAAAGTTTATTTAGTGTAGTTTACGCAAGTAATCTAGTTAAAGATTTAAACTTTTTTGGAACGAGATAATCTCGGCCAGGTCGTTTCATGTTTCCCAATATCGGCGGCGTTAATCCCAGCACAGGTTGGCGAAGTAGGAAGGAAGGAAGGAAGCAAGAAAAAAAACTAGAACCCGATCACCAAAGTTTTGTTATTCAGAATTTGTCCGTGAGACGTGCAGGTTATAAACTGAAGGTTTTCCCGGCGAAACCTTTAAATCTACACAGGAAAAAAGTACTCTAAATATACAACAAACGTTGATTTAATTTCACTTAATTGCATTACGATCTCGGAGGAAGTTCCAGATAGGTACTTTGTAAATATCTTGCTGTGCATTTTAATGCCGCTTTATCGCGGAATTATTTGTTATTGTCATTAAAATAACTTTTCCCTACTCTTAACCGCCTTAACTTTATACTGCCTCATTATCCACACTTTCATCTGAATGGCCTGTGCGATTGAAAATTAAATTAAATTACAACGTCATTATATCTAATTGTGCGATTACTGAAATCTTACAAAACAATTGATTTTTAGGGCATCGTTAACTTAATTAAGTCACCCTTTCAATGCTTTATTGTTTACGACTGTGCATTGTACCGCTTTCCGGTTTACTTCCGCTGTGAAAACGCTATTATTCCACAATAATCGACTATTAGAGATATAGATTCGTTTGTACACATAATAGTTAACATGCAACAAGAATAATATTTTATAGTAGTGTAAGCAAATATATTTTCGTTAATTCATACGGTTTGCATATAAAGCTTTAATAGTGGACAAGTAGGCAACGTTATTCAGTGTATTAAGTCAGCCGTTACTATTAGCCATTGTGATAATATTGTGTCCTTCAAAGGGACGTGCAATGCTTTATGCAGTAGGCATATTTATAGATACATAAATTTGTACAAAATATTCGATTGTATTGACAGCAGTATAATGTATTCTAATATAAAAACATTATCTATTATAAATATAATGAAATTATATTAAAAGTAAATTGGAGACGAATCAATTGATTAATATTAGTAGACAGAAGCATTGATATAGATTAATAATAGAAAATTAAGAGTGGTAACGATTATAATATAAATCATAAAATACTACTAAGCTAAAAAAAACTGTATAATATCTTAATGCTAGAAAATTTGAAGAAAAAAAAAAGTTCTGTTGAAATAGTAGGTATATGGAGCTTAAATACATGGAGTAGTATGTTAAAGCAGCGAATTTAATAATTACTAAATTAAGTCAGTTCCTACAATTATGTTTTCATTTTCATAACTTATAACGTCGGCTTTGGCAGATTAATATCATTTATTTTATTAAAGAATTATTGAGTTTATAAACGATCCATATCTTTACACGTGTAATAAAGGAACTTTAAAATTTTAAATGAAAATTATAATGATAATGACAATAATTCCAAATCCTTTGCCTAAATTATAAACATAAATATTGCAATTAAATAGGTAATTGCGGAGGCCTCTACTTTGTGATAAATTATTATAAATGATTGTAAATACCTTTTTTATATATCACACACTTTTTGTCTTTATTCGTGACTATAGTTTAGACTGATTTTCTGTCATTTTCTGTTTGAACACGAGTAAAGATAAAAAGTGTGTTCTATATAAAAAAGTATTTACAAGCATTTATTGCAATTAAAGCAAAATTTAGAACTATTTTAAATATCTAACTATTATTTTTATGATTAACAAAGAAATACGAACATTATTTCATAAATATTTAATGGCATTAAAATAATTTCTGGTCTACCAATTAAAAATAAATAATTAAATTATGTCATGTTACTATTATAAGCTTATTATTTTATCTGCAACAGTTTATTGGCGTTATGATACATGAACGGCACTTCATAGAACCTCTTCTCCAATTACCATAATATTAATTGCCTGACAGACACCGTTTGGTGTTCAATTCTGATGACACTATATATTTTTGGTAAACAATAATTTTAATCAATAAAGTAAGTACTAATTAATGAACTGATTAACGAGGCACATAATACAGTTTTTATTTCTATATTTTTATTTATTATTTACAATTGTTTCGCCACTGCTTCTTAAGGTGAAGAAAATATCTAATAATGTATGTCCCTCAAAAACCTTCATCGCAGTTCCATCGTCTCTCATCCATTAATTTCCCCCCCTGTTTCACCCGAACCACTTCTAACCCACTCATATCATATCATAGCGTTCCATATCCAAACCTTCCTTCCTCTCTCCCCTGAATCGCATCTAGCTCGCGCTAGGTTAATCTTGTCTTCATTTGAGAAGACACTATTAGTCAATACACTGACACCATTCCATACACCTGCCAACTTTCATACCTCGGATTGTATATGTTCCTACCGATATATCCTTGCCTTTTCTGCATCTAAACCTTTTTCCACTTCTTTTACCCCATTCTCCAACCATTCATTCATAAACAATTCTGCGTTCCTCTCCACTAACTCAATATTATTCCCATCACGTTAACTATACATTTTTCACCAATCTCTGAATTCCATTCCATACAACTGTGGGACTCCTACATCCCCAAAATGCACTACGCGACTCGGGACGACCGAATGTCCACCCACATCTTATAGACCGAAATGACTTGTGCCCGGAAATCTACAATTGGCAAAAATGGAGTTCCAAATTATGTGCTAGATGGGAGTAGCACGACTATCGAAGAGTGCGTGGTCTTCGCCGTTATATTTGGTACCCAAAAAAAAACAGGAATGGCGAACATGGAGATTAGCGGGCGCTGAACGCAAGAACAGTATCCGACAGGTACCTTGTTCCCCACTTCGAGGATTTCTCACAATAGCTTTATTGACGAAAATACTTCTCAACGATAGACCTGGTCAACCAAAATCCGATACTGGAAGACCTCGAATTCTGCAACGTCTACATAGACGACATTTTGATAACATCTAAATCAGAAGAAGAAAACGCTAAACACGTCCGACAACTGTTTCAGCGATTAAGCGAAAACAGCATCGTAGTTAACTCAGCCAAATTTACATTCAACAGAGTAGAAAAATCTCTTTCCTGGGCTATATGGTGTCCAACGAATGGATGAAACTACTCGACGACAAACTGGCAGTAATACAGCAGCTACAGCTTTCAGTGACAGCAAAAAAACTACGACAAATACTAAACTACCACCGACGTTTTCTCCCGAATGCCGAGAGTGTGTAAAAAACGAACAACTAAAAGGGAAAAAACGAGGTAATCAACCTGGAATGACTAAACCCGCGAAGCATTTGCCTGGTGCAAGCAGCAGATCGCAGAGGCAACACTTGCAAATACAGAGCCAAATGCAGCAACCGACGTGTCAGACACCGCGCTATGGTTTTGATCCAGGAAGAGCAAGAACGAATATGGAAATCCCTGGCGTTCATATCCCAGGCTGAGCGGAAATATGCCGCCTACGGTAGAGAGTTATTGACAATTTACGCGACGATCAGGAAATACCAACACCTCCTAGAAGGACGAACTTTCAAGATCTTTACAGACCATAAACCATTGACATTCGCATTCGAAAAGGAGCCAGAAGAATGTTCGCCGAGGCAATTCCGATACCTTGAGTGCATCGGACAGTTTTCCAGGGACATTCAGCATATCAAAAGAAAGGAAAACATAGTCGCCGACGCTCTCAACAGACTTGAGCAAATAACCGCAGGCTTAAACTCATCATGAACAGCAAATACACAAACCTGTAGATAAGAAATGTACATTTTCCGGAATATGACACGGCGATTTAATGCGACGTATCGACAAATAGAGCCCGGTCATTTGTGCGACTAAATTTAAGAAATTGGCATTCGACAGTCTACACTAGCTATCACATCCCGACAATATGGCATCAGCGAAACTCGTAGCGCAAAAATACGAGCAGATTGCAAAACCTGTAGCAGGGAATGTATGGCGTGGCGACATCGAGATTGTTTTTTACACACTGGATATCAAGATTCGGTACTCCAATTAGAGTAACAACAGACCAGGGACGCCAGTTTGAGTCGCATATTATTTAAAAAACTAGAGTAGATTGCAGGATTCTCAAGGCATTAAACGACAGCGTATCAGGACTGCCCGAAAAGATGACAGAAGCAGAAATGGTGTATGGAGAGTCACTATGACTTCCTGGAAATTTGCTAACGAGTAACTTGGACAAACCAGCGATAGAATACGACACGTATCCAACCCGACTCTAGAGGACCATGAGGAAGGTAAAACTAATCCAAATGTCAAAACTCAGCAAAACCAGGCCGATTATATTCAAAGACTTGAAGACGACGTCACACGTTTTTGTCAGGGGGCAATGCGAAAAGCATCACAGCCCCCTTACGAAGACCTTGACGAAGTCATCGAACGAAATAGCAACACGTTTGTGATTAAAAACACGGTGTGGCTGTCACAATCACAGCAGCTAGAACCAAACCAAGTACGGAAGGCAAGTCAAACGTCAATCTATCACTAGGAAGAGAGTAACCGCCTCTGATAATTTTTTTGGTGCATACATATTATGTCAATACTAAATAGTTATCAGCACTTTTAGCACTTGGTTAATTAAAGCGGAAGGATATTTCCTAACAGCACAATATCCCCCAAACATACTTTACCACTCTCTTCATTGCCTCCCCATGGACTCTAATTCTATTTGTTTCCTGATCTCTAGACACCCAGAATCAAATTCAATGTTTTTATACTTCCTTCCCCAAGATTCTGTACCATACAGCAAAAATAGGCTTCACACACGTATACCACAGCCTGCAGTCAGTTGGAAGTTCTGGCTTTTCCCTTTATCCATTTGGCGTGTTGAGAGTATCCACCTGTGCATTTAAATATGAAGCCCAAGTGTTTAAATTCTTTCACTTAATCACATCCCCCTTCCATTCTAATTCACTCACTAATAAAATCTATTGACGACAATTTAGCAAGACTAGTGAACAACAAAATCGAGACGAAGGAAAACAAAAGCGATCAGGCGTGTACAAGATAGAATGTTTTAATTGCAAGGGAATCTACATAGGTCAAACAGGCAGATATTGTGAGGTCCGTTATAAAGAGCATCAAAAATCAATTAGTGATGGAAAAACAACATCTGGATTATCCGAACACTGCATTAACACCCGAAACCACATGGGAGAGATGTCGGCGATTAAATTTTGCAAAAAGGGAAGAAAGCTTAACCTGCTGGAGGGATTACAGATCAAGAGGGCAATTGACAAGGGGATTAACGTCCTTAACAATCAACAGGAGCTAATCCAGGCCGAGAGCATTTTAATCGCGGGGCTGTCCATCAATTAATTACCTGCTTCACTATATGTGGTTGTACATTTTTCATTTGTAATTAGTTTTAATTTTGATAATGGTCTGCGAAGACCGAAACACGTGTCAGGCAACTGAAAATAAAAACAACATGGAACAAAACCAGTGTTATTCTCCAACTAATAGTAATACTTTTTGGGCTACAGCTTGATGGAAAAAGTAAAAAATGCCAACAACAGAAAGAATAAGGATGACAGGACCATAAAACAAATCCAAAAAAAGTGTAGAGACCATGATCTGATTATATCGATGCAGATAAAGGCAACACCATCACAATTTTACAAAGAGTACATTATATTTTTAAAAGTGGAGGAACTGCTAGATGAAACTCAATTCAAAATACTAAAAAAAAAAATACAAACAAATACCAACAGGAGATCACAAAGCTAATAAAACAATCAGAAAGTATTCCAGATGAGATAAAATTTAGACTGTAAGACATGCATCCAAAAGCACCTGTCCTATATAGAAAAGGTTTCCATATGGAATGTCAAAAATTTATAAAGACAACATTTCCGTTCGATTAGTAGTCTCTTTTTTCCAAGCACCCACGTACAATCTATGCTCATACACTAAGGAGATATTACCACAGCACAAACCATGCAAATCTTATTTCTCCATTAAAAATTCACCAGAATTTGTAGAAGAGACCAAAGATTTTACTCTTAACAAAAAGTAATATTGTTATCTTTTACTTTAAAAGTTAATTGACGTCTATACGAATACCCGAACTTCTGCCTTTAACAAAACGATTTCAGATTCAATAATAAATAGTTCACTCAACTAAATGGACTACCTATGAGTTTCCCCACGTTACAAATGTTTGCTGGGATCTACATGCAATGGTTTTAAGAAGAAATATTTAAGAATACAAGGCAGCAATTAATTAACAACAACGTTATCTTCTGGTGTAGATACGTGGACGATATTTTCTGTATAGTCTCAAAGGCAATTAACATGTTTTTACTGAAATTAAATCAAATTCACAAAATCATACAATTCACAATGGAAATAGAATGGATGGATAACTTTCTTAGATTTATCAGTAAACAGATAACATAACAACAGAGTATTCCATTTAGGGAAAACCCACACCAACTGACACAATTATTCCAATAGACTCGTACCAATCAACACAAATTAAACATTCCCATTTATACCGACTTGTGATAATCTACAATATTGCGATAAATAACGGTTACAGAAAACAGCTAGTCAATAAATTACTCAGAAAAAAGAAGAGAAAAATAAAAAGTCAATTATTATATAGCCCGAATACAAAAAAGAAAAAATACGGACAGTCATCCCATTCATTTGTAATGCCAACAACAAAATTGAAAAAAAAAACAGTTACATATACATAATATTAATACAATAGTAGTCAATAGATAGAATCTAGCGAGACGTCTAGTAAACCACAAATTAGAAGATTAGGATATTCTTAAGAATTCAGGAAATTACAAAATCCAGTGTGCAAATTTTGACGGCACTTATATAGGGAAAACAAGAAGGAATTTTGAAATTATATTTAATGAACACTACAAATCAGTCACATACGGAAAAGCAACAACAAGATTAGCCGAACATAATATCAAGACAGGACATCACATGAGGGTGATTACACCAATCCGGATTTATAGAAAAGGCCGTACGTTTAATTTCCTGGAGGGTCTGCAGATCAAGTAAGCTATTAACAACGGGGCTAATCTCCTTAACAAGAAATAATGCATTTAGACAACATCATATTTAATTGACATTCCTTACTTTTGTATAAAAACTACATTTCTTTCAAATTTAAATTAGTTTATGCAAATGATATGTAATTATTGAAACACGTGTCAGGCGACTGAAAATAAGAATAATATTATAGAATATAACAAGAGTTTTCAGAAAATTCATATTAGATATCAGAGAAATTTATTTTGTCAAAGAAAACGATATAATTAATGGCTTGTTTAAGCGAGTAGTGTCAATTGGATAGTTTTAAAAATGTTAAATTAACACCAAAATTGCACAAGCCAAGAACTATACTGTCCTCAATTTATAGTTCAATTCTTAAGTACAATTTAACGTTATAAGTCTACAAAAACTTTAGAGGAAATTACATCAACATTTTAGATTTAACCATTTCAAATATAGTTTATAACACATTGTCATATAAGATGTTTAGAAAAGAAACGTACACAGATACAATAATTCCTGAAAATTCAAATACACACAATCAAATTAAATGCAGTGCCTTTCCTTATCTCTTACACGGGTTGCTCAATATCCCCCTTAATAACATAAATTGCCAAATTGATTTGAAAGCAATAAAAACTATAGCTATTAAAAAAAACATCTTCAAACATATTTTTATAATGCAAATATATCGCAGAAAATACAATTTTAGAATTTAAAAAAAATAGTCTCATTCGTATATTTTTCTTCAGATCTTAAGATATACCTATGTTCTTTTCTAAAAATAAAAAATCGACTGATATAATAAGAAATAAAGAGGCTGATGTGAAAATTATTTTCTCACTTAATGTTAATATAAGAAAGGATCCAATAAAATATTCCTAAGATATTCAACACATTTTTAAACATTACTTCAGAGCGTGAATGTATGAAAATAGTTTTATTACAACTACAAATTTATATATAATAAACATAATATATACTATTACAATATATATTACATAATTATTGCTAAACAAATTATTTGCTTAATTAATGGATTAAGTTATATTTTTACAAGAATTTTGAAAAATTATTTAAAACCACTGTGATGTAGATCTATACTAATATAAAACTACGAATCATAAAATATGATAATAACTTGGTAACTATACCACAAGTACTCTGGCACGTCGTTAATGATGTGTGTGGCCTATTATCTTCTTAATGTAACATAAGAGTCTTATTGATTAATTCTGTTCACTTCTGATTCCTTCACTATGGTCAGTTGTTTGTCAGAGCTTCGACGTGCATATTTCTAGAACAGAATCATAAAAACCACTGCTTTGAGTTTGCAGTTTGGTTCTGTATTAGGTTCAAAAGCAGCACAATATTTTTTGGAAGCCTGCTTCGCTTTTTCACCTTTATCGCACCTTATGGAAAGCTGAAATACAATCCCTTAAAGAACATTTTAAAAATCGGTCGATTTTTTTTCCTTTATTACATTATATTACAATTAAACTGAAAATTATATGGAATTAGTTATTTAATTGAGGTTTAATTTATATAGAAGTGCAGAAAAAATATTAATAATAATAATAAAAAGTACTATTATATTGTCATTATCATAATAAAAGATAATAATAATGCATTGTTCTAATTTTTATTACTGCTAATAATTACTTTTGTATCTATATCATACAAATGAAGCTAATAATAGTATTGTTCTTTAGAATACTACTTTAGTGGGCTGCTTTAGTATGCATAAATGTAAACATGCCTTTATCAGCTAATCCTTATTTACTTAGCCCTAATGGTTAAAGGCAAAGCTATGCATAACCTGTTTTATAATTTTATGTAACATATAAAAAGTTTTAATCTTTATTAATTTTTAGAAATATATTATTAGAAACGCTGCAATTACACAGATCGTATATTACAAACTACATGTTATATTTTGCACTCTTTATGTAAATGAGCGTATATGTATATCTGCTCGCCGAAAGACATCTATTAAATTAATTAATGTTTGTAATTACCTGTGTAGCATATGCATGTTCGTGTATTTTCCGTAAAACTAGGAAAATGCCATTAATAATCTATATCTAAAGTATACATATATACAGCCGTTTAAGATATGTATATATTCCTTAATTAAAGTGTCAGAGATATAATCTATGGCTTCATTTAATTGCCCCTATTAACTTGTTGAATAGCTTGATTAAGGTTTTCCGTTTTATAGCTTCGCAGTAAAAACCTAGTAATTACCTACATTTCTTTCGTATCATCGGCAAATCAAGGTGTCATTAAATACACCCACACGTAAATAAAAGAGCAATAAAAATCTATATTATGACTATTTATTAGTGTGCTAATAAGTATTTCTGAAAGCATTATTTATGTGTAAAAGAAGTATTAATAGTTTATTTATGTGTTGTATTAGTAGCCGCATGTTTATTTTTAAGAGCTATAAAACTATAATTACAAATGACATTTTTATATAAAAACTAATTTAACATATTTCAATTAAATGTGTTTTGATTGAAAACATATTTGATTTCAGATATAAGAAAGGGCAAGTTTTTAATTAATAATAAGTGGTTGGTTTTCAAATTTTTATTTAACTTTATTGGTCAGTTAAATAAAAAATTAAAAATCAACCACTTATTGTTAATTAGATATAATATAGATTTATAGATTTTCAACTTGGTGCCTCGTCAATCAGTTCAAAGTTTTTAGTTTCATAATTTTGTTAAATTATAATATATAACTTTTCTTTCTGGTCATGTTTCTTCTTAGATAATTTAATCAATTTAGATATTTTAATGTAAAGTTCAGTTAAAAGGCTAAAATATATCACATTTTTATTTAATTAAGTATCTATTATTCTTTAGATTAGCATCAGTATCACCAGATTTTTTCTGCAATTCAGTTCAAGTTTCTTTATGAAACTGTACATTTAAATTCGTCCGGAGTATTTTCTGAATTTAATCAAAAATTATAAGCGCTACATGAAAGTTATATAAGAAATACCTATACAGAATTAACAAAACCAGTACAACAGAACTGTCACTTCCCAAAAAAATATATTGGGATTATTTTGAATTATCTCAATTTTAGAAGAGAATTTTTATGCTATTATACAGAGTATTGATTACTACTTTTTATAAAGTATATGAATATAATAATATAGTATAATATAAGTATATAAATTGTCGTGACCACCTCGGCCAATACTATATTTGAATTCATAATTAAATTTTCTTTTTTTACAAGTCATCTTGGCTCCAATTCAGCTCAACTTCTTTTAGGTAATTTGCTTTTCACTGAAATTCGGTTTTAATGTTATATTTTTTTAAGTTTTATCAAATGTATAGCTGTTATATGCAAATTATCATTAATTCGTAGCGTTTTACGAGAGATGGTGCGGGTATTACAGTATTTTGCTTTTACCTTCAGTAACAAATTTATCGTAAACCAGCTGTTATTAAGTGTTACTTTTACGACACATCTTAATTTCTACTTTTTAATAATAATAAGTTACGACTATTTGAATATGTCACAATTTGTGCCAAATAAAGTGTTTTTGCGGGGAGTTTTACTCCATTACTTTCATATGAATAAAAGTGCTGCGGAAAGTCAAAGGATTTTGGAAGAAGTTAATGGGGAACGTGCTCTAGCTGAGTAAACGTGTCGAAAGTGGTTTCTACGTTTTAAGAGTTGTGATTTTGATTTGCAAGACAGGGAACGATCTGGACAGCCAAAAAAGTTTGAAGATACTGAATTGCAGGAGTTGCGAGAAGAAAACTCATCTCAAAGTCTTGAAGAGTTGTCTTCATCTTTGAGTGTTGATTTATCAACTGTAAGAAAACGCTTTAAAACTTTGAGAATGATCCAAATGGAAGGAAATTGGGTCCCATATAAATTAAAACCGAAAGGCGTTTTTTGACAAGATAACAAGAGAAACAGTTTTTTTTTTACATCGGATTGTTACTGGTGATGAAAAGTGGAAACACTATAACAATCCTAATCGTAGAAAGTCATGGGTTAAGCCCGAACAACCATCATCATCAGTGGCAAAACCTAATATTCATGGGTCTAAACTCCTTCTTTGTATTTGGTGGGATCAACAGGATGTGATTTGTTATGTGCTCTTACAACCCAACGAAACCATCACTGGGAATCGTTATCGATTATTATTGATGCGTTTGAGTCGTGCATTGAAGGAAAAACGGCCGGAATGGAGCGAAAGGCATGATAAAGTCATTTTACTGCACGATAATTCTCGACCAAACGTCGCAAAACCAGTAAAATATTATATAGAAACTCTGAAATGGGAAGTCCTAGCCCACCCGCCGTATTCTCCAGATATTGTCCCTTCAGACTACCACCTGTTCCGATCGATGGCTCATGGTTTGTCAGGGGAAAATTTCACTTCTCATTAAAATTGTAAAAATTGGATTGATCTAAGAGCGAAGCGTTCTTTCGACGCGATATCCGTGTACTACTCGAAAGATGGGAAAAAGTAGTGGCAAGCGATGGACAGTATTTTCAATGTTTTTTTTTTTAATTAGTATTTTTCTCCAAAAAAACGCTACGAATTAATTTAAAGTTAATATAAAAGAGATAATGAACAATTTTCGAATGGCAAAGTCAGTTGCGAACAAAATTAGTACTTTCCTTTGATTTTAGAAGATATTTTTGATAGTATTAGATACCTTTAGGCTAGAATGGTAGACCCCATATTTTTAGTTTTAAAACTAAATACAGTTTATAAATGCGACTTAACATTTAAGTTTTTATTGAGCTCTTAGTGACATACAGTTCAAAATATTTGGGCAGGTTTGAATTGAGTATTTGGCCAGATGGGAGCAGCACTAAGTGAACAATTCCATTCCAATCGCACCAAACACACTGTGAAGCCTTCTTAACCGTTAATCTAGGCTTGACATTGATTGTTCTAACTCAATATAATACCAATTATCAACTGCTTAAAAAATGATTTCTTTAAGTTACAACAAAGAATCGCAGGCATCATATTAGTCCAGAAAGTTCTTGTGCCTCAATTTATATGGCAACCAAAAATGGAGCTTCGTGAAATCAGAATTATGCAAAAAAGGTTTCTGGTCAAATTTAAGTTCCTGGTCAAAAATATAAGCGCTTATATTTCATTTCAACTCGACAATTTCAATGATTTCATCGAAATTTTTGACGATTGGCCTGCCAATTCAGCTTGGTCGCACTTTTGATCCCCATTATGGAATGCTATAACAAAATACTCTTAAAGAACTTTTTGAGGCCTAATGTCACCTTTAAATTGCTATCTGACATCGGGAGATATGTAGCACTAAAGCCACATGGCCAAATCGCTTGATTTTTTTTCAATTAAATTAGTACTTTTTAAGTTTTTTTATTTTATGATAGACGAAATTTTTAATAGAATTTTAGACTAGAATGCTACACCCCAGGCATCATTTTTTAAACTAAATACAGTTTTTGAATAATACTTAACATACAGTTTATCAAAATATTTAGGTATTTACTCATATTACTCTTAAAGTAATTCTAAATTGATATAATAATAATAATAATAATTTTAAAAGACAGAAAATGATAAGTAGAGGAAAATAATAATATTTATACCAGATTATTATTTTTTTCAAATAATTATGCGTCTCGTCTTGTAACTATCTGTTAATTTTTTTTTGATGACAGACGTTATCACGCAATTTTAAAATAAAATTCCTATATAAATATATTAATATTGCCGTATTACACTTAGCCTATTGGAATTCACTAGATCTCAAATTAAGGTGAGCAATGCCCCTTCATTAACATGTTTCTTCTCCGTGACCGCTTTCTTGGCATTTTAATTAGTTTTCTCTACTTTAAATTTGCATAATAGCACAGCAAAAATACTATATGGTATATGATGGGATTTTTTGTAGCGGCTACTTTAATGTATAAACTAGCTATTTCTAAAATTGTTATTCAAAAGTTGGTTAGCTTGGAAACTTAACTCTACACAAGCATAAACATGAAAGTCTTCACTTTATACTCACACTTAATGTCAATAAAGGTGCAGTGACAGTAACAATGAGCAAGGACTCATACAATCACAAAGCAGATGCCAGGCTCAAAACCCATCTGGTAGCCAAACGATAGATGATAAAATTAAGAAAATTAAGGAAAACATGTCTTTATGAATGTTTGGATAGTACCAAAAAGCTTATTTCAAAAAAATACAATTAAAAAAGATTTGTATGGGCCTCGCAGGTCCAACACGTTAACTGGACGGATAAATGATAAAAATACATATAAAAAATCTCAATAATGTTCTAATTAAACAGTTAAAATCACAAGGTTGCATCAACAATGACTAAACTAAAAAAAACTCACTACTTTCAATTGTTGTGCTCGAAATTCTAAGCTACCCCTAAAATTCAATAACCTGGAATTCCATTACGACTCATAGTATTTTCCATTAATACCCCGAACACGTCGGCACTTGGTTCGAGAGGTCAGTATAAAGTAAAAGACTTTTAAGTTTACAGCTGAATACAACAATTTTCAACTACCTGATGGTTTTGTCCTAGTGTCATTCGATATTGTATTATTGTTTACCAATATCCCGTTAGATTTTGTTAATGTTATAGTTAGGAACGAATGAGATTTAATATAACCTCACTCATCTTTAAGCCTTGAAAAATTGTTGTTGATTTAAAATTCGTTTTTGCAACCAGTTACTCCTGCTACAATGACTAGTATAATCTGCAGATTTTTGGAACACCTATCGGTTCAGTTATTAGCCCAATACTTAGACAATTGTTATGGATTTTTTATTGTATTCTGCTCTACCCACTCTTCAGTTTAAATTTGCATTCCTTAGGATATATGCCGACGACTTAACTTGAGCCATTCCTGCCGATAAAATTATACTACACCTTGACAGCCTTGAATAGTTTTAATTGTCATGTAGAGGAGGAGGACAGTAATACTGCTATTCCCTTCCTTGGAGTGAAGTGAAATGATAATATAATAATCCTACATTGATACTCAAAACCCACGGGGCGTTACATAAAATACTTTTCTAGTCACCCTAACAACATGAAAATTAATGTGATAAGGGCAATGAAATGCCGAATATTAACCTTGAGCCACGTCAAGTTTCACAGGGCTAATTTGAAGAAATTATGTGAGGCCTTTACCAATAATGGTTAGTGATCCGCAGTATCTATGACTGTAACAAAGGGGTGTTCTCAGGGGGGAGTTTTGTCCCCCACACTATGGTCAATAGTAGTGGATGGATTCCATGAAAAAGGCTTTATAACCCAAGGCTACGCAGATAACATCGCCGTAATAATCAGGGGCAAGCATGAAGGCATTCTTACAATCCTAATGCAAAAAGCACTGAATAGCATCAATAACTGGTGTGTTCGGGAAGGACTAAGTATCAACCCGAATAAAACGATCATAGTTACATTCACGCGTAGGAGGAAGCTGCACCTAAGGGCTCCCTCGCTGAATGGAATAGAGATAAATCTCTCCAACGAAGTAAAGTACCTGGGTATAATTCTGAATACCAAACTGACTTGAAATCAGCATATCGATAAAATCATGCGAATGCAACGACGTCGCTTTGGGCCTGTCGGCGGCTTATGAGGAAAACCTGGGGATTAAAGCCCAAGATCACGTATTGGCTGTATAGAACCGCGGTGATACCCATTGTCACCTATGCTACCCTTGTGTGGTGGCCAAAGACCCAAAAACTAGACACGCAAAAGAAGCTGAGTAGGCTTCAACGTTTAGCATTCCCCAACCGCGGGAATGGAGGCAATAATTGGTTTCACACCCTTCCATCTAGTGGTACAAAAAGAGGGACTACACCAGAGGAAGAAAACACTACTGGGGGCTGGACAGGACACTTAGAAATACTGCAGCAAATCGACACGATCCATCTGTCCAAACCGACGGACATTATGTCGAGGAAGCTCGAATTCGAATTAATGTTTAAGGTGTTATTCGAGGACCCCAAAGCAGCTTTGATTAGAGTCAAGGAGTTTGGACGAGGAATATCAGCCTGGTATATGGATGGTGCCAAGAATACGAGAGGTACTGGAATAGACATTTATGGCCCTAACCAAAACTACAGAAGCTTCATGGCTCTTGGTACGACGCCCACGAGTTTGCAAGCGGAAGCGATTGCAATTGATATGTGCGCAAGAGAATGCATGGATAGGCACTTTAATAGCGCGCATATATACATCTGCTCAGACAGCCAAGCCGCATTAAAGGCCATTCAAGCCTATAGTCACGGCTCACGGACTGTCTGGGAATGTCGAAGATCCCTCTCGCAACTAGCGAAACAACATGTTGACCCAGTGGGTCCCAGGACAAGGGGATGTTAAAGGCAAAGAATTGACCGATGAACTCGCAAAAAGAGGTGCAAATGCCACTTCTATAGGACCAGAGCTGTTTTGTGGACTCCCCATGGCGCACAGAAGAGGGGCGATGCAAAAATGGGAAGAGGAGAGAAGACGCAAGCATTAGAACAATGTACCAGGTCTACGTCAATCAAAATGACTCATGAAACTTGATCACAGCCACAAGGTGCTTGAACTCACAAGGAACGAGCTAAGAACTTTCACCGGACTCATGACAGGGCATTGTGTTCTTCGATACCATTTGTGGAAAATGAGATAAGAGGAAAGTGGAAACTGCAGATTACGTGATTCGGCAGATGAAAGGACCGAGCACATACTAGGCACTTATGTCGCGATTGCTCACAAACGTCTTTCACACTTCGGTAGGGACCGATTATCCTACGAACCTATTAGCAGTGACATTACTCGGGTGGTAAATACCCAGAAATAAAAATAACACATTATAATATCAAGTGCATCAACAGACAGTTTTCAAGAAAGAAGAACATCAAAAACACTGCTTCTCAATAGTGTAGTCCATTCCTTGCAATGATTGTGGTCTAATTTACATTGGCCAGACGACCGGGTACTGGTTGCGATCACTAAATATAAAGGTGATATCATATTAAAAAAAGATTTCCCTCCATAAAGTGTGCACACAACATTAGCTATGAAGGTATGAAACTATTAGATATTGAGGCGAACTATATAACTAAGTTATTTCTGCAAATGAAGCATATTAACAACAATCTTAATACTGTAAATCATAAAACAGATATGATATAATATCTTCAGTGTCGCGACAGCCGCCCCCTTTTCATTAAATATTAACTACAACCAACCCTCAGAATATTTAGTTTCCTTAAAAAGGTATTCAAAATATAAAAATATTTCATCAACTTATACAGCTGCCTGATGGAGTTCCTCGTTAGGTCCACAGGTTCAGTACGTTTTTCTCGTGGCTGTAACAAATTTCTAGACACATCTTTTGCACTCAATTCGCGTGCTGCAGGCGCGTCTGTAAGTATATTACAATTGTTGCGTGTAGTAAGCGGTAAACTTATGTAATATACTATATAAATGCTTTTCTTTAATAGTATTCCTGATGAAAGTAAAAATATATAAGAAAAATATTGGTCCGAGGGTTAAGTAAAAAGCAAGAACATAATATTGTAATTAATCTCCAATTATTTCATTTTTTTATCAATATATTATGAGGAGATCTATAAAAGGCCTTATTTATTTGCAATTGTAACATAACGTAAGTGTTATTTAATAAATTGGTTAGAGTATTGGACAATTATGGATGATACACAACTCTAAATATGATCCGCCAATTTACTTACAAATGCCTTTAAGAGATTATAATGATTAGAGAAATAGAAATAGAAATACTCTAATTACCATGATTCCGGAAATATCGCGCTATTTAAAATTAAGTTATAAATTCGAGAGACGGAGGCAGAATTACTTCAGCTAGACCATTGATGAAAATCCTGGAGTCGGTATCCAAAAGCTTTTGGGCTCTTTTATTATAAGTAATTCTGATTTGACCATATAATCATTATACGCTTGGCTGGCTTCCCAATTTCTGATTTTATAATTTTTGTAGTTGCACAAAAGTAATTTATTTAAGTAGCATAAGTATCGTTTAAGACGTGTTGTATTAAAATTTGCGTTTGACTAAGCAGACGACAGGGGCATGAACGTGGAAGAAGGAAAAATAAAGAAGTAGTTCGTCGTACATACAGATTAACCGGTGGTGGATAGAATAGCTAGCAAGGCATGGACGTAACAGAAAAAAGAAGAATGGACAAAAAAGAATGAAGAAAAGAAATGGACAAGAAACCAATGGTGGATCGAGTAGCTGTTGGTAGTTTGCAAATAAGAAGTATATTTGAATATTGAATGTGAATAAAGTTTAAGAGATGTGGGTTGTTTTATTTTTCACAAACTCCTTACTTCCTGGGCGAGTAGTTTTAATTAGATTAAGTTAGATTTAATTCTAGTTATAAACATTGTAAGACTATTGTGATGTAATTATTAAATTAGTAATAGTTAAAGGGTAATTGCTAGAAAATTATATAAATCTGAAAGAGAAATTATTAAAAATTTCTATAACCCTTGACAAAATTTCTTATAATTTAAAGATACATTTTAAGAATTCTAGAAATCTAGAAGAAAAATAGCAGGGAATGTGCAACTTTAAACAAACAACAAAATTAGATCAGATAAAAATATTATAACAAATAGAGGAGTGTATGAGTTGACTTTTAAAGAGTTAGATGCAATAAATGCAGGAAAATGTGAAATTTGAAATAAGACTGAAAGAACATTATAAAAAAAATAATAATAAGCGACGGGTTTTGTTAAACCTTCTATTACATCAACAACAAAATTAATGTTAAAGATTGTAACATATAACACTCAGGTAACAAGAGCTTATTAATTATTTTCAGAGAAAATTTAGAAAATAGTAAAACTTCAAAAGGAATCAACAACGTGGTCAATGATAACAAAGAGGTTTGGCAATCCCCGATATTAGATGTGCTTATTAACTGATCAGTTGTAATTACATAAACCATAAATTTCATTTTCTACATTATTTTAGGCATTAAGCTACAACTATTTAAAACAAACTATTAAATCTTTATTACAAACCTTTTGTTAACAGAATATTGTTCAGTGAAAATAAATGTATGCACTTTTTTCTCTTTGATATGCTTTTTAATCGATGTATATGATTAAATTGGTACAGCATGTATTTATCAATGTGATCATAAAGAGACTTAAGATTTAGAGTAAGAATAAGAATTAAAAAAAAATATTTTTACTTATTAATTTTCAATTTGTTAGATGATTTTTTACATTTGCTACCATAACTAATTTCAAAGTACTTGTATATTTCTTGGATTTAATTATTTGTACTACAAGTATTTACTAGCACTTTGAGGAAAAGTGTCACTTCAGCATATTGTGAATAAATTAATATGTTTGGACTAGTATGTATTAATAGAATATTTATTTAAAAGTATAATAATGCTATGGATTTTATTTTATATGTAATTTTTAATTGCATTTACATTAACAAATTTCCTTATAGATTCTAATAAACTTATAAACGATCATGACTCAAAATTAACCCCACGACCAAAGTAATGAAATAAATACTATAATATATAGCTACATCAAAACGTCTAAATTGAAATAAAGTATTAGATACCGCAATAAACTACGGATAATTCTAAAAGTAAGAGCTTCAATAGAAGCAGTCCCCTTAGTATCATAAAACTTCGTGACCGGTTGAATTTATACACCAACAGACTTTAAGAACAAAATAAGTAATTTTTCAAGTTTGTATATACAGGAACGATGTACCATAACACATCCATCTTTTTTTTTATATAAACACCTAAATATCCACTTTAAACTTGTTTTCTACATATCGAATTGAAAAATGACTCGCTGCACTGACGTACATGTATCAACTTGTGTCCGCCGGTACAAAATTTTGCAATATAAATCAGTGTTGCAATAATGGGAAATAATTTTAATTTTTAATTAGCAACACATCATTTCTGCATGCATAGCACCGGCAAATATTTAATTGTTAATTTTGATTTGTCGATTTGCTTTTTATGGAAATTACGCAATAGTTTGAACGTTGTTAATCATAATTTTGTGAACGTTGATTGAATAATAATTGGTAATTTATAGAATGGTAATGTTGCGTTCTAATGAAAATTTTGATTTAATCCATCAACATTTTATTACTTATAAATCGTTATTTCATATGTCACTTAGTAATTTGCATTTAATTAAAATTACAATATTAATTTCAACGTCAACACATTTATTCGGAGATTTATATCGAAATGAATAAACTTTGTATAATACGAATAAATCATAGCTTTATATATTATACCAATTTATTTACAAATCTTATTTTTTATATATTTCTTATAGTTAGAAGAATAAAATCTTTGTTTCGTTTTATAAACTAATTATAGCAACATAATGTATATTTGCTTCTTTTAATTAAGTAAACTTTTAAAAGTTGATATGGAAGTCGTGCTCTTGAGTATTAATAAAATACGCTCAAATGGCGTATATTAATTACACTAGGTTTCTAGCAGCTCGGCTAAATTACAAGTTGGCTAATATTTATTTCGTTGTGGTACATTAAGATGATTTACTATAGAATAGCACATAATACATTAACTACTAGGTAGGCGTGTGGTCAATTTATCAGGCTTATATAATATGAATAACTCGTGTTTCTCTTATAACGCAGTTGTCTTGTCGGAATATATTTTGGGATTTATAGAAAATGTAACATTAGTCATAATAAAACTATGGCTAAAATTATGTTTCTATGATACATTCATAATAATTATTATTCGTTTAATATCTATAAACAAGAAATAGTTGAATTTTCATTAATTTTGTTTACATGTGGATCATACAACTAATACATATTATATAAACTAAAAATTAAGATCATAAGGATTGTGATGACCGTTACTACGTGGTAATTCATTATAAACACTTAACTAACGCACTTACTATGTTTTAACCACTAAAAAATTATGTAATATATATACATATATTACAAAAGACACGACTTAAGTTTAACTTGATAATGACATTAAACCGTCGAAACTTCAATCGTGTGTTTTTGTAATATATATTACATAATTTTTTAGTGGTTAAAACATAGTAAGTGCGTTAGTTAAGTGTTTAAAAATTTAGAGGTTATGAAAATCTGATAATATATATTTACCATTTCTAAAAGCCATTATGTAATTAAATCAAGTATTATAATTTAATTTAGTTTTAATTGGATATTCGCATTATTTAGAAATTTAGAAGCATTCAAGTATCTAATATTTTGTTCTGCTTTACTCGACACAGATTGTTGAATAAAAATTGAATGTAATCTGTTGTAGTAAAAGATAAAGTTGCTATTATATTACTGATTTTTTTCGTATCGAGAGTTTAAAACCTAGAAAAGATGGTATTTCACTAATTAATAAAAATTAAATAGCAAAACATTTGTACGTATACATATGATACGAATAGAAATACAAAATAATTATAGATATAATAAATTATAAGAGATAATTTTATTTTGAGAAAAGAAATACATGTTTACAATTTACCTGTTTTTCACTAAACATACTAAATTCAGCTAGAATGTAACATACATTCTAGCTGAATTTAAAAACTCACAAAGAACCACATTAATTACGCTGGTGCATCATCATGCATAAACCAAATTGCATTTCTTGTGGCTAATGGTACATCCTCTAGAAACTAAGATTGCGTCTTATCTAAAATGTTGACAGAATAGAGGAAAATCAACAGGAAAAAGTGCCTGAACGATTTCTATGTGAAATCAGGAAATCGTTTTTAAGAATTTTTCAAATAGTCTCTTTCTTCTTTCTTCCTATATCATGACCAGTGCAATATCTTCCACTTTTACCATTCTTACTGTCATTGACCTTCGTTTCAATGTGCTTGTTTCATGAAGTCGATAGATACTTTGGAAAGTTGTTCTATCAGGAACATTTAGGTAAGGAATTTGTTCATAATTGTTGCCATAATCAAATTTATAAATGAAAAACTTTTCATCTCAGCCTTCGCATAAAGGAGACAAGCTTAACTATTAAAGACATAAAATAAACGTCAAAAAGCCAAGTATCAGTCTGTTGTAAACCGAGGGTACTACGCCATACTTTTATTTCGATAAAATTAATTATTCTGTATCATCGAACAAAAAGCAGGTTTTCAAAATTAACAAATACAAATTATTAGTTTTATAGTTTCAAATTTTATTTCATTCATTGTACTTACACTATATATTCTAATATTAAATGTATTGATTTAAATCAATACATTTAATAATAATAATAATATTAAATGTATTGATTTAAATCAATACATTTTATATTAGCATCTAGAGCACTTGTAAAATGATCTTCCACTCATACCCTAGTTATCTTCTTTGATCCATCAAGATATTCTTATGAAAAAGATTTCCATAATAATGAATATTATGCCCCAAAACAGGAAAATGACATACTTCTTAAGTAAATTATCCCCCACTCTTACTTAACATAGCTTCTATAGCACTGCTGCCACTGAAAGTCTTTATAATGATATACGGTCATTGTATTGGCCTAATATGGCATATATAGTTCCAATAGGAAAACTTCATGACTAGAGAGCGGATAAAAAAGCTTAAAAAATATGAAAAAAAGCACTTAAAAAGGCACAAAATTTAGTGAAAAAAAGCATTAAAAAAGTATAAAAACAGGAAAAAAAGCATAAAAACACGAAAAAAGCACTAAAGAAGACTATATTTTCTTAATATGTTACACGTTTATCAACATATTTTACATAGAAATTCTGCTTAAAACTAAAATAAACACACTTTCTTTACGCAATATATAATATCATGTAAGTATTTAAAAATTAAATTGTAATTTTGTATACATTTCAAAATAACTAAAATCTATTCATGAAAACAGTAGATCATTAAATGTTGTTCTAGGGGTTTAATTGTAAAAATTATTACTTCTGACGCTCAATAAATTTTTGAAAGTGAAAAAGCTTCTCTTTATTTTAAATTATAGCTGGATCCATTTGAAAATTGCCATTCAAAATCAAGTTTAATTTATTTAATATAAAAATCCTTCATTTTCACCGAATACTTCTTTCGATATTATTTTGATTTCTTGGCCAATGCGTCCAGGTATTATCTAAAATGAATCTGCTTTTATAAAGATTTGATTGTGTTGCTCACAAAATTTAAACGCGATTTTATGTAACTAAATTGTTTTGAAGGAAGCTCTTGTTTCTTAAGAACTGTTTGACAGTCATTAACTGATTTGCTTGTCGTTTCGGGAAAGTTGTATATAACCTTATTAAATTCTTCAAAATTGTTCGCATAGTACATCGTAGAATATAGCCAAGTTCCCCATTTTGTTAGCACTGGTTTATGGGGTAGTGAGTGACTCCTTGAATAATTGCACTCACAGAAGAATATAAGAACTATTTTTCCATATTTAATTAAATCTACAAATGGAAATTTCATTCTTATAGTTTCAGAAATTCGTTTCTATCCATGTGCTAAACTTGTACAATGCACAAAATGCATTATTAGTAAAATTTTGTAACTTGGTATTGTCTACGGCAAAAATAAGCTTATCAGTCCATCATTTATGAATTTTGCTATAATGTTATTATCAGTTTTCTTCAATTCTTTTGTATATATCAAAATACTATTGGTCGGATATCTTCATGTTAAACTCATATTATTAAATTAAACAAGCGTCTGTGGTTTCATCATCATATATAATTATTGTTAATAATATCTTTAATTTTTTGTATGGTTTCATACTACGCAAGAGCTACATAATTTTTTCTCGGGAATGCGCATTTTACAATATTTTCCCAAGAAAGATTTAAATGCATTATTTTATAATTTCCTTAAAGGGATATTCGAATGTAAATTTTTTTTGCACAAATGTAAATTTAATTTAAATTGTCCATCGTTTGTTGAAGATGCTAAAGATTGTGAAATTGTGCTGTTTTTTTTAGTTCAACTTTGAACTTTTTCAAACGTTCTTGATGAAGTGTTGTTATAACATGTTTTACATACAAGTCTTGACTAGTTAGGATGCGGTTGAGAATTAAAATAAAACTTACTATTTTTAAACATGCATTACAAAATAATGTATAATTTTCACTTGTTAATTCTGGATAGTCTCTAATTAATTCTTGTATTGTGGTTTTCACCTTTTGCATTATGGGTTAAATATACATGTGAATTATATAATATAATGTATCTGTGATTCTCCAGGTTAATACGATTCACGCATATAATAATTTTTGATAAATAAGCAAAGTTTTTGGAATGTAATTCAATAGTTTATGAATGCGAGTTTGAATATGAAAATTAACGAAAACGGTAAATATCCGCCAGTCGTCCCATCCGTATTTTTGCCGAGAGTAGAAAATTGATACGGTTACAGAACACCTAATTATTAGCTATGACTTACATTTGTTTACATTTAATACTTACTGGGGCCCCTGTTTGGGCCTAATTTAACGACGTTTACATCCGGAATATCATAGGTGTGATTCCTATGAAGCGTTCGTCTGTATTATCTGAATAATGAGACGGTCTATTATATCTACTTATTTATAAACGAATCCATTGTAAATTGGTAATTTGCACTAATATTTATTAATAATAAAATTCATTATAATTATTGTATCATATTTTGAAGATAGATTTTAAACAATTATGTTGTCAAAAGACACGAAGAAAATATGTAATACAAATATAATCTATAAATGATGGTATACAGATTTTTACGAAAATTCTCTATATTAGCACTTTAATTTAATATCAGCGTGAAATTTTTATTAAATGTTTTTGAAATGTTTAAGAAAATGCTCCAAATAAGCATCAGAATCTAAAAAAAGCATGAAAATAAGCATAAAAAGTCAAAATAAGCACAAAAAGTCAAAATAAGCAAAAAAGCACAAAAAAACTTAGCGCTAAGTAATCACATTCTTCAAGATTCGTATAGATATTAAGAAATTTTTTCGATGCTATTAATATTAAGGATAAGCATAATGCCAGAAATCCGCTCTCTATTCATGACATAGTCACATTGACAATAAACAATAAAGTGTTTATTATTAGAATTGCCTATGGAATAACCTCTTGAATGTTTGCCGCATGTTTAAACGCTCTTTAATTATTATAATTTAACATCACAATGATAAAAAAATAGTAGTACTTTATTAAGGTTGTTGTAACTAATATTAAATCTTATAATGTACTATGTTATATTCTCTAAGGAACAAATATTATTTATTAAATCAGGTGGTCCTGTATAGTATAGGTGACCTTCAAAAATCAGTAGATTTTCTCAGCAAAAAATTCGAAGAAATGAAAAAAGTAAATACGGAAATAAAAAATTGCATAAAACTTATAAAAACAGAAAACGAAGAACTAAAGGAGAGATTACTATTACTAGAAAAATCGATTGAAAACTCTGAAAGAGAAATGATAAAAATAACATAATAATAACAGGAGTATATAATCAAGGAAAAGGTGAAAATGTAACTGAAATCGTAAAAAAAAGTTGTAAAAGGTTTAAATATAATCATCGAACACGAAGAGATAATAGAAACCAGGAGAAAAGAAAATTAAAAGGATAACAGCACAATAATTGTTAAATTAAAATCCAAAACCGTAAAAGATGAAATAATAAATGCAAGGAAGACAATCGGCTCAATTACAAACACTGAATGTGACTTGATAGGAAGAGAAAACGAAATATATACCAACGAACAACTAACACAACAAGAAAAGTATCTTTTCTATAAGGAAAGGGAATTGAAAAAAAGCAAATAAAATTCTTATGGACCAGAGATGGAAAAATTTAAATAAAGAAATAAGAAACCAGTAGCTAATTCCGAATAATAAATATTGCAAGTTTAAACCAAGTCTAATAATAACTAACACATTAATATCCAAACCAAAATAATTAAAAACTGCTAAAACAATTAGCACTTACCTTCACAATGCGCGAAGCATTAGAAACACATTTCAAGAAATCGAATGAATCCCAACTACTGAAAACAAACCAGATGTAATTGAAATACACCATACACCCAAATAGCCAATAAAATAATAAACCAAATACAATTCAGTTATAGTTAAGAAATTATTAAATATTTAAAATATTTGCTTGTAATATAACAAGCCAAACTGATCAGTTTGTAAGATTGTCAAACTCGTAATCTCATATTATAATGTAAGATGTAATTTTACAACCCAAACCACTATTTTTTTTTATGATTTTATAATCATCATATTGTACATATGGTATTGTGTTTCTCGAAAATCTAAAGGCAGGGGTTGAGTTTGGTATTAATAAAATCATTTCTATGTAACAGTTATCACTAGTAAATGATTTTACTTTTAATTCAATTCATTTATTAAACAATAGTCACATAATAAACAGATATAACATTATAAATTTGAATACTAAGTACCTATTAAAATCAATTCAACGATGTATAAATAAAATAAACATATATATATATATATATATATATATATATATATATATATATATATATATCACAATTGAGAAATTTTATAGCAGAACCTTTGCACAAGGTATTTCTTAAGTTGTATTTTAAACTTTTTATAACTAGTACATTTTTCTATGACTTTTGGTAGCCTATTATAGATGGGGCGTTTTTTCATACAATGTTCTATAATAATAATAATCATTTATTTCCCAACAGATTTCAAATCTAGTTATAGGGAAAATACAAAATTAAAGCTAAACTATAACATAAATCCTTAAAATTAATTTATTCTAAAATAACTAATCCGAAACTAACAATATGATTAATTACGCGTTTTGTAATTACTTCTAGGAGTATAAATATTCACGCACGCTAATAAATCAAGACTGTCACATTTATAATTTACTAACTTATATAGGTATAATAATTTGGAGATATTTCTGCGTGTAGATAATTCGGAAACTTCAAAGAATGATAAAAATCACTATAGGAGATAGAATGAATTGGATACACATACATTGTTTTGTGGCACAGCTAAGCCAAAAAATTCTTTTACTACTTACTATATGATTAAAAGTTGATTAAAACACTAACACTTTCTTCACAATTAATTTTTATTTCGCTAGATGTACATTTTAGTTTAGTTTATACATCTGTTTATTCATTTCAATAGCCTCCAACATATTTAATCTAATATATATTTTGGCAAGTGTTACAACTAATTGAATATATTACAGATTTTTGTATATCTTCAGTTTTATTGAATGCATTCCCTAGTAATGATTTCAATTTTGTATTTGTATAGAGAGCGGGACGGGGGAGGTTATTTTTTTTTATATAATGTATTTAATTTATGTTCAAAAATGGGTGTATAAATAAGTTTTATGTATTTATTTTGTTTGGGTTCTGTCTTGGATTATAAGCAGATTATGGACTGAATTTTAAATTTATTTTCGTGTTTATTAATTAATTTCTTAATGATGTTTTTGTTGTAATTTAAGGTTTCCGCAATTAATAAAATTAAATTTAGTTCTTTCTTCTTGTTTATATTGGACAATGAAAGATGAATTGCTCTATAAATCTGGAATATATTCAATAAGTTGTAACACTTGCCAAAAAGTTTATATAGGACAAACAACGAAACCTAGGAATTAGATTTAAAGAACACATGTGTCATATTAAAAATCAAAACCATGAAAAATCAGCAGTAGCCAATCACAACACCACAACAGGCCATGAATTTTCAATAAATAATACAAAGATTCTAAAACATTCCACAGGATATAGATTAAATATGTTGGAGGCTTTTGAAATGAAAAAAAAACAGATGTATAAAATTATAAATTTCGATTTAACTCCATTAAATAATTCCTTATTAGATTTAATACCTGTAACGCGTCCCGACTAACAGAAAATGTAATTCCTTAATCCACGTTATTTTCCCAATAATCCCTTTAGGTATAAATACGCCGCCACTATTTTAAAATAAATTAGTTATAAGCTATTCATAATGGGTGCATAGTACCCGAAATGAACATCTAGCAAAATAAAAATTAATTGTGAAGAAAGTGTTAGTGTTTTAATCAAGTTTTAATCACTTTGAAGCAATAAATCACCTGCATACATCAAGATATTAGATGAAGTATCAGTTATCAGGTCATCTATAAAAATAATATACAATAGAGGACCCAGGTTTGAACCCTGCGGCACACCGCTACTAGGCGTAAAAGTGTATGATTTGTGTTGTATTCAACATATTTCTGTCATGTATGTATGTACGAACTTAGAAGTTGAACGTGGATTTTAGAAAATCCAAATGTTGATAACTTCGAGATCAGTAAATTGGAATTCATATAATCAAACGCTTTATGTAGTTCTGTGTAGATGATATTAACTTGACCTCTACCATGCAGAACCTCAGAAATTCAATGGGTAAAAATTATAAGGTTCGAAGCTGTAAATCTATTCTTAACAAAGCCATGCTGTCAAGATGGCATGCGGTTACGCATACGTCTATTTATCTACAAACATATTATTTTCTCTAGAAATTTAGCAAACGATTAATTAACTTCTCACTTAACCCGTGGTAAAACATGTTTATGTTAATAAAATGATTAATTAAGCACTTGTTTATGTTTCACTATTTTTATATTTCTCCGACTAGTTTCGACCGTGGGTCATTCTCAAGCAAACATAACCAAGTGCTTAATTAATCGTTTGATTAATTTAGCGAAGCTGTTAATAGCAGAAATGGGTCTGTAGATATTAATCATACCCGAATTACCTGACTAAAGCACAAGTGGGATCCTCGATAATTTTCGAAGCTAAAACATATGGAGTAAAACAGGCATGAAGCATTGAATACAATCTTTAACAATAAAACTTGGTATACCATCTGGACCAGTAGTAATGTTGTTCCTCGGTTGTTTGGCTTCATAGTATATGTCGTGTTACTCAATCATCTGGAACGCAAAATTGAGACTATTCTGACCACCATCCACAAACGATTGATTTAACTGAGCAGAGTACATAGATTTAAAATAAGATGCGAAGCTGTCTACATTTTTTCTGATGAATTCAATAATTTATCCTATCCCTGTGTGCCGAGGTTCTCATATTTGAACCTTCCCTTGTATCATAATTATGCGTGGTATTGTCCTTTTTGAACTACATTATTTATAAAGGCATACAACGTGAATTTATATACCGGGTGGTGCGCCGACAAACGCACCATAGGAAATTCAATGTATTTTTAAATATGTATTGGGTTTTTTTGCTAAAATTACCTGGGGAGAAAATAATTGCACATTTATAAAAATATATTGAATTTTCTATGGTGCGTTTGTAGGTACAGGGCAATGTTAAAACTTTGTTTTTAATAAAGGTATCCCGGCCTCCCTGCCAGCTTTTTGTCGATGTAGCTACCAAGATATGAATTTGGACGTATAATCTATTGGACTATTTGGTAGCTTCCGGTTGTAAAATTGCATAGACTCAGTTTTATTTACAAGTAAGAGCTTATTAGTATTTGCTACATTTCTTTGTTGGATATACTGGTTTTGCGAAGCAGTTGTTCTTGGGTATCGGCAGTTACTATGATTGCATATAATCAGCAAAATTGATCATGTGTCACATGCTATGTGGTGCTTTAGATCATTGGTAAATATGATAAATAACAGTGGGTCGAGGGTGGAGTATTATACAATGCCGCTGCACATATTCTTTGTCTTAGAAACATTAGAATTCATATGAACGAAAAATTTATGGTTTTATAGAAATGACCCGAATTTCGAGAAAAAACATGTCCCAAACAGTCCTGCCGCGCACTTATTTATTTATTTATTTATTTATTATTTGCTTTGTTTCTCTTCTAAAAATTAATCTAAAATACATACTATTATAAATAATATTACTGTAATTTAAATTGAAGAGACCCGGGCGGAGTTCATTTCTTCGAAATGTTCTTCCACTCTGACCCATTCAGCCTATTCTCGCGAAGAATCCATCGTTGATGTTCTTCCGGCGGCTATTATTCAGCTTTTAAACTCATTTGTTACTTTAATGAAATACTATTTCCATTAAATTAATGAATATTTCAATATGTATAAATAATGTGTATATTCTTTCAACATCTCAAAACAAATCAACATTGGCAGTCTCTGTTGATCGTTTCACCCTGAATTCATGCTGTGTATCAGTCAGTAATTAAAAGTTCCCAGAGTAGTTAACGTGTTAATTGACTATACTACTAGACTATATTGAGCCCTTTTTATATATCGTAATAGTTTTTGATGTTTTCAATGATGTGGCTACAACTCCAGATGTAAATGATTATGTATTTTAAAGGTTCTATTATTTCGGTCAATACTTGCTTTATTATCTTCATCCGTCTTGACCTGAGCTTGATCCACTTTATAAATTTGTAATGGCATTATTTTTTTCTGAATAAAGACGTTTATTATTATTATTATTATTAACGACTTTGGCCTCATTTTTGGCAAGATAAACATAGACTCCACTTTATTCCCTGATGTTGTGCATGTTTTAGACGGGCTATGTTCAAAGATTTTTTTATTTCAGAGTATGTAGCTGTCGAAAAATGCTCTACAAAGAGATTAACGAATTCTTTAGAACCGCTGGTTCGTTGGTAATATTTATATTTTTATGTATTTTTTCTCCCTGTAGCTCTTTTCGTACTAATTCCCTCTGTTGCTCATCTTAGTTCTTACATTAAGAATAGAATCTTATTTGTTATTGAGAAAAATGATGCATTATTTATAAAAGAAATTATTGGAGCAGTGGAATAAGAGAAGAGGCATAAAGAAAAGGGAATGCGTGGGAAGAACTAAAAAAATTAACAAAGGATAGAAAGAAATGGAGGGAATACTATTACACAAACTAAATTAATGGAAAGAAATTTTATGAAATGTACGTATATCGTGTATTGTTTGTAAGTTTTTTTTTAATTTTGTAAGCAGGAGAAGCGAAGCTAATAAAGAATAAAGAATAAAGAATAAAGAAGGATAATAAATAGAAAAATAAATGTATGTTAGGGCGTTACACCAATTAATTAAAGTAATTTGCGTGTTACAAATAGCATATCTATCAAAGCAACACTAATTTGAACGTATTTATTTCTGTTAAATAAACTAGTACATGATTACATGTACTTTGAGCTATCTGTGAGTGAATATAATATGGGAAATTATGAACAAGACATGAATTTACGCTGATGTCATTAAAGAAACTAGCAAAGACAAAATAATCTATCATTCAAGTTTATCTGTAGACACGTGTTTCGATCTCTCAATCTCTTCAATACAGCTTTATTATAAAATTGTTTTAAATACAAATAAAACCATTTACTAAATTAATAAATTTGAAATTTAATAACTTCCTCTTGTATATACGTCAACTGACACAATAATGATTTCTAATCGATGATTGTCTGAATTTATACCTGAGTCAGATTAGTGAATCCTACAGAAATAACTACGTTCGGGATTTAATTCTTACACCTAATAAATTATTCAATAATATGATATAATAAATTTTACAGTTAGTTCTGCTCAAGATGTTAGTCGCAGTCTATTAAAACGCTATCTAGATTTCCCTTATAAAACGGTACGACCAAACTCATTCAATTTTATTAATTTATTCATTCCAGATAAAAGATTTATGCTCCCAGCTACATTGTTAAATGGAAGTATACCTAAAACGATATTAGATAAGCCCATAAAATAACCAATATGTTATATTCTTATCGAGCGTGTCCCTCCTTATCGCAATGGAAAAGGTCAGAAGTTATTCCCGATAAAGTCTCTTTAAATTGCTTTATTTATTCACTGGACCTTCATGCCATGTTCTCGGATATATCTCGAATAATCAAATAAAATAGTGCAATCTTTAAATTTAACGATTTTCGTAAAGTCGAAAAAATTTAAGAATAATATTATTTTCAATCTATATTTTTGAAATGTATATTTTGTTCAAAAATAACTAACAGAGAACTGTTATATATTGAAAATAATTTGAATGAATGTGATTTAGTTATTGTCTCCTCGACATTACATTAGATTATTATATAGATTCTTATTATATTATCCAAAAATCATATAGTTTATGTTAAATGAAATGATATGTTATATGATAATAGTGAACTAAGAACAAAGTTATAAAGAATAAAGAATGATACATTTTAGCCAGATCGAATTGTAATAAATAAAATTTATATTTTAATAAACTATGAAGTCTAAGTTGTGCTAAATATTAAAATTTTAATCCCATCAATCTATGGTTCGGCCATTTCCCCACATTAAAACCCTGTAACATAAAGGGATTGGATTGGAGGTTTTCATTTTATGTATTTTTGAAGTTTGCATTTCAACAGTTAGTATTTAACGGATGGCAGATTAATCAATTCGCTGTATACAGTGCAGTAACCTATAAATATTGTGTAAGTTTATTATGAAAACATTACGATTACGCCAAGGAAACTTCGACCACTGTTTGGACGCAATAATGTTGATTATCAACACAGAGGTTGTTCAAATAACAATATTGCTCCTAGACATGATAGGTTGCAACAAAAACAAAGTACTATGAATTAAATTCTTACTTGCCCCATGGTGCAACATTTCTATATTAGTTAGAGGTTAATTAAACACTTGGTGTTGTTTCACAATTTTTATATATTTTTCCGACTACTTTCGACCTTTGGCCATTCTTAAGGAGATATGTACAAACACTTTTCAGTGTATAAATATATATATGTTAAAAAATATATTATGTCAATCCATCACCAATAAAATTCAAGTGACTTATATACTTAAACGCCGTAGTGAGTGGATGCTGATTTTCATAGAAAAAATCATATGTACCGAGGGTCTATTTTATTTGAATTGGTGAATCGACATAATTGTCGCATTTACTAGTGAAAATTTGCATGCTATTCAATAAAAAACAATGCAACCAGAAAAATACACTGTTTGGGGTGCACTGTAGGTTAGAGGAATCGATGGTCCTTATTTTTTGAGGACGAAGCCGGTAGCCCTCTTAAAAAACTATTTCATTAATCAAATTTGAACTTAGATGGCATATGGTTTTAACAAGATAGAGCAACATGTCAAGCAGCACGTGAAACAGCCACTTTACTTTTAAAGAAATCTCCTGGTCATGTTATCTTCCAGAGAATTAATAAATGGAGAACATCGGATGTACAATTTTTGAAATCGAACAATAAATATTGAAACTTGTTAGAAAAAACTTCCCAAAATAAATGATATACTGTCAGCAGAGTCGTTGAGGGCATTCGGACACTCTAATAATTATTACAATTATTTCTAAACATTAAACACAATTACAACTGTTACTATGTGGTAAATTATTATATAAATTATAGACTAAATCAATTACTAGGTTTTTCCTACTAAACTCTTTGTTTAGTGTTTACTCCTTAAAACTATGAAACATATTTATAACTTTTTGATGAGACCACCTGTACTTGAACAAAACATAATTAATATTTAACAACGTCCATAATTCCCATTTAGAATAACCAATTTTCATGTTTCAAATTTTCTGTTTTATTAGTTACGTGAAGAGAAGTTTTAGCAAAACTGTATAATTAAATTATTTTACAAATTTGCTAGAAATACATTTACAGAACTAGGTGCTCATTGTCAACTATTGATGTTTCTCTATTAGAGCTCAAATTTTACAACTTACACTAAACATGAATTGTGATAATGAGTGCTCTAATCCCGAAAAAAAATTATACCGTCTGAAGTCAACTCAAAAAAATTAAGTCTCTTTTTTTTAAATGTCTATCGAATATTTAAAGCAAACAAAAATAGTCATTGCAGACTACAATACTCTTAATTCTGTTTTTATAAATAGTTTAACATAAAATAGCACGATTTCTTCCCTTCTTTATAGTATATTTGGTTACAACACATATAATCCCTAATATTCATTAACTTTGCCAAAGACACGGCCTTTATTATCCAAACTTCGCTTTTTATCTTGCATAAATATTTGGCTTAATCTAAACTTGGCGTTCTAAATGCCGCGTTAAAATGTATCCCAGTGAAATAGAACTTTTTCTCTCTTTCCGCAAAATTATACTTTAGTCACCTTTAATTAAAATACTTGCAAGTAGGCCGTTTCTTTAACTCAAAACACTCCTTTGAGTGTCTATAATAACATAAATCATAAACAGAGGTCTAAATCTTGAATCACTTACATATGAGCAAAGAAATATTCTAACAGAAGGTATAAATCTAAATACTTTAATATGCCAGTCCTCGCCAAAAAGAGGGTGCAAAACGTTTAACTCTTTACTAAAATCTGGCCATTCATTCTCTACTACATTCTAGTTGAAAGAGACAGAAGTTGGCTAGCAAAAAAAGATTTTCGTATTTTTGTAGGAAGTTTTACGGTTTGTGTTTGACTTTACATCATCTGGTAATTTGTTGAAAAGCTTGGCCCTAAGAAAATATGGTGATTTCTCGAATAATTGCGTTTGATATTTTCCAATTCTTGGTTGTGATTTATTTCTAGTGCTGTCTGAGTAATTACTACCTTTTTCAGAATTCATCAAACCACTGTATAAACTTCGCCACACATTGTATGGGTCAGTACGGGCACCAACACAAGAGGTGAGTTCCTTTTAGACTATGTTTTAAGTAAAAACCTAGATATAGTCAACAGAGGTAACAAACCTACTTTAATTACATCAGTTAGAAAGGAGGTATTAGAAATCTCCCTAACTGATAACTACATAAGCCAATTCATAATAAAACACTGGCACGACTCAGATCATGTCTCACTATCATACCATCAGCATATACCATTTGACACCGATAGTAGTAACAACCACATCAACAGCTTCAGAAATCCCAATAATACCGACTGGGAGGCCTACCAACAGCGCTTTGCATCGGAATGTAATCAATGCAAGATCTAATCACCATCGCTTACAAAAGTAGTTGTCCGTTAAAGCAAAGGACTATCGTTAGGGAAGTGCCCTGGTGGAATAACGAACTCGCTAGCTTAAAAGCCAGAATAAGGCGTACCTCTGGACAGTGGAAAAAGTATAGATTACAATAAAGATATTAGAAAATTCAAAAGGAAAACTTGGAGTACTTTCTGGGAAGCAATAGATGATCTACCTCCCGCATAGTGCCTCCAAAAAGTCCTTCTTCAGGATCACACGAATCGTATTGATTAATAAAAAAAAGTCTAACGGCGAATACACTGGAACCCTAGAAGAAAGTCTAAGATTACTCTTAGAAGTTCACTTTCCTGAGTCCCATGAAATTAACAGTGAAGACCAACTTGCCGTCGGCTTTGAGGTAGAAGAACACCCTAATGAATATTCACTCCAAACATAATAACATGCTCTTTAAGCCATTCAAATCTGCGGGTGCAGATGGTACCTTTATGGTTCTCCTGCAAGCGGGTGGGGAAGATTTACTATCTCGTCTCACCCAAATATTCAGAGCTAGCTACTGTCTGGGGTATATCCCCAAGCAATGAATGGAAGTGATGGTGGTATTTATACCAAAGGCATTCAAACGCCAAACTGACGAGGCGCCCCATAAGCCTTACCTTATTTCTAATAAAATCGATAGAGAAAATCATTGATAGAAATATTAGGGGAATCGCGCTCCAGTGCTGTCCCCTTCAAAAACACCAATTTGCCTATTGAACAGACAAATCAACTACAAATGCCCTTCAACCATAGCTGAGATAGAGAAGAGCATCGCAAACAAAGAAGTGGCTCTATTTGCATTCTTAAACATTAAAGGTGCATTTGACAACACCTTCTATGAATCCATAGACACGGCCACTAGGCCAAGAGGAATTGATACTTCCATATACACATGGATCCAAGCTATGCTCAAAGGTCGAAGGATCACACTGTCCATTAGTGATTAGTCAACAACTGTGTTCGCTGCTCACAAGGCGGGATTCGATCTCCTCATCTGTGGTGACTAGTTGTTGATGAACTAATATCAGTGTTATCGAATGACGGTTTTGACATACAAGGCTATATTGACGACATGGTGCCTAACCGCATGCAGACAGCCCTTCGAAAAGTAAGTACATGTTGCCTACAGAAGACTGTAATTGTTTCATTTACAAGGCGAAGAAAGTTAAGCCTTCAGGCACCAACAATTAATGGGACACTCATTGGGTTCTCCAATACAGTTAAATATCTCGGTTTCACTTTCGATCAGAGGCTTAACTAAAAAACCCATGAAGGCAACACTGCCGCCAAAGCAGTAAAAGGCAATATGGTCCTGCCGCAGACTATTTGTCAGAAGTTGGGGTTTACTCCCCAAGATGATCTATTGGCTTTTCATAACGGTGATAAGACCAATAATCACCTATGGTTCCGTGGTCCGGTGGATAAAGACAACGGAAATTACAATTCAAACAAAGCTCAGCAACGTTCAACGGCTGGCATATCTGGGTATTACAGGGGCTACAAGCACGTGCCCTACTGGAGCAATGAAGGCCATGCTAACGCTCACACCTCTGCACCTGCACGTGAAAAGAGAAGCTGCATTAGACGCTTTAAGAATAATCCAGACAGATAATCCAAAATATGGACACTTTAACGGGCACCTTACAATCATCAATACTGCGTGCTAAAGAGCGATATATGTGCCCAAAGACCAAATGATAACTAACTACGACCTTAAGTCAACAACTGAAGCGGCCATCCATGGCCACCATGTGGTTGACGGATCTAAAATTGATAATGGCTAATGGCCGATCCCTATCGATATTTCCAGTAAAAATCGAGGCCTTGACACCTATATTTAGAAAGGGGCTACAACAAAAGGAGGATGCATATGCTCGGACAGTCAGGCTACATTAAAGACAATTAAATCACCTACATACATCTAAATCTGTCTTGGAGTGCAAACTATGCCTGAAGCAGCTGGCCAGGAATAACAGAGATAAATTGCTCTGGGTTTCAGGTAACACTGGGACCAAACGCAATGAACTGCCGACAGCCTCGCCAAAGAGGGCTCCAAAACTCTATTTGCTGGACCAGAACCATACAGTAAAGTAACTAATGTCTGCATTAAGGGGATGATCCAGGAATGAGAAAATACTGCCTAAAGTGATTAAGATTAAGCAAGGAGAACCTAAGGCTCATAACCGACCTGCTAACTGGACACGGTCCTTTGAAATATCACTAAAATGGGTCACACAACAGATGCCAACTTCAGATTCTGAAACAAGGCACAAGAAACAGCAGAGTACCTACTGTGTGAATGCTCTGCCCTGTCCCTTCAAAGAGGGAACTACCTGTCATCGGCATTTTTAAAGCTTGATAAATCTGTACACATTAACTCTCAAATTATCGTAGACTACGTAAAAAGTCTAGACATTGAGGGACTAAAGTAAGTCACAAAAGTTCTCTTAGGTCGAGGTAATTTCGGAAGTCTTAGAGGCCCTACGACCCACCAAACCCATAACATACATAAATACATACATGAATGATTACTTGAATTTTGAGCAAACGTATGGAAGTTATCATTTACCCACAAACTGCATTAAGCATAAATAAACGTGATAGCTTTCGTTGTATTTTATAAAATATGCACGGCAAGAATCTCTAGATTTAATATCAAAGATAAGCCGCAGTAAACTTTTTCGGAGAACAAATATTCTGCAAATGTTAGTTGTATTACCCAAAACTAGGATATTTAATATTATAATTTAAAATTGAATAAGTCAATAAATAATAAATAGTACACGCCGGTGGTGGCGCATCGGTTACGGCCCCGAACTGACGTGCAGCAACGTTGATTCGGGTCAGTAGTCGGATGGGTGACCGGTACCATTCACCATTGGGATACAATTAATGGTGCTTTAGAGTGACGGGGGCGATCCTTTAAAGTAACAAGCTCATTTACACACACACAAATACACAAATGACACATGGCGGAAGGACCACGTGGTCGATAGCCTAACACTACTACTACTACTACTAATAAATAGAAACAAGAGTATCTGTATTTAATTGCCTGATAGCAAAGAAAGCCCTCGATATGTTTCAACAGACAAAACTATTATGGTCATCCCATCTCAGGTGGTGATCAAATATTTTTCCAAGCAATTTTACCCTATTTATCAGTGTAAAATTCCTGAGACTATTTGTACGTCCACGCCCATTTTAGCCAATTTGGAAATTAGCCATTTACAATAGCCATTACAAAATATGTTAGGGTTCCACAATACTACTTGCTACATATTTTGAAACTTTCACTAAGATATCAACTACTTCTGTTGTAAAGAGATTTTTCTAGTTGTTAATTGTTTCTGACCCCCGTGTATGATTGGATTACAAAAGAAACTTGAGTCTTTAAGATTACTAACTGTGTAGCTGTTTGATAATTTCCAGCGAAATGTTGATTCAGTTGATTATCAGCAGCAGAAGCAAAATAGCTCGCAAACTGATTTGTTACATCGATTTGATTGGAAATAAATTTATCGTTAATATTTAAAGATATACATATTATTATTCCATATTTTTCTATTTAGTTGATTATTTAGTAGGTTCCATGTTTCTTTTGTTTTCTTTGATGCGTTATTTAGTTTCGGTATAAAATATGCACATTGTACTTCCCTTATTGTATTATTTAATATTTGTTTTTTAATTCTATAACTATTCCACAACTTTTTCTCATTTGTCTTCTAGCAAAATCAAAATAAGTTTTTAATTTCATTACTATTATTAATGATTTCTTGATATATCCATTACTTTACTAGTTACACAATTTTTTTTTTTACATATCCTAACAGAGCAAGCAAATTCAAACAATCTCTGAAAAGATGTAAAAATAAAGTTAAATGCTGGATTTGGAAGGAGTAGAACAAATCCACTAGTATTATTGTCCATATTTCATTTCGTGATAAATATTTTCTTTCAACTAATAACCGCACAGAAATAGTTTATAGGGGTTAAATCAGTACTGCGTGATTGCCAATTTATTGTTTTATATTGACCTGCATTCCACATATCTTGTATAAAATTAAATTTTATAATTCAGCTTTAGGTATTTATGCATAATATGGTGTAATGGCGATCTAGACTTGAATAAATAATTTATATTCTATATGTGTACTATACGTATAATATAATATAATTAAATAATAAATAGTAATCATTATTTAATTCGCGTTATATAAATAATTTTTATGAGGATTTACAAATAATATCAACTTATTTCTTAACACACGCCCACGATAATTATTGATTTTTTTAAGTTAAACAGTCTAGGATGTCAAAGTTTCCTTACATTAAAAGAATTAGTAATTTGTTGAGCAATTAGTAATATAACACATAAAATAATAATATAAATAATATAAAGATAAATACGGACGACAAATTATTTTCATTATGTTGTCATTTTTTTTAAATTAATTATATTATTCGACGTAGACAGGCAGCATTTATTAATATAGTAAATAGCGTTACCGTTCATAAATATTAGAAATAAACCTGCAACCAATTGTGTGTATCATTGTTTTTTTTATTTTTATTCAAACATTAAATTCAAATATAGATACAGTTGTATCAAATATTCCATTAAAAAGAAGTCAATCAAATTTTTAAATATTAATGTATAAATAACATGTTCATCATATACGTTATTAATATAAAAGTAGATTTTTGATTAAAATATGGAATTTATTGTTTTATATTTTATTATTCAATAATTACAATTTGCTATCAATTTATTACAGATTAAACAAACACACAGTTACATTTTTAATTTAAAATATTTTAATTAATAAACTATATTATCTTGAAGTTATTAATTTATGGTAGTAATTAAATAAATTTGTAATATATTTTAAACCATATTTATTCACAATTTTAATGAATAAAACTTGTCGGTGTAAATTGCGGTTTTCTAGTTGTTTCGGAATTAATTAAAAGGTAGATGGATGCACAGAACTGTTCAGCACAAAGCAACCCATTAAGAGTACACTGCGATTCCATTATACTTTACGCATAGGCAAACTAGTCACAGCTATCAGAGATGTGATGGGGTGGCCTTTGTGAGATGTACCCTTTATCCACCCTATTCACTGATTCATTCAACCCTACTGCGCTGCCAATATCATATGCACATTCGTATAATAAACGCGGGAACATTTCCTCCTACTTAATGATATCCATCTTTGCTGCACTATTCAAAGATAGAAACCTTTAGATGTATACAAACATCTTACCAGCGTTGTATTTCAATTGTAATTAATAATACGTGTTGTCACTTCTCAAATTCAATTTTAAAATGATTTTAAGGATAGTAGTAATTCATGAACGAATTGGTGAATTGTTTAACGAAAAATTAAAACCGATAGGAATGTTATTTATAAAATATTTCTCTTCTTCATGGTTATATAATGCATCTTATATTATTGGGCAGTAAACTATGAATTTTCTTGCGTACACCTTTTATATAATGTATCCTTTTATTCTGAATTATTAACCATTATGCCATTTTAAGCTACACCATCGCTATAAACATTGCAAAAATTCTAAATTGAATTCCGCTAAAATTCAGTACTTTCTCCATCATAAAATGTCATATTAAATAATATAAAGGTTCCATTATATGTAATATAATTATTGAATAAGGCGGACAATATTTTTTTCTTTTCGTAAATATATTACGGATTTTCGTAAATATATTTATTACTTATAAATAAGTATCCTTGGCAACGTGTAAACCGATCATATCGGATCGATACAAACAGAGTAAAAGTTAGTGTAAAAGACACAGAAAATATGAGGAAGTGGTAAAAACGTCAACAATAAGTGAGAAAGTGAATGAAGAAATTTAAAGGGTAGCCAAATTGAGTAAGAGAAGTGAGAAAAAGTGTAGAAATAGTTCAGAAAAGTGAGGTTATAAAAGGCGGCGGGAAAAACCAAAGACGAAATGTTGCCAAATCAAACAAATAAAACGAAAATAAGGGAAAACAAACAAACAAATAGAATGACAGGTAAAAAACCCATTAATCCGAAAAGACCTAAACCAAGAAGACCTCATAGTGTAACATCAATAAAAAACTATATAAAAAGAACAAGAAAAAAAGAAAGCCCTGAAGAGTTTGATGACTGGGAGAAAGAATATTAAAAAAAGAAAAATACGAAAGAAAGAAAAACCGACAATAACAATAAAACAGAGAGTCAGGAGATAAAAGAGGAAGCAATAGAAAAAATCATAAAAAAGTTAGACGGGGCAAAGGACGAGATCAAAAAGGTAATGAACATAAACTACCAGGAAATAAAAGAGGTAATGAAAATAGAACATCAGGAAATGAAAAAGGACTTTGAAAAGCTACAAGAAGAATTCATAAAAACAAAAAAAGAGTGGGATTGGAAAGCAGAGAAATGGAAAAAGGAAACAGATAACCTGGAAGACAAAATAAATAAGCTAAAAAAAAAATAGGATAGAGAAAGAAAGAAATAACATAATAATAACCGGATTAGAGATTAAAAAAAAAACAAAGTAAAGAAGAAATTGAACAAATAATAAAGCAAACATTAGAAGTGACAGTGAAGGTAAAAATAAACCACAAAATCAAAAAGATGAAAGAAAAAAAAATACTGAGAGTAGTAGTCAGTTAATGGAAAGAAAAACAAAGAATAATGAAAACAAGAGGAGAACTGAAGGGGAAGAAAGAAAGACAAATACAAAATAACATAAAAATGATAGCAAGGAAGGAAGAAAAAAAAAAGGGAAAAAAGTAAAAGTGGGTTACCAAAAATCATAATAGATGGGATAATAAACGTGTAACACCGAACAAAACAAGAAATAAAAAAGTCAAAAAACGATTAAAAGATGATAGAAAAAAAAAGACAACAAAAACAACGAAAAAGAAAATGAAAATGAAAAAAGAATACAGAAAGAAAAAATAAGAGAGTAAAAAAACAGAAAACAAAAAATGCGAATAGGGGCATGGAATATAAGAGAATATATAGGAAAAAAGTATAAATAGTGGAAGAAATGATTGAACAAAAAATCGATATACTAGGACTAACAGAGGCAAAAAGAAAATGACAAGGAATGGAGAAATTCCATACAGGATATTGGTTGATATGGACAGGAGTAGAATTAAAATAATGAGCAAAAGATGGATTATACCACCGGAAAGGATAAAGATGCAATAAAAGAAAAAGACCAGAATTATGCTTCTACGAACAACTTCAGGAGGAAATAGACGAAGGAACCGAAAACATAATGATAGTAGGAGAGTATGAAACGGAAACAAAGGAGAAGGACAAATAATGGGAGTCGAAGGGGAACACATAAGAATCAACAATGGATAAGGAATAACACAACTATTCATCGAAAACAATCGTAATAGTAATAAAAAATACAAAATTTAAACATAAAAAGTACACAAATACACACGCATCAAGGATACCAAAAATGAGAAATCAATTAACGATTATTACTTATAGAAAATAAGAAATGTAAGAGCCGGAGGAAAGCGGAAATAGGAAGTGATTACAAACTGTTAAAAATGGACATGATATTTAAAGCAAAGGAAACATGACAAAAGAAGAAACAAATTAAAAGAAAATGGCAAAGCAAACAGACTTTAAGAGTAGCACATACAAGAGGTATTCCAGAAAAATATATCCAAAAAATGCATGGAAGACGAAAAACATGCAAATGTAGAGGCAATATGGAAAAAATTTAATCTTAGAAGCAGCAAAAAAAAAGTTGAGGAACAACAAACATAGAAAACACAGATATAAAAAGCAAATTGATGGAATGAGAAAATAAAAAAAACGATAGAAGAAAATGGAAGAGATACATATAAACGAAAAAAAAAAACACAGAAGACTACATGATATACAAACAAAAGAGGGATTTAAAAAAAGAGGATAGTAAAAGAAGAAAAACAAAAAGCATGGAAAAATTTGGAGAAAATATGAACGAAAACTTTACACAGAACCAGAAAATATTCTATGGAACCCTTAACCAATTAAGGAAAAAGACAATGTACACTATACACGGAACAATATTAACAAACGAAGAGAAAATAATGGTAAAATTGAGAAATAAATTCAAAGAGCTAACAAAAGAAGAGAAAGAGAAAAATAGATTTGAATATCATAGAACAAAGAAAGAAAATATAAAACAGGTATAGAAAAAATAAAAAACTTTTTAACTTTGTTTGTATAACAGGGACTTTATTTAGTGACTATAGTTATATATATATATATATGACAAGTATGTATATATATATATGAACAACCATACTGAGTATTGACAAGGATGCTGGAGAGAAGAATGAGATCAAAAAAAGAACCAACATTGGAAAATAGTCAATATGGCTTTAGAAGTGATGGAAGCACACAAGATTTAATAGTCAGACGAAGGAAACTAAGCAAAAAAATAATCAAGATGAATAGAGATATGCATATGTGCTTTGTAGACCTCGAAAAAGCCCTTGACAGGGTAAATAGGGAACAAATATAGAGAGAACTAGAAAAAAGAGAAATAGAACTGAAAATAATTAAAGTAGTTAAAAACACGAATAGGAGAATAAGAACGTAATAAGAACAAATAATGAGGAATCAAAAGAGTTTTCAACAAAAAGAGGTGTTAAATAGAGTTGTGTTTTAAACGTATTGCAATTTACAATTATAGTAGACAACGCCACGAAAAAAGCAAAGAAAGAATACAACCGATAAAGGTTGGATATTGGAAGATGGAAGAAGTGAAAATGGCTCAAATAATGTTTGCAGATGATAATAATTGCGGAGTCAGGAGAAGAACTACAAAAACTATGGAGATGATAGAGGAAGAACTACAGAAAATAAACATGAAAATAAATTCTTGAATGTTGGCGGCGTTTACTTGGTTACATTTTGATTAAAAATAAATAAAACACTTTACTTTGTTTTACCACAAGAGATATTTTTTGACGGCGACTATAATTAAATCATAAACTGATTATTATCAAACATAAAGTACTTTAAAATTTAAAAGTGCTAATTATATACCTTCGAAAAGAGTGGCAAAACAAAGTGAAACGTGTTTTATTTATTTTTAATGAAAATAAATTATGAAAATAAAAACAATGATAATATTGAAGGAGAAACACAAACACAAAACAAAAATAAAAGGAAAGGAAATCGAAAAAGCAAAGAGCTATAAATACCTAGGAACAATAATTCAAGGAAATAGAAAATAGGACAAAGAAATCGAAGACAAAATAGGAAAAGTAGCAAAACATCTTGAATAAATGTAAAATAACAAAAATAACAAAATTATAAACTGTGAAAAAACTAATAAGGCCGATACTAATATATAGCAGTGAAACATGGATGGTGACAAACCAACTCAAAGAAAGAATGAATGCAGTGGACATGAGAATACTCAGGAAAATAGAAAATAAAACGAGAAAAGATAAAATGAGACTAAACATTTAGAAGATTACAGGAAAGAAAATAAGGATCACAAGAAAAATATACGAGGCGCAGGTAACAGGAAGGGAGGTCTAGAAAATAATTGAACAGCCAAATAAAGGAACAAGCGTCCAGAAATGGTACTACATGGGAAGATTTGAAAGAGAAAGCAAAAGACAGGAAGAAATGGCCAAAATACTACAAATAAAAATAAAATTAATTAGCTTTTGTAAAAGAATAAATAAATAAATAAATATATACTGTTAGGAAAGATTTGAAACAAATAAATTTCAATATATGTTGCAGATAGACAAAGTTTTCCAAAGAATTATTTTGAATTAGAGGAACTAAGTTTTTTTGCACTTAATTTTTTTATAATTTTCACATATCATGATATTTCTATTTTTATCTCATTAATAAACCCACATCTATTCTGTAATGTTCTTTCTGAAGTATAATAAATATTATGTCATGTGCATCGAAATATAAATTAGGTAAAAATGTTGTTGGCTGATTATTGAGTCTTTGGGCACTTCGTTAAGCTTTCACCAGGCAATAACTACTCCGCTAACTACTAATTGGATTCCGGTACTTAATGGTGAATTCATATTTTATTAATTGTCACTAACCAAGGTAAAAACCCCTTCTAGTTGCAATATAATAGGACCAGATTTTCTTTTGAAAGTCTAATATGTTTCTTTTGGATAATTCTCAAAAAGGCAGCACCTAACAGGTACACTAACGCATTATTTTAAGACATCTATGATATTAGCTGGTTCACTTAATTTTGTTGTGCGGCCATTCACTGATCTCCTTAATGTTTCTTTGGAATAACCGCCTTATTTGCCTTCCTGAGCGAAACCTGTCACTCTGAAAACACAATCATTAATAATTAAACTCGAAGGAGATTAAGTAGACTTTGTCTTTGCTTCAACAGTGTTTAATCAAAACACAAAATTTTCTCTTTTCAATAAAAAAAAAAATAATTCAGAGGTAGCGTCACTTCAAAAGTTATAAACTTGTACACGGAATGTTATGAAATTTTGATAGCATTTAAGTTTAGGTTGATACTCTTCAGGAAGAATACGGATTTTTTGTTTGTTTTTTGTTAGGAAAATAAAAATAAACAAATCTGTCACTTAGGAAACTTAACTAATAATAATGAAATTGATCAATTACTATCCAAGAGAAAATAATCATTCTAATTCTTTTGGCTTGAATGCACTAAATCCGGAAAAAATATCTGCACTATATTATATTCGATGGTAAGCGCAAATAATTTGTGTAATAGGCGAGTTAGTATGATAGTTCATATGTGGTGTATTGTATGAGAATATTAGTGAGTTTCTGTCTTTACGTTACTCTCAAAGATAATTGTTCAAAAATATGAGCCAAGTTCAAAAATTAATCTTTATATCTTTCTATAGAAAACCATGATACATTTAGATACAATGATCCCTAAAAATACATAATTTTCAAAAAAAAATTTGAATAGACCCAACATGTATATAATTTTGCATGTAATGACTCCATACCGTAGCGCAATAGACGATTTTGCATAATACTAGCGATTTAAACATTAAAACTATAGTATTGTGGTGTTTAAAGTCCCTCGCCATCCTTAAAACAAACCCAAGTTTTTGTTGGTGTTTTTAATGTGACTATTAAATAAATGTTAATTAAATAACACTCCACATGCACGATCAAGAAATACATCACTTACTACATAGTCAAATGTTACAGGAACACACACAGAATATTTATCAGGGTTAAGAGGAAGTTCATTATCAATACATCATTGATTTAATTTATCTAAATCAAGTTGCAAAGCAATATCGTAGCAAACATAGTAAATAGTTCTATAGTTGTTTATATCGTTTGGGTATATTAATATGTTACAGCTGCATCAGTTAAGACATTAGTAAATTATACAAACAACAAAGGGCCCAAATTTGATCCCTAAAGGACCCCGCCTTTAGCAATATAAATCTTCGTTAATATACTTAACCATATTGTGAGGTAGCTCAAATGACGAAGCTATGTAATCAACTTATGATGGGACATTCGGCCAAAAGCCTTAGAAAGATCAACATAAATTACAACTATTTGGTATCTGTTGTTCATGCTAGAAGATATTATATTGTGTAATGCTTATTAGATTAGTTAATGTATATCGTTTAGCATGGATATAAGTAGTTAAAATCCGTTCGAAAACCAAAGTAAAACATAAATTAATAAACATCGAAAATGCCAGATGTGCTACCTTTCTTAAAAACCGGGATGACTTTTACCATCTTCCAACACAAAGGAAAAATACCAGTTTGCAATATATTATTAAGTATATGTGAACGTCGTTTAGCAAACAAAAATGATAGCGGAATTTAGCCTTGGGTCTCTGTAATTCTTTGAGTACCATGTCTTCGCGTAATAATAAATTCCCCATACAAGTTTATGTCCTCCGATCGATTGGAAGCCTTGGTATAATTAGTATTAAAATGGTTGCTAAAAGTTTGAGTAATCTGAGGACCTTAATCAAGACACAACCCCTGCCAATAATAATATGGCAACAATGAAGGGAGAAGCAGGAAGAGGAAACCGACCTATCAAGACACAGGTGGTGAATTGAGCAGCTACTGACGACATGTATATAGAAGAAGGAAGAATGAGTAAGCAAATGGACTAAATCAGTAGTGAACTGAGCATAAGCAGGTGGCATATTCATTGGCATACGCACGAAAAATCAAAAAGAAAAGTATGAATAAAAAGCAAGTTTAAAATGTAGATAGTGGATCGAGCAGCGGTTGGCGTCTGTTTGAAAAGGAAATAAAATATTATTAGAAGATTAATAATTGTGAGGGAGTAATACATTTTAAAAATACGTGGTAATTCGTGATAAATACTAAACTAACACCCTTACTATGTTTTTTACCACTAAAAATTAACTAAGTGCGTTAGTTTAGTATTAAAAAATATATTAAAGTGTTTTAAGTGGCTGCAGAAAATTAACTGATAATTAACATTTCATTAATACAGTCGTATTTTTGAAATGTTTTAGTATTTTTAAATGTTAAGTTAAGTTAAGAACAGGCGTTATCTGCCGCTTCGATCTTGAATCTACCATACTTGGGTTTAGGAATACAGTGACATATAAAATAACCCAGCTGTTCTAAATACAAGTTCAATTAATTTAAAATAGGTTTAGGTTTTTAAAAAATCAACTCTCAAATATAATAACCCACACTGTGATATAAATATCCGCTTTTACGGCATAAAAAGCGATCCATGTTTTCAATCATCACAGGTGGCGAGAGTTATAATAATATTACAAAAGTGTTAGCATGTATGAACGTTTAAACAAATGCATAATTAAAGTGGAGAATAGTTTAAAGAAAGATTAAGGTTTTTAAATAAAACCTTTGTTATCTCTAATGCATTCTTACATACAGTAAAGTAAATTAATTCTAACAAGATTCTGCTTATTTTGGGGCTCTTCTCGTTCGAAGTATTAATGCGCCCCTGAATTTTAGTATTTATTCAGAGCGAGAAGAAGAAGAAATACACCACTATATTTATTTTCTAAGTAATATTAGCGCAATTCAAATGCAAAATTATTACTTTTATATTCAATTTTTGATAAATAAATTTCTTTCTAGAGTCTTAAAGGCAGCAAAGATGTACTACGCAATGATCATTGTTTTTTTAACAAGAAGGAGGTATAAGAAGCGATACAAAGATACAAGTATTTAAAACAATATATAGACTCATTTTAACTTATGGATGCGAATCATGGGCATTAACTAAGAAGCAAAATGCAAAATACAAGCATCAGATATGATATACCTGAGAAAAGCCAGAGGTGTGATAAAAAATGGGGCAAGTTATATCTATATGCATAAATACTAATATTTATGTGCAACTTTCTTGATAGCTTATGAGGAGGACCCAAAAATAATTAGAATTTCGCTGTATAAATAATGTACTTATAGTTATAAAAATACCACCTCAAGATATTTTTGAGTACTCTCCATTACAATTATGCACATAGTGATCTTATCTTCTTTAATACCTATTAACACTATTGTTGTGGCACCATAACACATCGCCTGTGATTACTTTGCTGACAACATTTGGATCGTTTTTAAATGCACTCATTTTATTACAGGCTTGAAAGCGACAATCCTTTTGACCTCTGGCAGGAAGTCTCGGGACGAGACTACCAGTTTTCGAGTCGCCAAATTTATGGGCAAAATGCACTAAATTCAGCTCCTCGCACATAATTTTCAATTTCCATTTCTCCCTTTATAAAACGAGATAAGCATGCGTGTACTTGAAGTTTACTCTAAGTAAGATATTTGCATTATCATAACAGTTTCTGCTGCACCGTTGATTCCTAGTCATAGATATATTTTTATGTAATTATAACAATTATTATAGTATTAGTGAAATTAACATCAAATTTATATATAGTTTAAACTGTAGGCCCTAATTCCATTAATCATCCATGGGAAAAAAACTTTACATTAAAAAATATCAATCTATATTTCAGTGATCTTTTTTATTTAAAAAAAGTTTAAATATATGTATACATTAAATGTATTTCAATATGTGTGTTCAAATTTATTTTATTGGCATTAAACTTGACCGATGGAAGTTGTAGCAGACTCCTCAAACCTATTACCCCTAAAAGCAATCTCTTGATCCTTGTCTTTCAGACGTGCTTTAAAATAGCTCTCAACATACTTTGCAACGATTTATCACTCGTGTTCGGGAATGAAACGCCTCTAGTGTGTGCATACGCTGTTGGCAGCCGAATTTCAGATTATCTAGTTTGTGAATAAATAATGTCAGTTTGCAGATTTATCGCGGCGCTACGAATAAAAATATTTATCAAATTAAAACGAAACACACGCTTTAATTTTGCAAATATAGGAAGTTTACCAAAATTAAAATACATGCATTTCACTATAATGTTAATATAATCACCATGTTTAATTGTACTTTGTATTATAAATAATATTAAAACTAATTATCATTAACGACTATGGATGGTATTTTATTATTATTAATTTGATATTTACTTTTATGCATCAATATATTTGTAGTAATATTGTATTATGAATAAATAAATGTTTTTTAAAATAATATTTAAAAAGAAGGACATAAACTGTATAATTTATTTTGGCTACATATTCAATATAAGGACCTCTGCAGTTGTAATCAGGATACTACGTTAATATTTAAGTAATTGTGTTATTCTAATGCGAGGGATAATATTTATTTGTTAGGTGAAGATGTAGTAGTTATTATTACTTTTATAGTTTTTGTCCTATTGAACAAAGCCAAACTAAGCCTAAATATACTTTATACTGTATATACTTTGAAATACACATCATTATGTTAAAATACAACAAATTTTAAGCATTAAACAGATGTAAATTAAATTCTTATTTTAAACTATACATGTTGACTATTATATGTTTAATTTGTATTTTATTGTATTTATTAATTTAATGAATGAATTAATCTTTATCTAACATGCATTACATAAAAAATATAAAAGTACTAATAATATAAGCAAAACATAGACAAATAATTTGAAGGGAGCAGTTTAGTCTTATGAATGATCTTGCACTTCGTCACTGGTTCGTCGCAGGAGTTTGGATTACAAATGTTACAGTTTCTTCAAACCATATTTTAATTTACAAATTAAACACAATTTTTACTTTAAACTGTTAACGGTGGAGGCTTCTACTTAGTTATACATAATTCTTCACAAATAAAAAAACTTTTTAACTTTGTATAACACGGACTTTATTTAGTGACTATAGTTCCGACAATTTTAACTTGTCATTATCAAACTCGAAGTGACTTCTAGTTTGATAATGACAAGTTATAAGTGTATAAGCCTAAGATATTTTTTTATGCTCCATACAATAATTTTGAAATATTTTTAAAGCTAATTTAACAATATATATTTTTTAATCTTACTCCTTTTTACCCTTCGTTGTAAGGCGGATTACATATTTATACATAGTTTTCTTAACATCCGTTTAATCTGTATGTCTCTTTCCATCTCTTTCTGTCTTTTGTTAGCTTGTTTGCCTCTTTCCTATTAATTTCCCTTCTCTCTATTGCATCTCTAATTTCATCATTCCATGTTTTTCTGTCTGTCTTCCTCTCTGGTTCTTCCCTTGTACTCTTGTTTCATACATCATGATTTTCAGTTTTAATTTTTTATATGCCCAAACAATCTTATCTGTCCGTCTACTATTTTTTTCATTAATTAGCTCGATGTTTAGGTTCTGCCTAATTTTCTCATTTTTTAACTTCTATCTTCATCTTGTTTTCTATCTTCCTAAGAAACCTCATCTCAGTTGCGTTTATTATCTCTTTTTGTTACTCCGTCATTGTTCAGGTTTTACTGCAATTTGTTAGCATAGATCTTATCACTTTTTTTATTTCCTTAGGTATTTCCTTCTTACCAAAGAATGTGTGTTTCATCATGTTGTATTGTTTCCCTGATTTTCCTATTTTGTCTTCTATTTCTTTATCTAACTTGCCATTGCTTTCGATTATTGTCCCCAGGTATTTATAGCTTTCTACTTGTTCTATTGTTGTCCATCCTATCGTAATATTGTATGTTTTGCGATCCTTTGTTATTGCCATTGACTTTGTCTTTTGTAGGTATATCTTCATATTTAAGATTGCAAGTTCCCTGTTTAGTATTTAAATATTTTGTTGTAAGTCTTTTTCGGTTTCTGCTACTATGACCATATCATCTGCGAATTGTCGTTCTGTTATTTCCGTCCGTCTCATCTTCCAAAATCTTAATTTCAGTATTTTCATCTCATTTTTGCATCTTTTATTGCAGAATCGAACACTAGTCTGAACATTAGGGGGCTTAGGACACATCCTTGCTTCACTCCTATTCTTGTTGTGAACTCCTTTGATTCCTCTTTATTGGTTCTTACGATGTTATTATTATTTTCATATATTGCTTGGATTGTTCTGATTATTTTATTTCCTATTCCCTTATCTTCTAAAGTTTTCCATATATCTTCTTTCTTTATTGTGTTGAATGCTTTTTCCACGTCCACAAAACATATATGTGTCTCTCTATTCTGATTTATAATTTTTTCGTTTACTTGTCTCAGTATGAAAATACGCATTGACCTTCTTCTATTGTATTTTCTACGTTGTCTCTGATTATTTTTTTCAAGTATTCTTACCATTACTTTAATAACTTCCATTATCTCAGAAAAATAAAATTATGAACATCTAATAGTTAAAACAATTAAATTTGTTAATGGTTTCCATATATTATGCCATCGAATGGTATAAGTGATCCAAAATACTAAGTCTTCTATTTTAGTGCTGGGGAATTAGATCAAAACATGAAAACTTCAAATTATATTCAAATTTACATAATATTTCATTATTATTATAAAAACGTGGCTGGATGACTCTATTTCTGAATGTGAACTAGGTCTTTCTCTAAATACCAAATATAGAAAAGACATATCACTAGAAACCATCTTGTTAGGAAGTTGTTATGATATTTGTTACATGTGAGTTTGTTAGTTCTTTAATAATATTTTTTTCCAAAATTGAAAAGTTGCTTATTAATATCACTATAAATAATTTAAATTATATAGTTTCTGCAGTCTAAATTGTGAAATTGGTGAAATTCCATAATATATATAAGGTAAATATAACACTTGGTGAATCTGCGACACCTGTTTCGACATTAAATAAAAATTTTAATAAAAAAGGTCTACAAAAGATGCACTTCAATACGCCAGAAATTGCTAAAATATTGCCGCAGTTGTCACTATCACCCGATGAGCAAATGCCAAATATAATGGGTCGAGTGGAAGAACATGGAAAATCGTTAACTCCGCTTTCAAGGTCTATTCTCAAAAAATGATTTCGTGTATTTATGTATGTATTTTAGGTATTTTTAATAGATTTTGTAAAACAAATCAACTAAACTAAACTAAATCTGAGAAAATTTATTTACCGGTTTATTAAATATTCTATATATTATAAGAGCAAAAAGGTATCACACGTGCAATATAAACTCAGTTATGAGAAGTTTCAAAATTGAGATGTTATTTACTCAGTTTAATCTTTTAAGTATATTAATAACTTAGAAAGTAGAGTTAAATATAGCTTTAAGGCATTTTGGAATTTTTTAATATTTCAATCATGGTAAATCAAGTGATAATGGTAAAGATTGTGTTAATCTCTTTGCTGATTATTTCGAGGAGTTGTATGTTGATAGTACTAGTAATTTTGTAAATGGAAACCACCCGGAAGACATTGTTGATTTTAATAGATTTAACATTCATTTATCATATTTAAATGTTATTTCTAATTTAAATAATTAATGTGCAGTAGGTTATGATGACTTATCTCATTATTTTATTAAGCCTGTTATAGATATAATTTCAGTTCCACTAACCAGATTATTTAATGATATATTTGTAAGTAGCATTTTCCCTGAAACTTTAAAATGTGCTAAAGTTGTCCCCATATTTAAAAAAGGAGACACAAAGGATGTCAATAACTACAGACCGATTAGTCTTCTGCCAGTAATATCTAAGGTGATTGAACGTGTTATGAAAGATCAAATAACTTTTTACTTACATTACAATAATTTGTTGGCACCTAATCAACATGCGTTTCGAAGCGGATTGTCAACTATTTCGGCCATTCATTTACAGATCATACAATCGAATGCTTTGAAATGGGATCCTTTTATCTAAGTACATTTCTCATTAACATTAACTTGGACAGCACATGGCGATTATGTAAGTGTCAAATTAAATACATCAATTTATGGTTTAAGAGCATTGTCCAACAAAGTTTCACCAAACATCTTAATCACTGAATATTATGGTACATTTCACTGTCATTTGTTATATGGTATACTTATTTGGGGTCATGCATCATGCAGGCATCGTTTATTCAAATTGCAAAGAAGGGCTGTAAGAATAGTTGCGGGTATTAAGGATGATTGCAAACCCTAGTTTAAACACATGCAAATTTTGACTCTACCTTGTTTATAAATTCTGGAGTGTCTGATGCATGTAAAACAGAATATAGATAATATTCCTTCACGTAACCATCAATATAATACAAGAGGTAAACTAGATTTAAATTTATCACAATGCAGACTACATAAATCTCAAACAGGAACACGGTTCAGGAGAAATGTAAAAGATTACCTAATTGCTCATGCATTCTACAACTATGAAGAGTATTTCGAACATAACTCCATTTAACCTTGCCTGCATTATCTACAAAATCACATACATGTTCCTAGTATCATTTGTATTAATTTTAATCTTTAAAACAATCTTTTTAAAATGTTGTGTAGTCATATTTTTAACAACTCTCTAGTCATATTTAATTCCTAGGTTTTAATGTTTGTAATTTTAATTAATTTATTTAATTTATTCAATGTATTTGCCATATTTCTGCTGCTTTATTTTTACATATTTAAAGTCTATTAACAACGTGTGTTTAGACACGATAACTCTTCAGTATCAAATCTCTTAACTAATCAATCTTACTTAATTGATAACTTAAAAAGTGGATATCAGGTCAACACTGTGCATGCAGAATTTACGAAAGCATTTGATTGGATTGGTCACTATACATTAAGACTTCTCTTGTCTTTAGTCTATTCGTTATTAAATAGTTTTTTTTATACTTGCTTAATAGAAGACAAATAAACAAATAATTAAATAGAAAATTTCCGTTTGTAGTCACAATTATGAAGAAAATTGATGCTTTTGAGACCTTCCCAACCGAAAATAGATAATTATATTATCAGTCAATAGAATAAGTCACTTATTAAATATTTATTGAAACTGAACTGAGCATTTATTTGTTTCTTTAAATATTTTATATAGTTTCTGTTAAGTTTAAGTAGACAATTCACTAAATAATAAGGCATCGTTCTCTCCATGCAAAAGTAGAGCTGGTCCCAAAATGTCAATAATATAAGATTTTAAATCATTTGCATTAAGTTGTATGTAGCACAAGTTAAACCCAATAAAATTTAAAAGTTTTAGTTATTATGGAGCTTTGTCCTTGCAGCACCTATGCAGATGGTAATGTGAACATGTAGTTGGACCTTGAACAGTTCATTATGCAAATGAAACTGGTTTGCAGGAGTTTTGCACATCATATAGTGAAGGATTGCATGCCGCTGATCATCAATAGGTGAATTTGTGTGCTTATTGTGCATAATTTGTATGTAAAATGCACTATTATCAAAACGATGAACTTGATGACATGGTTTTGGTTTTTGGGGAGGCAAGGCATAATGCACGAGAAGCTCAAAGAATTTATCAGAGAAGATACCCAAAGTGTCACCAACCAAGTAAACAGCTTTTCAGAATAATTTGTAGATGTTTGTCAGAGACTGGTTGTTTTTATTCAAAAATTATTGGGATTTGCAACAGATTACGTCGACCCACTACATTCGAAGACGCTGTACTTGATATTGTTGAAGATAACCCAACGACGAGCACAAGGGTAATAGCTAACAGAGTACATGCAAATCATGTGACATCTTGGCAAGTTCTGAAGGAGCAGGGTCTTTGCCCATTTAGTGCAAGCTTTGGGACCTAACGACTTACAGCCAAGACTGTTTTTCTGTTATTGGCTTCTTCGACGATGTAATCTTCAAAGGAATTTTGATAAGTTTATTCTGTTTACGGATGAAACCTGTGTCACGAGTGATGTTGTATTTAATTTTGAAAATAATCACGTGTGGGCTGACGAGAATCCCCTCGCAACATTTATTCGTGCACATCAACAACGTTTTGCGGTAAATGTATGGACCGGAATCGTAGGGGAGCACGTAATCGGGCCTTACATTTTCCCAAACCGATAAATGGTGAAAATTATTTTATTTTCTTAGATACTGTGCTACAGGAACTTCTTGAGCACTTGCCATTAAACATCAGGCGGAGATTTTGGGTTCAGCGAATCGGGCATCGCCTCAAACAACACGAGAAGTCACTACATTGCTTAATCGAGAATACCCAAATAACTGGGTTGGGAGGAGAGGTCCTATTGCGTGGCCAGCCCGGAGACCCAACCTAACTCCACTAGACTTCTTTTTCTGGAGTCAGATTAAGGCCTTTGTATACGAAACACCGGTGAACTCTGCGGAATGACTAGTGGCTAGATCGTTGCTGGAGCAGAAGATGTAAAAGAGAAGCTGTCAGTTCTTGCGGAGGCCTTCGCCAACATTAAAACACGTTGCCGGGCTTGCGTTGCTGCAACTGGCGGCCATTTTGAAAATGTATTATAAATATGTAGTGTAATTGTCATGTCTAATCTTCTTTTGTTTTATTGTTCAATGACAGAAATTACTTTGTTTAAATGTTTTTATTTAGTTTGTTGTTACTTATCTGTATTTCAAGTAACTGAATAAAGACTTTTTTAGGATAGATTGAAACAAATGTTTAGGACAAATTTTGTAGTAGGTGGCATAAGGATTTTATAAATGTTTTACTTTCAAAAATAAATGGAGTGTTTATCAAAATATTTTGAATTGAAATTTTTGGTCCGTCGGCATTCTGTTATTAGAAACAATAAAAAAGAATTCAAAAGTAGCTTCTGGCTCTATAAAACATTTATTTATAGAGCCGGACTACTTTTGAAACTTTTTGATTTTTTGAAATAGCCCTCTAATAAGGGACTAGCAATTTTTAGAAAAACAAAAGATCTCCAATGACTCCGAACCGGAGCACCAAATCACAAATTATAAATAAGAAAAGTTGTTTGCTTTAATGAGTTCTAACTGCCATTTTCGGGAGTAACGACTTAGTATAAAACATATTTATTTTGTTTTACAATTATTCATACATACTTTTTTAAATAAATTCCGGTTAATATTAACTATTATAAAAGCCACTATATTTAACAACTAATATTATAATTTATAAACGAAATGTTACGTTATGAATAAATTTTAATAATATAATATAATTTAGCGTTTAATTAATATTCTATTAGATATTCGCGTCAACAGGAACTAAAATTTAATGAAAACATTAATATGTGAATAAATTGTTTTACTGGAATTATTAATAATAAATTGTAGTTTTAAATATCATTTAATTAAATAAAATAGTATACAAATATAATAATACTTTGATCTGACAAATTAAATATAAAACTACACATTAAATTATAAATACTTCCCATACAAATTAGATAAAAACATACCCTCTTAAATATTAAATTATGTAATAAAAAGAGATGTTTTCGTTAGATATTTTATAAGATCAGCACAATATAACTGCTAAAAAGTTAACAATTATATTAGAATTGAAGTGAATAAGTGTAGGATATTTAGATATATTTATAAATGTTTACAAAACATATAGCGATAACACATAACGAAACTGCTTTGTTGTATGCTTTGTTTACTTGCAGAGAGATCCTTATTGTCACAATTTCAAGTCCAATAAGGCATGCTACTATACGAGAAACATATTTTTCTTGAATAAAACGACGGGTTACTCGGAATTGAATGTAATAAACAATCTCTTGAAAACAACATCTGCTGACTACCACAATATTAGTCATGTGTGTGCACTATGCATTCGTAATGTATTGTTCGATACATATATCCAGATGACACATAACTAGATGATAACATTTGAAATAGTTGAAATAAATTCACGTTGATAAAATGTCGATGTTGCTATAAAATGATTCATCGGTGCATTTATTACTGACATAAAATTAAAAATTATTTTGAGTATATATTCAGGAAATTATTTACATTTTAATACATGTTTATTCATTTATTTAATAACTATGTAGCAAATTTAAAATTAATTAAATAATTATAGTAATTTTGTTGAGAGGCCAAACATTAATAATAAATATAAAATCGATTGTAACATAGTAAATAGAATACTAATATAAGCCAACCATACATATATTGTTAAATTATTTATCACACATCAAGATGTTTTATACATCATTTTAATCCTAAAAATGATATAATGTACAACTTGGTCCTTATTTAAACAATCCAAAGCTAAAACTAAATAAAGTAACGCGGAATAGGAATATAAAAATGTGTATGCGAGTATGCACTACCGTATTATAAAATATCTATGAAGGAAACACATTTACAACCTTCGAGTCCTTTCACATACTCCATTTTTTACAGTCAACCCACATCTCTGCAAAAATCCTTTTAAAGGGTAAACATTTTTCAATATTTCCGGTAATAAAATCCTGTCCTCTGAAATGAGCCTTTAAGTTTAGAATAAAAATAGCGCAACTACAAGGGCATGAATTTTATATATTGCCTAAAATAAAGTAAGAAAAATAAATACAATTTTATTCTTTACTATTAATTAATCACATAAAAAATAAGCTTTAAAATATGTACTTATACAATGGCTTTCTATTATTAACAATATGTGGAAGCACTGTTATAATTTTGAAGAAACACATGATAAGAAATAATGACTAGAACAAGAATTTTTAAGAGTGATTTTATTTTTTGATGACTATATATCACGAATATTAATTTTAGATTGCCTTTTCAGTTGTAACTTTATTGCTATTGGTTCCGAACTTATTAATATATCTTATTAATTGCAAAAAGTAATTACACGTAAAATAAGTCCTAGCACACCCTGTAAATAAATAACTGCCGATGATGAATACGTAATCATATAAAACGCATAAGAATGGTGTTTCAAAAGAGATCTATGATCTAATTATTTAAAAGAACTATGAAATTAAAAATGCTTGAAAATTTCATAAATTTATAAAACATTAAACTACTTAATACAGATACAGTGGATGAATTTACGATTAACTTTAAAGACCAAAGAAGACAGTATTTACACTGATGATAGTATTATAACTAGAGATGGGTATGATTGAACAAAACAATGAGTACTCAATTCTTGCATATTGTCGTTATACTCGATCTCTTCTAGCAGATCCATTGTTTTTTTCCGGCAGTTGGATCTTTTTGATCCGCTCGATTATTTTCTAACATCTTGATCTACTTGATCTTTATGCTACAACCCGAACAGACCTATAGGACGGGAAGCCCAACGTTCGACCAAAATTATTACGAAGAGCTTCGCAGATACAATGGCACAATAAGTTGTTCATACACAAGAGCAATTTAGCAGCCGATCCAACAACAGGCTTAGTTGAGAGTTCAGAAAAACGGGACATCGCAAATTGTACAACAACGAACGAGAAAAATCAAAAGTCGAAAACTTTATCAGTACAATAGAGATTTTCAAAAAGATCAAGAACATTTCAGACAAAGATGCATTAACAGCCTGAGATCAGTAACCATACACTCCCGGGGAGATCCAGTTTGGCATGGTGTTCAGCCAATTACTGGGATATCGGGGATTAAATTCCGAGGAGCAGCATTAATGAATTCAAGCAAAAGTAAGTAAGTAAGAATGATGCGAGTAATACAAAACACGCTTAACGAAGCAAGAAACGAAAAATGCATTCGAAACAGATTTCAGAAATCAAAATGCCTAATGATTCCTGAAAACGAGAGAACACTCTCCAAAACTTTTGTGCAACTAATGCGAAAAACTTCGCGTGGTCAGAAGCAAATGCACGACATGCAACGAAAAGCACCGCTAAATTTCGGTCAGTCCCGTAGAGAAGGAAAACAACATCCTGATCAGCATTGATTTCATGAAGTAGGCTGAATGGAATATTCCTTAATGACAGAATGCAGATCCCTCGCCACCGAAAACAGGAAGAATATGTCTGAGTGCCAAAGATGATTTCTCTGATTCGCGTGATAGCATTGTAAAAAGCTCCACGATGGTTTCCAATTTTTCGCTTGACTTTATCGATGTAACAGGAATATTCATATTTACAGACAGCAGTCTAGAAAACTCTTTGAATTCCCGCCAACGAAGATCAAGTGTCAAATCAACAGTGTGATGGGAAATTTGATGCAGAAGTTCGAGATTCATGCACTGAAAACCGAATTCCATGACCTGTTTGGTCCGCTCATTGAAGCGACCCCAATGGCAGAACTTAGAAACTAATTGAACTGTCTGTTGGATAGCGATATTATACAAGAAAGCAAATCATCCTGAGCCGTACCCCTTGTCCTGGGGTGAAAAAGAATGGAGGTATTCGCCTTTGCATCGACTACATGAAGCTCAATACCGTTACTATCGCTGATGCCTACCCGTGGCCCCATATTGACGACCTACTCGAAAATATCTGTCGCTCTAAATGATCAAACTATAATGGACCATACGCACACGACACAGTGCCCAAGTTTTAGGCCTTTATGTTTATTGTCTAGAAAGCATTCAACAGATTATGTTAATAACATGCAGACATTCACTTGATCAATTCATACGTATGTTAGAACAGAGGTAGGCCCATCAATTTTAGTTATGAATACACGTAAAAGTTGTAGCATGTCAGTTTAAATTAATGAATATTGGGTTGTATACAATAAACATATGTTGAATCAATTGTCCCGAAATCAATGTTTTGTTACATCGCGTTTTTTGGCAATCGTTGCGTTCCTGGACCGCTCCGTGCTCGAACGAGTTCTTTTTCTCTTTATCGTTGGAGACGAATGGATGATATTTGAAGGTAATGTTGTTCGTTCTGTAACGCTGGGTTCTTCGTGGCCAAGGTAACTTTCCATTTTAATTCCGATAGAATCTAATTTTCTTAATAATATAGAGCTTTTTTACCGTATCAGAATAACGATGTCCAAGAAGTCCGTGAGATTTTACCGTCCCGATTCCGAAACGCTGCCGCTGTCCAGCCTATCCTTTTAGACTCATGATTGATAAAATATCGAGGGCAACTTGTTCCCTGTAGTACCGAGGGCCGCGAAATTCAAGCGATTGAAGCAGTGTCGTACCGATTAGAAGGAGGAACACTGGTTTCATACAGATAAGTCCTAGCATTTTTTTTATCGAGAACGAATTTCAAGTCTGAAACACGTGCTTTCCAAAATAAAAGATGATTATTACATACGTTCTAGGATGCAATTCCTGGGTGACGCCCTCATATCTGTAAATAGTAGTGATAGTAACTTAATTCGGGAAAGAGAATATATAGTTGTAAATTAATTATATGAACTTGCCTAAAAATAGTATCGGCATTTCTTTTATTAGTTTGCTGTAAACAGTTTCCTTTTCAGTTAAGTCAATTTGTTAGTTTTTTTTTAAAATTTAGTATTAGAGTATTCACCCAGGTGGTAACTAATTTTATTCTATTATAGAACATATTTTAGAGTAGGCATTTATTTTTTTTTTGTTATCATGTACATAATTTAGTTAATTAATAATTTTAGAAATAAATTGATTTTATGTTAACGTTGAATTTATCTTTCACGTTTGTTCCAACCCCAGCACCGCAAAAATAGAGCTCAGGATGTTACAAAGTTTAATATTGTCTGACTGATTTGATTTTTTAGGTGGGGACTGTTAATAAATTCTAAGAGATGTATTTTTCCCACTAGTCATTAGTTAATAAGTTTGTTGCATCTCTAAATATAATAATATTGGAAAAATCGTTTGAGAGTTACATGATGAACCTACAATAGGTATTCGGATTGAAATGGCCTAAAAAGGCTATATTTTTAAGAAACATATATAATCTTAAGTAAACTTGTCGATACGCAAAATATTTCAACTGTAAGAAATTCTAAAGAGATTTATTTTAACCAAAGCAGTTTTAAATTTCAGATTGACAACTATCTTATCACAGATCTATCCTATCACAAATTCAGGATGAACACAATAAACTATTCAGTTAATGAAGTAAGATCTTATCAAAATCAATGATAAATTATTAGGAACCACTTAAACTGCTTTTAAATAGTATTTACAGTTCAAGTATTCTAAAAGACCAAATATCTTAAAACAAGACGCTAGCAATGAAGAGGTATTTTTATTGCTTGATTTAAAGATCTCTAAAAAATTGTAAAAATGGTGGCTACACAAAATGAGAAATGAAATCAAGTAAGGCTAATAACTGTAAAAAGTAATTAAAGTAGGAGATATCTAGAAGATTGAGGAGAGTTTCTGACTACTTCTAATAAAATGTTTTGAAATGAATATGAGGGGTTAATTAGTAGCAAGTGAAATTCAGAATACTTTAACTAACAAAAAGATGATAACAAAAATAAACCTGCAATCAGTCGATATGAGAGTTGAAATAAATTTGTAAGCAGCCATATGTGTGGAGAAATATTACTTATTTTAGCTAACTACGATGGTGAGCCAAATCAGATGTTAACAAAGTAGAGATTTGTAAGGTTCGTTCATTCTACAGTGATGTGGAGATCTCTTCCTAAAATTATAAATTGAATGGGTTAAACAGTATTACATTGTTAAAAATGATTAAGAATAATTGAAGTATCTTGCAATTATTTGTGTCAAATTCAATAGCATAATGTTTTAAAATATCTGTGTGACATCTGATTTTTTATAATTTGATCTGCTGAATTCAAATCATTTTGCCCTATGACGTAAGATTTTTTTATCAATTTTGAAATAAAATTAATAAAAAAATTGGTCAAAATAAACGCTACCTTTATTGATACAGAGACAAAACACATTACAAATAGTAAACTAATTTTAAAAAAATCTTTAATATTTCTTTTTTTTTCAGAAGATCTTTCCCTCTTGGATGAAAAACATCGTTTAGTATTGACAGGGAAACTATATTTTTTTTTCCTTGTAAACAACAGCTACTGGCCGGTTTCAACCTATTAGGATCTAATCAGTGCTACTATGAAGTTTATATCTTCAATTCTACATTAAAAATAGAGACACCATTAACGTTATTTCTATTGTTTCAACTTTGCACTGAACTAAAATAATTAAATATAAGTTAAACAAGTTTATTTGACAAATAAATACATAGAAATTAGTCATGCTTGGATAACTCTGCTATTCATAACATGCAAATTACTTTTGTATAACTGATTGTCTGTCCAGGTATTAGCCAGAGAAGTAATTATTTTAATAAGTGATTTGTTTTGTAGTCTTGGACTCATTATTGTAGATTAACGAAATTTTTTCTTATTATAAAATATTAGTTAATTGTCTACATTAACGTAAAGGGCTTTAATAGTTTTGTTTGTTAGTTTTTAGGAAAGGTAATATGTTCACTTACATAAATCATAAGTTAGTGTATGTGAAAAGTAAGATTAGACAATAAATAAGAGGCAATGTAGAAGAAGGCCGGGATCATAGACATGGAGTAGCTATCCTGGTCGATAACAACATGAAGAAATATGTAAAAAACTTCATTCCATTTTCGACAGTGTATGGTCATCTAGTTGAGTTCTCGGCGTATCGACATAAACATCGTACAGGTATACGCACCGGCAGCAATTTTACCAACAGATAGACAATATAATGAATGACCTAAAAACACAAGCTATTAATATCGTCGACTCAAAAGTAGGTGAACATGATATTAATGATGGAGTTGAGTTTAATTATTATAAACACCTGGTTCAAATTTCCGACAAGGAGATTATTTACATGCAAGTCACCACAGGACAAACCAGAATTCATCACTAGAAACCAAACAGACTTTATAGCAATAACCACGAAATTCCTGAGTGATATAACAGGGGTTTAAACATAATTAGGAGCTAACCTAAATACTAATCATGTACCTCTAGTAGCTAAATTGAGAGTTCGAATAGAAATCGTAACTAAGAAAAGCCATAATTGAAGAACAGATACAGACAAACTAAGGGACCTTGAGATGAAAACCAAATTTAGAATTAACAGAGACTTAACTACAACAAGAATCGCTAACAATATTGAACAAAACTGGACCAATATAAGAGACATAATAAGAAGCATAGCGGAAAATAAACTTAGATATATCAAGAAGGGGAAAATAAAGACTGGATAAGGAATGAAATTCTGTAAATAATGGATGAAAGAATAATAAGTAACGGCGATGGGATAAGAAAATAATAGAAAACGAACATCAACGAGTCAAAAGAAATATGAATTAACACTTGTTTTGTAATTTCACTACTTTTAATGTCGGAACTGCGACATATGTTTCGCCACACAGTGGCTTCATCAGGCAGATGATTAATCATATGTCGCAGTTCCGACATTAAAAGTAGTGAAATTACAAAACAAGTGTTTTATTTACCTTATATATAATGGAATTTCACCAAGTATCAGCCTCGTCAATTCAATATGATAATAACGAAAAGTGCTAAAAATAGAAGAACTTGAAAAGAACACTACAGTCAAAACATACACAAAAATATTAATCAGCTAATACATAGATGCAAAAAGAAGCAATTTGGCATATTGTTATGTAAGAACAACAAACTAATTATAGACAAAATAGTTCAAATTAATATGTGGGAAATGTACATAGAAAGTTTATTTACCGACAACACACAAAAAATAAATAATAAATCAACAGTAGGCTCAAAGGGGCCACCAATAGTGAATAGTGAATTAATCAAAGCCTTGGAATAAACTAAAGATGGAAAAGCGAATAGAGATGATAAACTTTCAGTAGACTACTAACGAAGAAAATTTCACCAGAATGCTAAATATTTTTAGTAACATCTATGATACAAGTCACATTCTAGGGTTAAGCCAAATCCACTTTTATAGCACGTCCTAAAAAGGCAAATGCCCAAAAGTGCAACGAATATAGACGAATAAGCCACACCCTAAAAGTATTCCTTAAAATAATTCGTTCTAGAATGAAACCTAAATTAGAACAAAACCTATATAAGGCCCAGTTAGGCTTTAGACGTGGTTTTGAAACCAAATAAGTGATCTTAGCGATGCAAGTCCTAGTACAGAAAGGTTTGGAAAAGCAAAAAATGTCTACGCATGTTTTATTGATTACTAGAAGGCGTTTGACAATTTCAGAGATAATAAAGCTATTAGAACTTTCTGGTCTTGATGGCAAAGATATTTAAATAATCGAAAACCTATACGGGGAACAAATAGTAAACATACAATCGGACAATAAAACAGGACAAAACAGCAAAATATCCATCCAAATAATGAGTCAGACAGGGCTGTGTCTTCTCGCCTTTATTGTTCAATTTATATTCTGAATACATCTTCTAAAAATCCTTAGAGAAGTGCAACAATATCGTAAAAATAAACAGAACACGAATGAGAAATCTCCCTTATGCGAGCAAGAGAAACATACAAATAGAAAACCTTACCATAGAATTGGAACCAACGAAACGAGTGCACCGCTTTAAATACTTAGGATTATATGCAATGGAGGGGTGAACCCTAAAATCTCAATTCCTGAATTCCTAATAAGCTTTCAAAACGTGGATTTACAGATGCATTCTAAGATTATCTTGAGTAGGCAAAGTAACAATTCTTGAAGTACTGAAAGGATAAGAAAAGAGCTGGAATTACAACAATAAAGAAGAGGAAAGCAACGTATTTAAGTCACATACTCCGTAACGAAAGGTACGCATTGCTACAGCTAATAGTAGAAAATTGAAGATATAAAAAACAATCTTAGCTGAAAAATCTCCTCGAATGAATCTAAATACCCAAAGCCACAACATTAATACATATAGCGCTAACAGAGAAGTATGTTAAGTGATGGTCGTGAACTCGTCAACCTTCGATAGAAGACTGCACACAAAAGAAGAAGTTAATTAAACATCATACAATGAAGGACGGCGATTAGGGCCCAATAGAGCTTCGATGTAGCAAATCTTACTGGAGTTGAAAATAATTGTAAAAGTAATAAAGAAAATAATACATCAGTTTAATATTTCTTGAATTTTCTCACGTATCTATTGATGAAACATTATGAAATAATAGGTGAAGAATTGAATTCCTTACCTATTACGTCAGTTTATTACTTTATTTCACGTTTAAACTTCAAATTTCTATTGAATATATACGCGAATTAACAAAAATATACAATTTAAACAAAACTATTAAAATATTCTAGTAATATTTGGTATAACTTATTAAGTTGGATTTCAATAAACATGTATTAATATGTAAAATTAGATAAGAAACATGAATACGATATTAAGCCAGGAGAGCTTTTAAAGAAAATGTACATTAGATTATAATTTATCACTATATTACTATAACGATAATTATAAGGAATAATCCTCTAGCAAATGATGTATGAAAATAAAATGTTTGGGTACTTGAAGCCATAACTTTGTGATGCATCTTGAATATATTCATTTATTTTTAAAGATATTACGTAAATTGCAAAGGTCGAAACTATAGTCACTGAACAAACCCCGTGTGTAATATTAACAAAGTAAAAATATTTGAAATATTCGAATTTATAATAATTTTAAACTATTGTATATTAATTTCCGTGTTACATATTAGTTTAATATAATTTCTCTATAAATTTCATAATAATGAACCAATTATTTTACAAAGAGCAATATTTGATTAAGATCTATATTTAATCTTTAACAATAGAAATTAAAAACTAAGCCCAAACAAATTAATGAAGTTGATATTTACTAATGCAAATATAAAATTATGTCTCTAATGATAATATTATTGTTATATACTTTGGTAATTAATATTTGTTTTTTTATAGTTTTTTTAAATTACATTACATTACAGATTTTATTTGAATTAAAAATCTAAGAACAGATAATAAATTAATTTGCTTCAAGATTTACTATTTAGAAATTTCAAAATTAATTTAAATAATTTCAGGTGGAAAAACTTTCCCGCAGTTTGCACCCTTCGCGAGTTATCTGCTTCCAGAAATATGCAGAAAGTTGCCGCAACAAATAGGTGAAACTCTTAAATATCTTAAATCTCGAGTGTATTAATAAAGACTGAACGTTCTCAACTACTAATTCAAGTAAATATAATTAACCGCACAAAGTTTAACAAAGAAAGCTCACGCTAAAACAATCTTAATAATTTATCAAACGGCATAAGTTAGAACTATGCAACAGGGATTTCACGTGTCGAGCTTTATCCTCGCCCGCTGAATATATAAAATTGAAATTTCAACTAACGTTGAAATTCTCGGCACTATTTTCACCAATTATGAATAATGCACGTATATGTGAAGAATTTATTTATAAATCGCTGGGAAAATGATTTTAAATGCCATTAAAAATACATGCATGCCGTTAATTACATGCATTACGTTTGCTTTGAAATGATATATTTCATGCATTATTTAAATATTGAAATTTTAAATTATTTATTAATACGATTAAAAGGATTTTGCCTATTGAAAATTGAAAAAAATGTGATATTCTGCAAAATATATAGAACTATGATTTATATTTATGCATTTGCTAGTTTTAATTATAATTGCTTGATAGAAATACCGCAAAATAACGAGAGGAAAATATATGAATTATACAACGGTTCGGTAAACGGCAATTAGCAATAATTTTACTTTTATAAAAACAGTGAAATATATTATTCTATAAAAATAATATTTCCTTTCAGACCATGAAGATAATTAATATGTATTGTAACGTGCACATTTCGCTACGTTTGATTTCCGTGAGAAAGTGGGGAAAATTGAATGAATGATACCGAGAAAAGCGGGAATAAATAGTAGATTATACCACGAGTAATAATGATAGCTATTATTCCCGAGGAACATTTACGAACCGAGCCGCGTAAGCGGCGAGGGAGTAACATTCCGAGGTAATAATAGCCATTATTGCGAGTAGTATACTCTACTTTATCTATGACTAATTTATTAATTTGTTTTAACGAACAACTTTATTTTTCAATAACATTAACACTAGCAATGGTACAATTAATAAATTGAATTGGTCGAGAACTATCAATAGATTTGGAAGAGTTTTCAATACAAATATTTGGAATTTCGGTTGCTGAAGAGGAAGAAGATGCTTCATTACTATTTATCTGTTTAGCAATAGTATCTGCTGTAGTTGTCTTGTTTCTTATAGACTGATCAATGTAACTTTCAGCTACCTGTGTAGATCTCCAGCCCCCATGACGCTTTAATCCAGTTATATCGCCTCCTCCATCAATGTACAGAGTGGCAGATGATCTGCGATAACAATGGCCGGTATAAGTTTCAGGATTTGGCAATTTTAAATATTTGGCAATTTGTTTACCAATATCTGCAAATTTGTTTTTTCCTATACGTTGTATTGTACATTTTGATTTTTGATAATTTAGAAAGAATGAATTAATTTTTACATGTGACGGACGGAGATTGATGTACTTCTTTACAATATTGTAAAACGTACTGTTTATGACGAATGTTCGTACAATTTTGGTTTTAGTCTTGGGTATTGTTATTAATAACTGTGTTTGATGATCTTTCACGTCTTCAATATTCATTTCATAAAGCTCGTTTGAGCGGCATGCACCCATAATTCCAATAATTAATATAACCTGAAGCAAATAAGAATATGAGTTTTGAATAGTCAGATTAAATTCGGTATATTTACCTTATGTAAAAGAAAAACTTTATCAGGAGCTTTGTCAATAAATGTTCTTATTTGTTTCGGGGTCAGAGTGGAAGACTTCTTTGGTTGAAATCCTTCTGATTTTCTTTTTAAAAATGCTCGTAGTTTGCAATATTTTTCCAGATCAACGTCATGATTTATTCTCAACATAGTTTTAATGATTGAAAAAAATGACCATAATGAAGAAGGTTTGTAATTTGCACTTAATTCAGCGAAATAGGCCAGCAGAACATGTTCGGAAAATGAGTTTGCTTTCTTTCGAAGACGCCATTCGTTGAAGGTTGCGTACGTTTTATTATAAATGGATTTCGATGTTTCCGGTATCAAGGTAGATGTTGTTGCTGCAGCTAGTTGTACAATTTCTGGAGGTGTACAAGTAAAAGACTCTTCATTTTCATCCATCTCATTAGAAATGCACAAACACTACTCGCTTGACACTGACTGTTTTCAGTTTGTGTATTTTGTTTCCATGGTATTTAATTTGAGAATTTTTTTGATTGGAGTGCACGAGGGAATAATGACTATTAATCCCTCGTCATTATTCCCTAAGAGAATAATATATGGCATTATACTGCAAAAATCACAAGTATAATACATACATTATATATTAGTCGTAGATAAAATAATATAATATCTGAATGGACATTTAACATAGACCACCCAACTATCATAATTGCAATCAATTAAAATTAACACTTACAAAATACCATTTAATATAAAATTAAACTTCCTTATGCCAACGGTTATCGAGTTTCTTCTTAGTCTTTCATTAGTACTTGTAAAATCAGTTTTACTTGTTTATTGTCGACCGGAGATTATTTATTGTCGATATATCGAAATGACCGACGTGATGGACATGAGAGGAGGGGGAAAATTTCGTTAATTCGCGGACGAAGAGATTAATGACGATTCTGTGTGGAGCTGTGTGCTCGGAAAGAAAACGAAAAAAATCGTGCTGTGTGCGTTTTCGATTTTTAGCGGAGGAAATCTTGGCGATCCTCGCGCTGTTCTTCTCCTCGGAGATTATTCCAATTGAGGCCGCATTACACCACAAGGTAAATTGAAAATTTTTGTCATTGGAAACCATTTTCCATTTTTTTAGAATTCCGACTAAAGTCAGGCCCGATTTTATTTTCTTTTAGGCCTCTTTCTTAAGGGTACAGTATCCCAAAATTGATTTGAAATTATTTGGCTGTGTGCGAAGAATATTTTCGAGTGAGGGTCCTCTCCTTGTATTTGGATTTCTTCTGCGGGAGAACGGTCCACGTGGGAAGTCGGAGCCGTAGATATTCCGTCCGGATCAGAGAATCATGGGGAAGCAGACAGAAAACTCCTGCTCAGCGGAAAACCGATGAGATAAGTTCCCACATTATATAATAAGATTTTTCTGTTAATTAAGAGTCGCAATTTAAATGAATTTTGATAAAGTTGAGTTGAACGCTTTTATTTAAAATTGAATCAAACTGAAAGTTTGGCGTAGATTTATTATTACTCATAATATATTGTTTCTAGTTAATTTTATTTAAAACCTGAAGGGTAATAGTGTAAAATATCGAGATTAATTTAATTTTTTGTTATCCATTACTAATAGTTATACGCATAATAAATAATATTGTTGATTTTAGGATTATTTTGAATATAGTGCATTTATTTGATTTGTATTTATTAATTGATGTAAAGGGGGTTGACGTCATCCTTGCTACATAAAAAAAAAAAAACGTTAATTGTGTAAATAGTTTTGAATATGAATTTAATTAATTATTTTAATTTGAATTATTAGTAATAGGAGTTTGCAGGTAAATTGGTGATTGTATTTGTTAATGAATTGTCATTGGTATCAATTTATATTTGGTTGTTGTATCTATATTTTTTTTGATTTAATTAATTATTCAGAATTTAATTACCAACTTTAGACATTAAAAAGTTAATTAATAATTTTGATTGCAACTATAGCTGCATTTGTGTCTATCAATATTTTTTTTTATACTTAATTATTATTGAGAACTATGATTGTTTTTTTTATGATTTAATTATTATTAGTTGTTGTTAAGTATTTGTGTATTTAGTCATAGTGCTCTATTTATTCCGTCTAAAAGATTAGTTTATAATTATATCCATTATTTTGATTATTATATATATTTTTTTTCTTGATATGAATTAGAATTAAACTTTGTGTATCATATTAAAATTCAGTTAATTTTTTTAATATATAGTTTAAATCGACAATTATTTTCTTCTTTTTCAACTAATTTTTAAATTTCCCTATTTTTCTTGATTTTCTTAAGGGTTTTACTACTATTAAAATTTTATAAAATCAAGTGGCGCCCATTTAAAGATTGTTAAATTTTTAATTTTTTTGTTTTTATATTTAACCACGACTGCCTACCGAGCTAGAGCTGCCGTCAGCAGCCATATAAATTTGGCGCCCAACGTGGGGCGTGTGAAAAAATAGAGCACTAAAAAAAAAAAAAAAATAAATAAAAAAAATATTGAGACACAAAAAAAAAAAAAATTAATAAATAAAAGCGTTTGACGCAGTGGCGTTTTTTTTATTCAGAGAACGGGTAGATATAATTTGAAATATTAGTTACAATAGAGTTGCATAGAATTAGTCAAAATACTTATATATAAAATCGGCTAACAGGAAATTAATTAACAGAGACCAATATAATCATGGATGCAAATTTCCTATTGAAACATGAATTAATCTATGAATTGAGCGTTAGGGGATTTTACAATGAGGGCGCTAAAGTTGACGATTTACGTTTCATATTACGCAAGTTTTTATCACAAGGGGTACCCCCACTCGAAAATACAAGTGAATTTGTTGTTGGTGTTGACGATAAGGAAATATCTGATTCTCTTGATTCTGTTCGTCAAATGGTAGACACGTATCCGAGTAAAGACGGTAAAGCGACTGAAAAACGGTCAAAAGTAAGATTGGCACATTTGAATAATAGAATAAGTAGGTTGGAGGAGTCGAGTGAGGATATAAAACGCTTTAAAACTGATTATTTAAATAAGTTACTATTAATAGAGGCTCAACTTTCTCGTAAAGTTCTAAATATTTCTAAGGCTATGGCATCAACGTTTGTAGAAGGGCATGGAGAAATGTCAGCTGCTGCTGATGGCGCGAGTTTTTGCGATGATCGTGAGAATGAAGGGAATGATAGTTTTATTATGAGTCCTCCATCTAATCCTGCAGATAGTCGAGTGCGTGTTGGACATGTTCCAGTGTATAAATGGGGAGTAACTTTTAGTGGCGAATCGTCTCTCTTAGATTTCTTAGAAAGGGTCGAAGAGCTACGGGAAGCTAGAGGTGTATCTAAGGAGGAGTTATACCGTGCGGCGGTTGATTTATTTTCAGGCGATGCTTTACAATGGTTTAGAGCAAAACGAAAAACACTTCCGAATTGGGATTCCTTAGTGTCAGTACTCAAAGCAGACTTCCTTCCACCAAATATAGATGACAGCACTCTAGAAGAAATCATGAACAAGAAGCAGGGGCGAAACGAAAAGGTTGCTATTTATATTGCAGCGATGCAGCATAAATTTTCTCTATTGTCCAATCCACCTGATGAAGCTTCTCAAGTTTGGAGGATTCAACAGAATCTTCTGCCTTCTTATCGATCTCGTCTCAGTCTACAAGATATTACCAGCATTCGTCAATTAGCAGATTTGTGCCGCCGATTAGAAGCGAATGATCCGTATTCTGCAAGCAGATCGTGTAATACCAGAAATAGCCCAGGTCTGACAGCAGTGGCTACCACCCGCGATAGGTCCACTCTTATCTGTTACAGGTGTCGTAAGAAGGGCCACATAGCCAGGTATTGCAAGGAGAATGTTGCAGAGAGGCCAGCAATGTCAAAAAACTAGGTTTTAGGCTGCGTAAGGGTCGCCGCAGTCCAACTTGGAAGGAGACCCACAGGAATGAGTGGAGCGAGTGGTTAAGCGTAGTGCAAGCGTTTTGTTCAACCAATTGGGTAAATTCTATTTTTGTTAGGAAACCCGAGGACAATAGGTTGTACTTAGATGTATCTTTGTTTGGACAAAATGTGACAGCGTTGATAGATTCAGGGGCAAGCCGTTCAATTGTTGGACGAGATGGAGTTAATATGTGCGAGTGCAACTTAAAAATTTTCTCTACTCAGGTCAAATCAATTGCTACTGCTAGCGGAGAAAATGTTGAGGTTCTTGGTGAGGTAATATTACCGGTTGTTTTTAAGGAAAAGGTGTACAAATGTAAGGCTTTGGTGGTACCAAGTGTTAAGTACACATTAATACTAGGTATAGATGCCATGCACAATTTAGGATTGCGTATTAGGTTAGCTAACAATTCGATCGACACTGTAGGGGTGGATTATTCAAATGTGGATGCTAAAAATGAAGGTGTCATGGGGTTTTCTGACTTTACCGAGACCGAGAGAGAAGAGTTAGAATCAGTAATTGCAATTTTTAAGAATCTAGCTGGAACGAACTTAGGGAAAACAAACAAGATAAAACATGTAATAGATACTGGGAGTGCCAGCCCAATCAAACAGAGATATTATAGCTTATCACCTTATATGCAGAAGATTATGAATGAAGCTTTAGACGAAATGCTGAAACTCGGAGTAATTCGACCTTCCACGAGTCCATGGACTTCACCTGTCGTTATGACGAAGAAGGCCAACGGTGAATTCAGATTCTGTTTTGACGGTCGGAAGTTGAACTCAGTCACCAAGAGGGATGCTTATCCACTTCCTAAGGTAGATAGTATTTTAAGTAAACTGAGGGAGGCCCGAATAATCTCGACAATCGACCTCAAGCACGCGTTTTGGCAGATCCCTTTGGACCAGGCTTCATGCGAAAAGACGGCATTCGCTGTTCCAGGTCGAGGTTTGTACGAGTTTACGGTTATGCCTTTCGGATTACATAATTCAGCTCAAACGCAACAACGGTTAATGGACCAGATTTTTGGACCAGAGCTGGAGCCGAATATATTTGTGTATTTGGATGATATAATTGTTTGCAGTAGGACGCTTGAGGAGCACCTAGTTGTCTTAAACGAAGTTTACAGCAGACTAAAAGACGCCAACCTCACTATTAACTTCGACAAATGTAAGTTCGCCAGGCATCAACTGAAGTATTTAGGTTTCATCATTGACAGAGGAGGACTAGGCACGGATCCTGAAAAAGTAGCTGCCATGGTGGGATATCCCATACCAACTAACGTGACAGAAACAAAGAGATTTCTAGGGTTGTGCTCTTGGTATAGACGTTTCATTCCGCAATTCTCCACACTGGTCGCTCCCATAAATGCTCTGTTGGCGGGTAAAAAGAAGAGGCAGACAGTAAAATGGGATGACAAAGCAAACCAAGCGTTCCAACATATAAAAACAGCATTAACAACAGCACCAGTCCTAGCCAGCCCTAACTTTACAAAAACATTTTACGTCCAATGCGACGCCTCGGATGTGGGATTGGGGGCCGTTTTGACACAGTTCGGTGAGGACGAAGAGGAACACGTCATTTCATATGCGAGTAGATCATTATCCAGGGCAGAGAGGAACTATAGCGCCACAGAAAGGGAATGCTTAGCACTTATTTTTGCTGTCGAAAAGTTTCGACCGTATATAGAGGGAGTCCGTTTCATAGCAATTACAGATCATTATTCATTACTATGGTTACAAAGGTTAAAAGACCCGGTGGGAAGATTAGCGAGGTGGGCTTTGAAATTAAGTCACTATGATATGGAGTTGCGTCACCGTAAGGGGAAATTTCATATCGTCCCTGATGCCCTTTCACGAATTCCTGCCTGTCAAGATAATGAAAATATTGCAGTGGTCGATACGGAGGTGAAGGAAACCATGACTGACTTGGTTGATTGCAGCAAACTGGATCCCTGGTATCACGAAATGATAAAGAAAATAACAAGTTTCCCGGAAAAATATCCATCCTGGAGGGTCGATGGAAATAGAGTTTTTAAACATGACCCGAGTAGGTCACCGATTTCAACGAATTTACCCAAATGGAAGCTTTTGGTACCGTCGGCACAGCGATTAAAGGTACTAAAATGGGCTCATGACGAACCAACCTCGGGACACTTTGGTTTTTTTAAAACTTTTAGGAAAGTTAGCGATATTTTTTATTGGCCTAAAATGAGAAATTATATTAGTAAATACGTGAGTAAATGTTCTGTATGTGGGGAACAAAAGGCTCCTAACGTAGCAAGAGCAGGGTTGATGGGAAGCAGGAAAAACGTACAATTTCCTTTCCAGATTATATCTACAGATATAATAGGTCCACTGCCCAGATCTAAAAAGGGGTTTAGTTATTTATTAGTTGTAACAGATTGGTTTACCAAATTTGTCTTAGTATGTCCGTTGAGAAAAGCGACCACGGCGGAGGTCTGCAATTTTATTGAAAATCATGTGTTTCTTCTGTTTGGTGTTCCACAAATAATAATGGCAGACAACGGAAAGCAATTTATTTCTGTTAAATTCAAAGCATTAGCAGAAAAATATAAAGTCAAAAATGTATGGTATAACGCGAAGTACCACCCTCAAGTAAATTTTACGGAGAGGTACAACAGGGTTATAGGAACAGCCATCAGATCTTACCTAAGTGAGAATAACCATAATGAATGGGATAAGCACATTTATGAAATTGCTTACGCTATAAGGTCTTCAACACATGAAGTTACGCGATTAAGCCCTAACTTCCTTAACTTTGGCAGGTGTGTGCCAGCGAGAGGAGATTTTTATGGTGGTGGTAAGGAGCTTAAAGTAGAAAATGCAGATCCCAAGACATTTGTTTTGGAATTAGATAAACTACCCAAACTCTATAGCGATGTTAGTATAAGATTGGAAAAAGCTTATAAAAAAAATTGCCAAACGTATAATTTGAGAAAGCGATCTATTAAATTTGAGGTAGGAAATTTAGTGTGGAAACGCAATTATGTTCTTTCGAAAGCCTCCGAGAAATTCGCAGCTAAATTGGCGGCAAGGTATGTGCTCTGCGAAGTAGTAAGAGTACTGTCTCCGTTAGTATATGAATTAATGGATATGAATGGAAAAAACTTGGGTAAATGGCATGTAAAAGACCTGAAACCGTATTTAGGCGATAAAATCGTAGTTGAAGACTAAAATATACTTGATTTGTCCTTATTTCGTGATTTACAATCTTTTTATTACCTGCTTTATTCTATCAGCTTAATCTCGGCCCTAGAATTGTTTAGACGTAGGTTAGTAAGTAAGTTATAGGTTAAAAAAAAAAAAAATAGAATTAGGGTTAGTTATAGGTAGGTTAAGATTCCAATTCTGGGGGTATATTTCTGAATGTTTAGTTTGTGATGGCCACACATTCTAGATATAAGTTCGAAACAAAAAATAGTTGCGAGTTCTCACTATTTTTTTCATGGGGAGATGGGGTAGTGTAACGTGCACATTTCGCTACGTTTGATTTCCGTGAGAAAGTGGGGAAAATTGAATGAATGATACCGAGAAAAGCGGGAATAAAAATAATATAATATCTGAATGGACATTTAACATAGACCACCCAACTATCATAATTGCAATCAATTAAAATTAACACTTACAAAATACCATTTAATATAAAATTAATCTTCCTTATGCCAACGGTTATCGAGTTTCTTCTTAGTCTTTCATTAGTACTTGTAAAATCAGTTTTACTTGTTTATTGTCGACCGGAGATTATTTATTGTCGATATATCGAAATGACCGACGTGATGGACATGAGAGGAGGGGGAAAATTTCGTTAATTCGCGGACGAAGAGATTAATGACGATTCTGTGTGGAGCTGTGTGCTCGGAAAGAAAACGAAAAAAATCGTGCTGTGTGCGTTTTCGATTTTTAGCGGAGGAAATCTTGGCGATCCTCGCGCTGTTCTTCTCCTCGGAGATTATTCCAATTGAGGCCGCATTACACCACAAGGTAAATTGAAAATTTTTGTCATTGGAAACCATTTTCCATTTTTTTAGAATTCCGACTAAAGTCAGGCCCGATTTTATTTTCTTTTAGGCCTCTTTCTTAAGGGTACAGTATCCCAAAATTGATTTGAAATTATTTGGCTGTGTGCGAAGAATATTTTCGAGTGAGGGTCCTCTCCTTGTATTTGGATTTCTTCTGCGGGAGAACGGTCCACGTGGGAAGTCGGAGCCGTAGATATTCCGTCCGGATCAGAGAATCATGGGGAAGCAGACAGAAAACTCCTGCTCAGCGGAAAACCGATGAGATAAGTTCCCACATTATATAATAAGATTTTTCTGTTAATTAAGAGTCGCAATTTAATTGAATTTTGATAAAGTTGAGTTGAACGCTTTTATTTAAAATTGAATCAAACTGAAAGTTTGGCGTAGATTTATTATTACTCATAATATATTGTTTCTAGTTAATTTTATTTAAAACCTGAAGGGTAATAGTGTAAAATATCGAGATTAATTTTTTGTTATCCATTACTAATAGTTATACGCATAATAAATAATATTGTTGATTTTAGGATTATTTTGAATATAGTGCATTTATTTGATTTGTATTTATTAATTGATGTAAAGGGGGTTGACGTCATCCTTGCTACATAAAAAAAAACGTTAATTGTGTAAATAGTTTTGAATATGAATTTAATTAATTATTTTAATTTGAATTATTAGTAATAGGAGTTTGCAGGTAAATTGGTGATTGTATTTGTTAATGAATTGTCATTGGTATCAATTTATATTTGGTTGTTGTATCTATATTTTTTTTGATTTAATTAATTATTCAGAATTTAATTACCAACTTTAGACATTAAAAAGTTAATTAATAATTTTGATTGCAACTATAGCTGCATTTGTGTCTATCAATATTTTTTTTTTATACTTAATTATTATTGAGAACTATGATTGTTTTTTTTATGATTTAATTATTATTAGTTGTTGTTAAGTATTTGTGTGTTTAGTCATAGTGCTCTATTTATTCCGTCTAAAAGATTAGTTTATAATTATATCCATTATTTTGATTATTATATATATTTTTTTTCTTGATATGAATTAGAATTAAACTTTGTGTATCATATTAAAATTCAGTTAATTTTTTTAATATATAGTTTAAATCGACAATTATTTTCTTCTTTTTCAACTAATTTTTAAATTTCCCTATTTTTCTTGATTTTCTTAAGGGTTTTACTACTATTAAAATTTTATAAAATCAAGTGGCGCCCATTTAAAGATTGTTAAATTTTTAATTTTTTTGTTTTTATATTTAACCACGACTGCCTACCGAGCTAGAGCTGCCGTCAGCGGCCATAGTATATTATTAGTGTAAATCGTTCATATTCAGGTAAATTCAATGTATTTTTAAACATATTATCGACATTTTTAGACAGAATCGGCCATCAACAAAATCACGTGGTTTTAGGAGGAGTTTTCAATACTAATTTTAATTCTGATGTAAATACAGTGGCTTTGAGGGATTGTATCTATAGTTATAATGCGATTGTTTTGTTACTGCAAATTGGAACGATTTGTTTAAAAATGAAAATATAGACGTAATTATTAAAACATCTCATGAAATAATTTAAAAAGGCATTTATTCTTTTATTCTATTTACACATATAAAAACTCGTCACTCCAAGTATCTCATTCAGCATGATCGTTTGGTAACTATGTAAGAGATCTGAGAAGTGAAGACAGAAAGAACATTTTCAGTGCTTTCTCGGATTTTTTTCTTCTCTTTTTTATCAAATAGTACACTACAACGTACATCTACGATAACAATTTGCAATATTAAATATGAACAGATTTTTTTGAAGCCCTGATGGGATTCTAAGTATTTTTTCTTAACTGTGTGTGTACTTTAAGCATTTCGATCCATGGAATATTTCTTAAATCGCTATTATTGGGAAATTTTCTTTTAATATGAAAAGAAGCGTTGAATTCTTCAATAATGTAGTATCAAATAGTGATATTAATAAAAAATAGAATATTTTATGAGCTCACTAATTTCATTGTTAAACATATACTACCCGAGAATAACTGAAACACAATACAAAACGAAAAAATCGTTATCCAGAAATTATTCACTGTAAATACTTATTGGACTATTTAGGTGTAATAAAGGTGTATAATGACGATGCAAAGGCTCTCTATGCGAATTTTAATAAAGATTATGCCAACCTCATCCAAAATGCGGAACGAACAGACATAATAAACTCAATGACGATGAGTGACACTAAAATAAAAACGACTTGGAACATATTAAAAAAAACATTTAGAGAAGTCGGTAAGCAATGCAAATTATGATAAATAATAACAATAAATAACGTTTAGAATAAAATTAATGCTATCGTTGCTGCATTCATTACCCTAGTTTATATAAACTGACAGATAAAAATTCACCCCTTCAGTAATCATAGTACACCTTTGAAAATGACAAGTAGTTGTCGAAATATATGTCAGGAAACTGATAAATCAATTATGGAACGAATCAAGACTTTAAATCAATAAAAATAATTATAAATAACATTAATGAAATTAATAAATATTTTGCTAAGATATCTTCCCATTTCATTCAAACTGCAGCCCATTAAACTTGTGTTTTGTAACTAAAAAGATGCGATTTTTTTTAAACAAGAGTAAGTTACTGAAGGATGGTCATAATATACAATCTGATTTGATACTCTCGTATCAGAACTATTTAAATCAGAACTAAAACCCCGCTTAGAATCTGGAGAAACAAATCTGAGAATTCAATATATTAGAGGTGTTCCTATAGTTGTAAAAGGAAATTTATAAAATTCTCAGCAGGCAGTTAATTTAAATTTTAGTATATATTAACAAAATGTAAATGCATTAAACACCAAAACCAGAGAATTCTTTAACAACGTAATAATAAATGATTATTACTCGATTGTATTAACTGAAACAGGGCTCAAAGATGGAGTTTACGACAGTGAATTATTTTACACAAACTACAGCGTCTTCAGAGCTAACAGAAATACATGCAAATGTGTGGCGCTCTAATTGTAATGAAAAATTGCTTTAAGTGTCTTTCATTACCTATACATTTTGATATTGAAAATATTGATATTGTTGAGATTCAAGCTAATATTTGTAAAATAAAAGAGTTATTATTATGTGTATACCTCCGCACATGCCGCTTTTGTATTTTATTTCTTTAAATAATCTAAAACAGAATAATTTTGTAAGAACCATTAACAAGAGAATTTTAGATTTGGTCTTATCATCTTATGAATCTTGTGTTGTAAAAAAATCCGAATGTAGTTTAGTTGATGAGGATAAGCATCACCCATCATCACTAGTAGACATTATATTAATATAAAAAAAAAAGTAATTCACAACTTTTGCCCTCTGAAGGTAACCATGATTTTTATAACTTCAGAAAGGCTAATATCCCTCTCCAGTATGAAGGTATTTCTCCAATAGATTGATCCGAATTAAAACTACAATGTGATGCACAAGAATGTTGCAACTTATTTTATAAAAAAAAAAACTATGATATCTTGTATAAACATGATCCCAAGCGAAATCACAAAGTAGAAAGCGATATCCTTCCTGGTTAAATGCGAAAATAATTGTGTTAATCATTTTTTTTTAAACACGTTCAACATAATAATGAAACTTTGGCGAAATTTAGATCCGTTCGTTGATAAATAAAACAAAATTCAATTAAATAATTAAATTAAGTTATTGCATATACGTTTCAAATGCTGAGGAAAACATAAATAGTAACGCTAATACATTCTGGAGCTACATTAGTAATAATAAACATCAGTCACGTATACTTGACTCACAATTTAAGACCTCCTACGTGATGAAGATGCCGAAGATGTCAATTTCGATTGAAGCAGCAATTCTTGGGAAACTTCTTAGGGAGTGAGGAACAAGTGTTTACGCTGATTGCGACCGAAATTAACTATGTATCCGGACTCTATACCAGAATTCCTATTAAAAGACTGTGCTGTTTATTTTGTTCAACCGCTAACTTATTTCAACTTAATTTTATTTAGTAGCGTTCTTCTGGATTGTTGGAAAAGTAAACGCATATGTCCAGTTAAAAAAAAAAGGTGATAAGTGTAATATAGAGAATTGCCGACTTATTGCTTTAATATCTAACTTTAAGTATTTGCGTATAGATAGCTTTGAATTAAAACATTTGTTATTTTCCATATTAATATATTCAGTTTCCTGACATGTGTTTCAGTTTATTAAAACCATTACCAAAGGAAGATACAGTGAATTACTCTATCATCATATTGATATGAAAAAAAACAAGTGTTTTAATTCAAATTTATCTATTATACTTTTTCATCAAGTGTGTAGCAGAGAAAGTGTGAACTTTATTTGAGTATATATTATCTGATAATATTTATTACAAAGTGAACAACTCGTTTTACATAAGACAACTTTTTCATGAAAAAAATAGCAACACCAACCAATTTAAGAAAACTGACTCAATTCATTTCTGATCATCTGGATCATGGTAAGCAAGTTGACGTAATATATATATAAGCAAGGCGTTCGATTTTATATCTCACAGCTTATTAATTAAATCTCACCTTAAATACGATATTAGTGATTTTTTATGTATGTGTATATTAATGTATTTTGTTAATCCAAAGCATCACAATAAACAAGATAGTGTCGGTACTTTCCTCCTATCTATTAAATATAGTTCAATTTGTCTCATATATGGGGACAAAGTCTATTACGTATATAGCTAGTGGTAATATTTATTAATAACGTATGTGATGTCCTCGACTGTGAAGTTTACATGTATTCAGATGACTTAAAGCTCTATGTAATAATAAATAACCTGTCAAATTACAAAATAATCTTTGATCCTTTCTAAAATTTCTAATTGATATAAGTGTATTAACGACAGGTAGAAATACGAAAGAACTTAAATCCAGAACGGATATTACGATTAGTAAAATTGAAAATTGTTTAAACGATAGCAAACTGGTACTAAATCGTGAAAAAAACTAATTTAATAGCTTTTCAAACCAAAATTCAATTGATTACTAATTACATCGGTCCGTCAGCAAATAATGTATTTTTACTTCAGAAAAAATACTACTATTATGATAGAATATTTTTAATTTAAAACAGGGTTATTAAAATTATGACACTTTAATTTAAAATATAACGATTCGTGTAGAGGTGTGTTTAAGCGGAAAGGAATTCTAACCCCCCGTAGTTTATACATCTACGGGTTGTTATTTTTTTAATTTTAAAAATAAAAATAATTTTGAAGGACATATTAAAGAAAATCCGTATAAAAAAAGGCATGTAAGTGACTATAATATACCTAAACACGGATTAACGTTGACTGAACAATCTCCCAAACATAGTGCAATTATATATTTTATTAAACTACCACAACAATCAAAAGAAATACGAATGTTGAGCCAATAGTAAAATTAAATTGAAGGAATATCTCATTGAAACCGAATTATACAGCATAGGTGATTTCTAGATTTCCACGTACGTTTTATGGTGTATTTGCTTTCACTTATGTACTGTATATTATTATTTATTACCGTATATTGTTTAGTTTTATTCACGATTTTATGTTAGTTTATTCATCTAATGTATCTGGTATTAATTTCCATGTATAAACTGTATATAAATAAATATTGATTTAATATGATGATTTGATTTGTTGTGATAATTTTAATAAATCAATTTTTTAGTTTGGTTGATAATTATAAATGTGTGTGTACTTTGTCAGTAATACACAAACTATTGGATTCGATAAACTCATTACTTTTGGTCAAATGCTTCTTCAAGTGGATGCACGGTATACTAACTTCTCAAAAGCATTTGCCTGGGTTATTATTTAAACATCCGAAATTTTATGACTTCAAATTATGCAAAACGGTTATTTCGCCTAATAACTGTGCTGAGTTAATGTATAGATTACGTAAATTGCACAAATATATGTTGAAACTGTTATTGGTGGAGGCTTATACTTCATTATATAGTACAATTCACAAATAAAATCTTTTGCTAACTTTGTGTAACTGAGTCTTTATTTAGTGACTATAATTTCGATCACTTTAACTTTTCATTTTCAAACTATAAGTGACTCAAACTAACAAATTACATATACATAAAATTGAAGTCTTAAAACTGGATTAGCATTGGCTTTGTGTATTTCCCGCGACTCCAGGAGGTATATCATGCGGCCCTCTTCGACAAAGTGTATAATTGAAAGTATATCCACGCCAAAAGTATGATTGTTTTCAATCAAATATCTCAGAGAGGATGACTTATAAATTAAATTAAGCCAAAAAAACAGTTGTACTTTTAACCTTACGCTAAAATTGCGACTAGATGGTTCTATATACATTCCCTTACAATTTTTGCAAGCGAGTTTTTATACCCCTTATCTGTGACTATTTCTATTACCGTTTTTTAAATCAAAAATACGTTTCCTATTTTCTTTAATAGTTTCAAATTTATTGTTGTATTATGTTTGAATAAAATGTTTTTTAATTTTAAATGAAATATCGCCGAACAATGCGAAGGGTTTATAAATTAGTTTTCTTGTGATTGCTGGCTCGGATGTATATATTTGACCTGATATATACACTAATTTTTAAGGCAGCTTTAAGACGTCAATTTTAAGTATATATTCCTGTAATTTGTTAGTTTAAATCATTTTTAGTTTGAAAAAAGTAAAAGCTATCAAAACTATATTCACCAAATAAAGTTTTAGTTATACAGGGTGACCCAAAAATCAGAAAGGGGTTTGAAGTTATCTGAAAATAAAGAAATGGAACATAGCAAGACTTTTACTTCTCCCAATTTAAATTGTAAGAACCTAGCGAGCCTTTCATCGTCATTTTAACGTTTGATGCACCTACGGAGGCAATGATTCGTTTTGAGTAACAAGATTTGGCCACCTACCATATACCGGGAGACAAGGAAGAGCTAGAGCAGAAAAAAATGTGGATCATGTGAGGGTTGGTATCGAAGAATACCCTAGATTTGGAGGCGATATACTCAACTTAACATCCGTCGAACTTCACTACAACGGATTTTATAGCTCTTGCATCTGTATCCGCACAAGATTTAAATGAATCAGAAATTAAAACCTGCAAATTACCCGCAACCAATTGGCAAGAGTGGAAAACAACTTTATAGATCGTCTGATTATGTCCGAAGAAGCTCATTTCCACTTAAATAAAATGGTTAATAAGCAAAATTACAGGTTCTGGACCACTGAAATTGCTAGAGTGGCATCCCAACATGAATTGCATCCTGTTAGATGCACAATACATATTCTCAAGATTTTTCGCCGCAATCTCGGAACTTCACAGCCCATGTTTTTTTTTGGGGGATACTTGAATGGAAAAATTTTCGCAAATAAATTTCGGACAATTCCACAACTCGAGGAAAATATTCATGCTGAAATTAGGGTAATAAAGCCAAAGATATTGAGAGTTGTAATGAACTACTTCGTCGAATGAGCTCATTCGTGCAAAGTGGAAAGACATTTAAAAGATGTTATATTTCGCACTTGATGTTTTCTTTCTTTTGTGCTTTGAATTAATAAAAAATAAATAAAAACCAAACATTTATATTGACTAATTAAAACCCCTTCGCGATTTTAGGACCACTCTGTATAAACAAAGTTAAATACATATTTTATTTGCAAATATATGTTGCACATTCAATTAAAAATCATTTAATTTGTTTATTTAGAATACAGTAAAAAGTTTTTATTTGGAGTATGTTAACATATATTATTTTTTTATGCATTAGTTTTTTTTTTGTTAGCACTAAATTAAAATAGATAAATAAATAAATAAATATACATGTTAACTTAACATACTCCATGTTAAAAGGGTACGGCTAATTTTATTAGAATTAGTAAAAAAATACTATTCTTATTTTATTTTTCAATTTCTCTCTAAATTCGCCACTTTCACATGCATTAGTATATCCTTTCTTAGTAACATATATTTATTGACAAATTTTGTACATATTTACATTGGAATGATGAATAATGAATGAGGTGTTAGTGTATTAATTTGTCAAAAGGCTATCAACCAGAGGTCTTTCTGCCTTGTATTGTCGTTAATGCGTAAAAGGATGAAATGATGAACTGAAATCAAATATGGTTATCCTTTCTTATTAAGTCAAGGTAAACATAATTTTGATTCAATTCATATTTATAACTAAACATATTTTTAACTAATAAGTATATCTAAAACAAATATAAATCTTAAATTTATATTCCTACTAAGAAGAACTTTTTCGATTGGTAAAATTTTCAACTTGATTGAACAATAAATATTAAAATATAAACAAGTAAATTAGTATAACAAATATTATTGTACAAAATGATCAAGAACAAAATGTTATTTCATTAATTTTATCTTAAAATTAGATATATATTAATATCATACCTCTTGAATGTACATAAATTAATTAACAATATAAATTACTTACATAGTGGTCGACATCTTTATGGCGATCTGCGTGGGATAATAGATAAATCCTAAATTCCTAGCACAATATTGAAACCAGGCATAAATTCAACGCCGTTTTTTTTATAGATATTTCTGAAAGTTCTTACCTGCTTCCTAAAATATGCAACCGAAACAAATAGTCTTGTTTATTGGGTGATTCACCGCGTTATCCAACATTTCTGACTTTTTGCCAGATGCCATCCTGGAATGCTGTGTTAATAATAGTAAATTGTATGTTTAAAAATGGACACATTCAATACGTTCCCAATTATCTGACATTCAAAATTGTGACATATCTTATAATTTTGGATTATAATTATTCTTTATTATTATATAACATATATTAAATTATATGCCACTAAAATGTACTCCTATTTAGTACAAAAAATTCAAATTTTATCAAGTTTATTAGATGTTTTAAAATCAATAACAACAAAAGGAGCTAAACTGAAACTAATTATATTATTATATAATAATAAGGTAACTTTTATTTCAATATTTATAAATTAAATTAATATTTTGTAGCCTAATATTAGTGCAATTGTTGTTTAAATTACAAAAAAATGGCAGACATAAAATACCTTATTTTGTTTTTGTGAACAACCTTTTCTTTCTGTTAGCTTATTTCTTGAGTAGTGAAAGAGATAGATTAAATAATACCAGTTAGAATTCACTTTCTTCATAGTATATGTTAATGTATTTAACGTGTTTCGAAAAATATAGTCTGAAGAAAGTGGACACTAACATGTATTATTTAATGTATTTAAATATCCATAAAATGCTCAAATAAAACACTATTTGTATAACAGAAACTTTATTTAGTGACTATAGTTTCGACAAATCCAACTTGTCATTTTCAAACTAGAAGTCACTCGATGTAATAAATTAATATTCCTCCGAGTATAATTATCAATGTTTCTTTAAATATCGCTTATATCGAAACGTTTAAACAAGTGTTGAAAAGCTATGGAAATAATATTTACCTCAAGCGCAATAGCTATAAAAATATTCCATACTCCATATAAACACACCGTTTTATTGATTTTCAATTTATCTTTTCGCTAGGTTTGTGTATAAAATTGAAAAATGAATACGGGCATTACAAGTAAATAGTTCACTAAAGAGAGAATTTTTCAAAACAACAATTTATCCCAAGGTTTCCTTTAAATTGAGCCATTGATAAATATTATTAATAGCCTATTGTTTCGAATATAATACTTTTGCGACGCGTTGCGATAAGCAATAAAACTTTTCAGAAACACTACGTAGGTGGTGTATTAAATTTACAATACAATCCATTCTTCGATTACTATTTATAATATTGACGCCAATCTTATGCAATATACCAAACACACCTATATATTTTAAGTTTGCAGATGATTTAAATATGACGATAGGATATTACGACGTATGTTAATTATGAGGCACAAACACATATTTTGGCAGTGTTAAAATGGTGAGAGGGAAACGATTTGAAATTTTTAAGCTAAAAATATGCATTAAATATAAGCGCTCCTGTTGAATTCTTACCGGCTTATGACTAGAAGCAACAAGTATTAGACGTGACAGTAAACACAACAGACACAGAACAATGACAGACAACACAAACACAAACACAAACACAAACGCAAAACACGGATACCGATCGCTTATTTTCCGAAATGCGGTTAACACGCTCTCGCTGTCAGAGTCGAGATACTTCTCTGGGTTAACTACACTTCTGCCGCATTTCATATACGACCTATTATCAGCGTTTGGCACTGATAAGAGAAACACTTGATTGCTTCTGGACCAGTATGGCAGGAATTGTTCCGGTCATAATTTTCGATCATATTTGATATCGGTGCCAAATGTGTACTACATTTCACACATTAAGATAAATTTTAATGGCCTCCTGCGAATATTTGGTTATATTACATCCTCTCTATTGATCGCATTGAACCAGAAATGGACATTCCCCGTTGTTTTATTTTCGTATAAAAGTATTTAAAAATACAAACAGAACAGGAGGAATGAATAACACGTGTCTAAATATTACAGCAGTTGAAATAAATGGGATTCCTAGCATACTGAACACTGTTGCGTACAATACATAGTATAATTTCGCACAGCAGGAATCGTGTCTGCTTTTTATTACATTAAAGATTCTCAAAATAGTTTCTATAAATTTGTATCAATTCGACATTTCGACATTCGAAATTATTTATATTTGGTTTTATAATATATTTCTTTACATAGAAATAATTTATGGTGATTATTAATATATATTTTAATAGTTGTTTATTTTATAGTTCTACTTTATTATACTAGAAAAATAAATGTATCTTTTATTTATATTTATTTAAAAGATCCTTACTTTAATATATCTTTTAAATACACAATAATATCTAAATATAGTACAGATTAATATAAACCTCAAAATTTATTTAAAATATTGTTCAGATTAAGTTAAAATAATTTATAAATACAAAATACGCCGCAAATTTACATAATTGAGGACGACTACAAATCACTTACACAAAAAGTGGTATTAATAAGACTCATGGGTGTCGATTTACATGTTCCATAGTTTTAAATTATTAGTTATTTTTTTATAAACACGTAAAGATTACATTCTACAATTAAGTTACAGTTTATCTCCTTTTATTTTAAATAATACCTATAATGTTTTAATTTAGTTTTAGGCTAAAAATATATTTATATAATTGTAAAGACTCTAGAATTAAGCAAATTGTTAAGAATGGCATTTTTCAGTAAACTTCATAGTTTTCGAGAAAAATGTAAGGTAATTACTATTTTACAACTTTTAATTAACACCCTCGCTTATGTTTTACATATATATGATAACTTTAAATAGTAATCACTGATGATTTTGCTGCTAAAAACAATAAAGCCCTGTATGTAATGAAAAATAAAGCATAATCCAAATTTAGGTTTAAATATAAATATCCTTCTATAGATAATCTTAAACAAGCTTGATTTAAAAAGTCTTTCCACGTAGCATGGAAATAATTTTTATTAATTTTACACACTCAAAAAATGTACTTTATCAATTTCTTTTATTCAAATTTTGTAATTAAAGTTATTATAAACCACGACGCGAAGCTAATATGTATATGTACGACGGGTGAGTGACCTCTATCCTACCCTCCAATCAGTGAAACATCACTAAAAATTATTTGAAATATTTATATGAATACATCAATTAAAAATGTAATAATTTTGTTTTGTTTACATTTTACAACTTTTAACTAAACCTCTTGCTTATTTTTTACTGATTAAAGGGTGGATAGAGGGCAACCAACCCACCCTTTAATTGCCAATCGTTGATGATTTTGCTGTTGAAAACAATAAAACCCTTTATGTAATAAAAAATAAAACAAAACCAAAATTTAAGATTAAATATAAATGACTTTCTATGGCTTAAATTATCTAATTTAGATTTAAAATCTGCCCCCCATCATACTTCAAATTTTTACTAATTCACTGACTCAAAAATTTTACTATTTTGCTTTTTTTTATTCAAAAATGTTTGTAATTAATTTGATTGGAAACCGCGAGATGATAAGGAATTAAAGTTTATATGTACATGTAGGGTAGGTGGGTGTTCTCTATCTGACCCTCCAATTAGTTAAACATCAAAAAATAATTTGAAAAACTTGTTTGAATAAATCTATTAATATGTTATTTACAATAATATTATGTTTATTTAAGTTTTTAAACTTTTAGAACCTTCGCTTAATTTAACTGATTGGAGGTTGGGTTAGAGGCCACCCACCCATCCTACACATACATGATAACTTTAATTACTAATTTTTGATGGATTCAAGTTAATAAAAGGATGAATGAAGCACTTGGTTATGTTTGACAAGGAGTTATAACTCCTTGAGAATGACCAACGCACAGTGTGGGAATTTGCGAATCCAGGAGGAAAAAAGTGCTAAAAACAACATACAAAATATTTACTTATAACCCACTAAATCAGAGATGCACAGACTTATTAAGACTAGGGGCCACTCGGGCAAATCATGAACTGATGGCGGGCCGCCAGAAGTGTAGGTAATTAAAGACAATAAATAATTGATAATAATGTATTAAAATTAAAAAGGAATTTATTAATTTGAAGCGTGGCACTGCATAGTGCTTACAATCTTTTTTATATTTGGCTCAAATTTACTTGTAGCAACACGTAAAACTGCTTCCAAACTTCCATTTGCAAGGCGGTTTCTATTTTTGGTTTTATTATTATTAAGTATTGAAAAAGTTTGTTCACATATATAGGTAGAACCAAATAAGCTGGCACATTTCAGAGCGTTTATGCGCAACTCTTTGTACATATTTTTATCAATGCAGCGGTAAAAGTTCAGCAAGTCTCCTTCGTTGAATTTGTTGCGTAAATCTTCGTCGTTTTGAATGTCGATAATTTCTAACTGCATTGACTCTGGCGCATTTTCAACTGAAATCGTGAAAGGATTGCTGAATATGTCCAACAGAGGTTTCACTTTTTTAAACTCCGAAAATCTGTCTTGAAAAGATTGAATCAAAATATCTAGCTTTTCTACATAACTGAAATTAATCGCAGTTTTGTTGAATTTTTCAGCCATTTTCTTATAATTCGGAAAATGATTGTAATTTCCAGAATTCAATTGCGATCTGAAAAGTGTCAGCTTGCATTGAAAGGATGATACATGAGCGTAGAGCTGGGATATCAGTTGATTTTTGCCTTGAAGCCGTGTGTTCAAGACATTCAAATGATTTGTAATGTCAACTAAAAAAGCCAAATCACACAACCAATCAGGATTTTTAAGTTCCGGGACATCCCTTTGCTTTTCCGCCAGAAATATTCCAATTTCTTCTATTAAATTTAGAAATCGTTCCAGTGTCAATCCACGACTTAGCCACCTTACTTCTGTATAATACAGTAAATCTCCATATTCGCTTTCGATGTCATCAAGGAATTGTTTGAATTGCCTGTGATTGAGTCCTCGTGATTTTATGAAATTTACAGTCGAAACTACCACTTTCATGACATTTTGAAATTCAATTTGTTTAGCACAGAGGGCTTCTTGGTGTATAATGCAGTGAAACTGCATGAGATCTTCAGCCTTTATGTTTTTTTCTTGCAGATGCTTTTTCAGCAAAGTAACTAGCCCGGAATTGACACCAATCATCGAAGGAGCACCGTCAGTCGCAACTCCCGATAATTTTGATAAGTCCAAATCAGTTTTTGAACGCTCATCCAAAAGTACATTGAGTATATCAACTCCTTTGGTTTGACCTTTCAATGAACACATTCCTAATAACTCTTCTACGACTTCAAAATCTTGAGTAACACCTCGTATGAATATTAGAAGTTGAGCTGTGGAACTAATATCAGTGGATTCGTCGAGTGCTAATGAAAAAAATTCAATGATCTTAGTTTTTTCAGTTAATTGTTCTGCAATATTACCTGACAAAGACATAATTCGTCTTTGGATGGTCATACGATTCAGTTGAATTTTCTCAAACTTTTTTGCTGCTTCTGGACACATTTTCTTAGCGGCAATTTCTATGCATTCTTTTACAAAATCCCCATCATTGAAGGGGCGACTTCGCTTTGCTATCATTCGAGAAATTTCATAACTAACTTCTGTAGCTGTTTCTGAATCTTCAATGGGTTTTCTAAACATAGCTTGCTGACCCGTAAGCTCCCGTTTTAAAGACAACATTTTTTGCTTTCTTAATTCGCCTGTAAACTTGGTAAAAGAAGGATGCTGCGTTTCATAGTGCCTTTTTACATTATATTCCTTTGCAATTGCAACAGAATTCTTGCAAATTAAACAAACGACTTTGTTATGCGACCATACAAAAAAGTATTTCTCAGTCCAAATTTCTTGAAATTGCCGATTTTCATCTTTAACCTTACGTTTTTTACTAGGTCCTGGCTTGTCCATGTTGCGTTCTAATCCTGGCTAGGATTAACACAGCACCTAAAAACAATTACAGTACCTACTTAAATTACCCATCCTTTTTAAATTATCAAAAATAATTGATTAAATAGGTAGGGAAACACTTATTAATAATAGAGTTTTACTTACGATTTCACAACACAATTATACACGGCACTTGACGGTTAACACTGCAACAGGAAATCTACGTTGAATGTGGATCAACATATATGACACCGGCTAGTGGAGTACAACTATTGCCTTCCAAAACCTCTATTAAACTCACAGAACACTAATACACCTAGCGGCGATTAAACGTGGCTTTTATACCGCGCGTATAGAGTCGAAAACTGTCTGGAGAAATCTCGAAACCGACTCTGGAAGCTTCGAGTCGTGTACTATCTACGCGAGCGATCGTCATCGCGCCGCCGGCCGCCGCGCTTCTTCAAGCAAACGAATTTAACCGAGATCAGCACGAACATTACCGACCGCTGTTACCGACGACGCACGTACGGCGCACCGTAATAGCGCGCGCGCGAGATTCAAATTACTTTTCGAACATATTTTTTTTGGTTTTATTCTGGAATAGAATTCAATATTTTTAGAATGTACGAGAGTATTATTTTTGCTGTCGGCGGGCCACCGGTATTCGACCGGCGGGCCGCATGCGGCCCGCGGGCCGTGGTCTGTGCATCCATGCATTAAATGCTTAGCTGAGGTACTAAATATGCCAATAGCAAAATATAAAATCTGTAGATGCCCGGCTTTATTGTCAATCGTTCGACAAAAGAGGTTAAATATTTGTCACTTAAAAACCGCTTCGCAGTCATTCCTTACGCGTAAATTGTGAAGGTCGTATTATATAAAGTATTTATTTATGACAACATTTTTGCCCTGGATAATTTACATCAAGGTATGTAGTTTATATTGTAGCCTTAGAAAGATTCCTCAATTATGTATTTTTATAAAATTTTAGCAAAGAATATACGACAAAAAATCAGAAATTACTTATAAGTGGTGATTTAATTAGACTGCCAAAATTTTTGTACACCTTTGTACGCCATGATTTTATATTTTTTTATAATCTTGGATCCATCTAGAATATATACAATAAAATTTTGAGTGCGATAAATTGCGTATTACAAAGATATCCAAGTGTTAAAAAGAAACGATAATAACCCACGATCAACTTCTTCTGCGACTTAAAATGACTTGTGGATTACCTTAAAAGTAAATTTAACATACATCATTGTTCTCAAATAACGTAAGACGAATTAAACCGGATTGTTCATTCGTTCACGATCAGATTCAACCACAGATGCAAGGCGTATCATCGCAATAAAAATATGTTTTTAATCAAGTTGAATAATTGATTAAATACTACCGTTACAATAATTAATTTGGATGCACCCAGTACAAGAGGAATGCAAAAAAAAGTGGGCTGCCGAAAAAAGACTTTATTTCAATGTTAAGTTGAAGCAATCTGGCAAAAGAAATGCAATTGCTTTCAAGTCCAAAAAGACGAACTAAAGGGAAGAAAGCTTTTCATACCACAGGCCAACAAACACCTCAGTATTCTGCAGAAGAAACATTGGCATTGATAAGTACAACAAAATTAATGTACAGAAAATATGAAATTATTAGAAAATCGGCATTAGATAAGCAGCTAAAAATATATCCATCCTACGACAAAATAAAAAAAGCTATGTATAAATGTATATATATATATATATATATATATATATATATATATATATATATATATATATATATTTCTGTATAAATATGCGTGGATTATATTTTACAAACTTATTTTACGTCCTAAATGAACTAATACAATTCTAAAAGATGTTTTATTATAATTTATAATTTTTTCCAGCTAGATTTGTAAAATCCCACACTGTGCAACGGTCGAAACTAGTCGGAGAAATATAGAAATAGTGAAACATAACCAAGTGCGTAATTAATCGTTGATGGATTCTACATCTTTTTTACTTTCCCTATATAAATTTGAAAAATATTACATTACTTTTTAAACCAAAATTAAAGGGAATGAAAAACTGAACCAATTTTATTAAAACATAATTTTCATAAAGTTCTTAACTTGACCATTACCAAAAACTATAGGAGTTACATGAAATTTATATAAAAAAGTAATTTTAAAGAATCCATAATTGAGAAAATTATTAAGAATAGCATTTTTGCGTAAACCTTATTTATGATGGCTACATCATCATTTCTGATTTAAGCAAATTGAAAAGGTCATACAAGTAAATTTTGACATATTATTATTCAAAGATATGCAATATTAATTTTAAATTAAAGAAGCTATTATTAAATTTTGATACAATAGATAAATGATTTAATGGAATGGTTTAAAGTGGCTAGTTATATCTGGTTAAATTCTTAAGATTTAACTTAACTGTAATATTTATACATTTAGTTTTTATGGTTTTTTGGTTCAAAACGCATTAATTTACAAAACTATTAGAAATTTGAAATCAACTTTGTTTTAAATATTATAACACTTTTTTGGCAGGTGGCTTCAATGTGTTTCTGTATTTCTAAATCCTGTTTATATGCAAATAAATCAGATAAAAAGAGCTACTGAGAAATAATAATAATTTTTTACTAAGATTATGACAATTTCACATGCTTAAATTTCAGAAGTGGCCGCTATTTTACTGGATTGAATAGGAAGTTAAGTGGATTTATGATTAGTATACATTTTTTGTATAATTCTGTTTCTTTAGCAAAATAATTTTATTTAATTTCTCCATTTATGATATTTAAGGTGTAACTCTTACATATCATATTACGTATTTCTTTCAAAAGTCTATTATCAAGTGCGATTTACCAGACTGTTGGAAAAATAGTTTTGTAACACCAATTCATAAGAAAGGCGATCGTCTTGATATTTCGAACTATAGAGGTGTTTGCATACAATCAGCAATTCCAAAATTATTAGATAAAATTAATTCTCAACAGTTAATTTGGATATGTAAAAATATAATTACTGAAGAACAGCACGGATTTTTTAGTGGCAAATCAACAGCTACTAATGTAGTTCTTTTTCATAGATACCTACTACTAGCTATGGAAAATCAAAGTCAAGTTGATGCGATATTCACTGACTTTGAGAAGGCCTTTGACAGAGTCTCACACTCTGTTTTAATTTACAAACTTCGGAACTTAGAATTAAATGATTCTATAGTTTATCGGATCAGTAGTTTTATTACTAATAGAACCCAGCAAGTTAGCATATGTAATAACACTTCCAAGATAATTAAGGTAACCTCGGGGGTGCCGCAGGGACTTGGGTCCAATTTTGTTCTTGCTATTTATAAATGATATTATAAGTTGTTTCCATCATTGCAAAGTGTTAATGTACGCTGATGACCTAAAACTGTTCTATGTAGTACATGATTATCACGATTCCTTAATTATTCAAAATGATTTAAATCGTCTTACAGAGTGGTGTTTTAAAAACGGGCTTATTTGAATATTCATATATGTAAAGTCATCTCCTTTTCACGTAGACGAGAAATAGATTTATCGCAATATAAATTCGATTCTAAGGTGGTACAGAGAGTGTCTTTGCCTGAGAGTAACATTTGACACGAAGCTAACGTTTAAACTACATATCAATAAGCTTGTCAATACATGCTTAAAATCGCTGTGTCCAGAGTAGGAAAAGATTTGTCTGTGGATTCAATTAAAATATTATACTGTTCGTTGGTACGATCGCGTGTTGAATATGCTGCGGTGGTTTGTTCTCTGCACCAAATCTATTTAATTAAACAATTGGATAAGTTCAAAACAAATTATTGATTATTGTTGTTTATAGAAATCAGATTCCAATAGAATCATTCAGTTATAACAACTTAAGAGTATCACTTAATATGCAATCTTTAGTTTTTATACTCCTTGTAGTTGAATTAGTATTTATTTTTAAAATTCTTAACAACTTTACTTCGTGTTCGGAATTGATGTCAAGCTTGCATTTTAATATTAAACTGTTGGAGTAACTACACGTAGTATGTCAGCATTTATTATTCCTTATCACCGTACCAACCATGGACTTAATGAATCACTAACAATAGTTTTAATTCTAGTTAATAAACTACAAGTGTATAGGGGGTTTAATTTATATTCCAGAAACTTAAAAGCTTTTAAGGCGTATTTATACAAACTGACCTGTAATTAATTTATTAGAATTGTTTATTTTACGTAATTTTCTTATTCATATTTCAAGGGCGTTGTCCCGTTAATAAATGTAGTATTATTATTATTAACTTATAATATTAGTTTTTATGGGTTGAAAACAGTACGAAGAAAGTAATAATCTACGATGAAGCAAAAGAGATATTATTAAATGTTTATATAAAATTAAACATTTAGTACTCCAGGTTTTAATGGTATACCTCTTATTTTAATAAAAGCCTGTATATATGCTTCATCTTTACCTCTTACTAAATTATTCAGCCAATTCTTCTAAGATGAATTTATCTAGTCTATATAAAATGCTAACTCACTCCTCCTACCTACCTGAGAAAGACGAAAGAAAAAAACAATGCAATCACCTAATATTTATTAATTTAATTTGTAAATTATAAATGTCCTTATTTGCAAACGAAAATTATCAACCAAGAAACATATGTATGCTGTCAATTTTTATATCCATTTTACACTTCTGTAATTATTTTTAAGATTTGATTAATATACATTTAGCAAACCAAGATGTTGTTCTTGTATTTAAAACAAACATAAATTTATTTTTATAAAGAATTTGATAATTTATTTAGAAAATAATTTTAATTTATTCTTCATTGATAAATCTTTCGCCAACAAAGAATTCATCAAATACAAGTAGCTTTTCTAATATATCTAAAAGGCTTATTGTCGACTAGGATTATTAGGTTAGCCGCCTATTTTTCAAGTACCTCACTTACCATACGGATTGTGTCCCATGAAGCCACGTCCGTAAAAAAAAAAACTTGAATCACAAGGTACCAAAAGATTATGGCTATAAAAATATTGATCAAGTAATTGTGGTGGCTTTCACTTCTTGATAAAAAAGTGATACCAACAAACTTATTTATTTATTTGAATAAAAAATATTGGTTTTAAGATTAACGTTCAATGCCATAAATATTGAATACATTACGGAATAAGTTTAGATTTTAAACTCAAATTAAATTTTAGAACAGTGCATTTAAAGAAAATAACTTAATGTGTGTACAAAATATTTTTTAATGCAGTTTTAAGTTTTCATGGTATAATCTTAGTTCATGAAAGGATATTTCCTAAGTATCTTCAATTATTACTAAATAATAAACTGATGTCAAAATGACATAATAGACTTTGTCTAAAATATCCCACTAAAGCACAAAATGGAGCATATTTGCTTAAAAATAATTAAAAAGAACTCCGGAAATGGTGACAGTGTGTCACCTGTCTACGGAAGAACGTGGGTTTGAGTGGAAGAACATTGGTAAACAGTGAACTCCGCTCGTGACTCCTGTGTCCTAAATTATTTGTGTATTATTTGATTGTATGTACATATATTATATATTTTTTTTGTAATTTGTAAGCAGGTGAAGCAAAGTTAATAATAAAGAATAAAGAATAAATAAAGCAGTATTTAGGTCAATTAAATTCACGTATTCTATTATATCGGCTATATAGAGGATGGTGGAATTTTACGATAGTTAGTTTTTAAATTTATTTATATTTCGATTATCAGCAATTTTTTTATGAATTAAAATTCCTCACTGAAGACCTCATAGGGTTAAGTATGTGTAATTGTGCTACAAATATTTGTAACGTTTAAATCTAATCTATTATTACAAAACAGATAAATAGCGGCGTGTATATTACGTCAGAATTTCTAAGTGTCCGATTCTATGTCCTGCACTAAGTCAATCTAGTCTCATCGCACTCATTAGACCTTCTTTTCTGATTTGTTTGTGCAGTGGCAGTAGGTTCAGTAAAGATTCCATTGCTACAAGGTAGTGTGCATACCCCCCGTGATATCAAGACAGACCATTCTCTGAGTGGTTTGAAGCTTCTGTTATGCCGTTTCTTGTTAGTCTTAACACGTTATACTATTGGGCCATATTTAATAATGTACCGCCAATTTATTATTTTGGATTAAAGTCCCTATGGTCTGCTAAAAAGCCTAGGGCTGTAGCTCTGCAGATTGTTTTTCTAGATGCGAATTCCAATTCAGTTTCCTATCTAGTGTCACCTTATCGGAAAACACAATTTCTTGTCCTTTTATTTTGGGAGTTTTTATGTTCATCTTCCTACGATTAGTAAAATGTACTACCACAGTTTTGTCAGGATTTATATTGATACTTCCCTCGGATACCATTTTACTGTGATAATAAGGGCATCTTGGGTTAGGGACGATACGATGTTGTCATATTTACCCCTGATGACAATTGCTATGTCGTCGGTATAAATTTGCATACATTAGCCCTTGCCGACCAAGGTTGTCAAGAGATCATACAACATCATGCATAACAGGAGCCTGATTCGCTCCCTATAGCTGCTGTGATCTTATGGTTTTCGGGTACGGCATTAATCCAACTTATTGTGAGGCTATGAAGTGAACCCAGTAGATCTGCTCATTAAGTCGTTGTCTAAAATTGTCTTCATGACTTCTATAGAAATTAGGAAAGGCTGATAGGTTGACCTTCTATTTGATTTGGGGATAAATTTTACCCTAGCATCTTTCTATTCCATTGTAGTATAACCTATCATAGAGTTAGTTTTGTAAACTGCCTACAGCAGTACAGGAAAAATGCAATCTGAGCCTTGTGCTTTAAATGGTTTAATTAAAGCATTTAATTCTTACTTTCTCAATATAAAGAAAGTATTTTTTCCGTGAACATTTTTTGAATTTTTCTTATCGGAAATATACGTTTTGAGGTCTCCTGGACCATTCCACTGATATCTGGAAAAAAGTTTTGTGTCTAGGTATGTGTCTATGGGTCAGTGTATTTGTGTGTGTGTGTGTCTGTTTGTGGGTGCTGTATCTCAGAAACGAATGATCCTTTTAAGATAAAAATTAAAACTTGAGATTTTATTCTTAAAATCTGGAATTGAAAAGCTTTTGGTGAACATTTATGTACCGGAAGTGGAATTATAAATAGTAATAGTCTGTGGAGTTGGTCTTTAGAAGAAGACTTTTCTTAAGTACTTGTGTATAACTTCCATCTCTATTGAAAGTTTTCCTGATCAAACCCATAGTTGATTTTATGGTCTAGCTTCTTCAGCAGATGACATTGCAATCCATTCTTCCAATTGACCCAGATTTCTTGGTAGCTTCTCCAAGTTTTCTCTTAAGGAACCTTTACTTGAGCTGCCCCTGGCTCAATGCCGCTCTTCATGTAGAATGTAATCTCTTACGGGAAGTATCACTCATTCTACCTTGCGGTCTTTGTTGTTTAGACCTTTAAGGCTACCGTTTTCACAACTTCTCAGCATCTGTTTATTTTGCAAGTTTTAATTGTTTATCTTCTTGTTCATTTACTTCCCACAGGTAGCTAGGGAAAGGAAAGGTCTATTATAACACAGCCTTGCATGCCATAATAAGGCAATTGAAACTGAGTGTCACTAAGTCCCCAGAGTCCGAAAAATCAGATTAGGCGTTCCCTTAGCCAAGCATCCATCGGTCATATGCTGTTCTAAGAGTTGATGTGAAGTATTTTGAAAATGAAAACACCCAGTTTATTCCTTACTTTACTTGTTCATGAAGCATTAAATATACATTTCGTTCACGAGGTGAACATTATCAATAACAATAAATGTTCATTTCGTTCCCAGTTTGTTATTGATAATGTTCACATTGTGAACGCTATGTACATTTAACGCTTAATAAACAAGTTAAGTAAGTAATAAACTAAGTGTTATTTTTATTTGCATTTAAGTATTTGTTTTTTATGGTTTCCTTTCTACATTAATCCGAGCATTGAAACCAAGATCCTCCAGATACCCGCGAGGCATGACCACTGATAACGACAAGTCCAATACATCGAGCCAGATATTTATTAAACCTAAACCGATCTGTCATCGTTGACCCGAGTCTATGCCCTAAGCCACGATACTATAGCCGGACATAGGTAGATTAGGAATAAGTTAATTCCAAGTTAGGCTGAATACTTTGTCCAAGGGAGGATGATAGATTATAGACATCCATCTATAATCTAAATAATGATACTATTGAAGAGGAACCCCTACTGCATATGACTTTACTTAGCAGTAGGCCTTCTCTTCTACCCAGGATGATCCCAGAGTGGTTTACAACATTTTGGGGTCATCCTAGTGGTTCAGCGGTGGTAGGATACCACGACAAGGTGTATTCGTTTGTAAGGGAAAAAATAATGTGTAATTATTAAACTATTTTATTTAATGCTTTATGACTGATAATTCAAAAAAAGTAATATGCGTTGTTCACTAATGTCATTCAACTTGACTTTTTATAAATGAATTATAATGTTAAGTTAATAGAACTGTTAATTCTTATACTAGACCATCATTTGGCTTAAGTATATCATTGTAAAAATGATTCAATTGAAGTTAATGTTCTGGACACATATGATGAATAATTAAATTTACAACGTTCGTATCATTTAGTTATGTTTTCAATTGTTTACAATATTTCTCACAACAAATAGTTAACTTTATCATATTATTAATTACAATAGAAAAAAAATATGTTATTGATAATAAAAGTAAACCATTTGTAGTCGAGTTTGTGTTCATTTCACATCTTGAAATGAAAATTATGTCGTGAGACTCAGTCAGAATAGAACCTATTAGAATCAAACTTTGCTAGTATAGCTGTAACTATAAAATAGTAACATCCCAAACCGTATATTTTAATTGAGGCTTTTGAATTCAATTTTGATTTTTAAACTATTATTATTTTATTAATCTATATTAGTATGTTTAAAACTAGACTGGAGAATTATGATATCATCTTACAAAATTAGTTTTAATGAATCTAAAGCATTACCTATCCTGCTGCGTCCATTTTTTAAATATATAAACCTTCTACAAAGCAACTCGTCTATATACTATCTATATTCAAAAGTTATGTTTATTGCACATCGTTGCTATTATATACCAAATCACAAATTGATGAATCATTTTGCTTAATTTGTATATTTTTGATATTGAAGGAACTATATTGGAGAGTTGACTTGTTATATATTTAACAGTACCTCAATAGCATATAGTGAAGGTGATAGGTTATAATTAAGCAAGATATGTATGCTTTAATGTATTTTACATATACAGGGTTATTCACGCTATACGGCACGGAATATTGTGGCCAAAATACGTGACTATCAAAAAGTTTCACTTTGGGGATATATGGGGGTCTATTAGGGCTACTTTTTAAAATTACTTTCATAATATACAGGGTGTCCCAAAAACCCTAAAAGTATCAAAGTTGTGTTTTTTTTAATGAAACACCCTGTATTTTATTGCATTTTTGGATCCTTCGATCAAAATAAGTGTGTGTTTTAATAAGGTTTTTATTACTTAAACCTTAAGGTTTTTGAAATAATTTGAATTTTGTAAAAATTTAACCTAATTTTCATGTTTCAAATACTCAAAAAGTAATTAAGTTATGCATACCAAATTTACACTGAAATGTAACAATAGATCATATTTTATTTTACAAGTATAATAAATTTGACATCTTATACCGGGTGTAAAAAAATTGGAATGAAACAAATGAGAACTTTAAATGGCTATAACTTCATTTATTTAAATGGAACGCTATATTTATTAATTTATTAGCAAATACACGTTTTAATTACCTATCGAATGGTATTTATATCTTAAATGTTAAGTCTTCTCGTTTTTATAGAAAACGCCAAAATATTGTTTATTACACAGTTTTAGTACTTTTTAAGTAAACATTTTAATGTATCTAGTTTTCTATGGTATTTAAAAACGTCAGATAATTAATTTAGTATGCCACTTCAGTTTAAGAAGCCTGTCTTTTGTTATAGTTGCCTTATTTTGCATTTTTGTGTTAGATCGTTAGTAATCGTTATTGTTTGAACATCGCTGTTGTATTTTTTGGTAAAACATGAAGATTTACTCAGAAGAAGGGGGTATTGGCATTATCTTTATGCTTGGAGAATGTCATCAAAATTGTTTATTGGCTTGTCGTGTTTATACTTAAAGGTTTCCCGAAAGAAATCACCCTAAGCCAGCCATTTTTGAGAGACTATTAAACCAATTTAAAGAAAGTGTCAGTTATAAAAAACTCAGTATAAGAAAATCTGTGTAAATTTTCATTTTTTACTATTAAATATAACAACGATGTTCAAACAATAACGATTACTAACGATCTAACACAAAAACGCAAAATAACACAACTATAACAAAAGACAGGCTTTTTAAACTAAAGTAACAGACTAAATTAATTATCTTACGTTTTTAAATACAAACGAAAACTAGATACATTAAAATTTTTACTTAAAAAGTACTAAAACGGTGCAATAAACAATATTTTGGCGTTTTCTGTAAAAACGAGAAGATTTAACATTTAAGATATAAATACCATTCGATAGGTAATTAAAACGTGCATTTGCTGATAAATTAATAAATATAGCGTTCCATTTAAATAAATGAAGTTATAGCCATTTAAATTTCTCATTTGTTTCATTCCAATTTTTTTTACACCCGGTATAAGATGTCAAATTTATTATACTTGTAAAATAAAATATGATCTATTGTTACATTTCAGTGTAAATTTGGTATGCATAACTTAATTACTTTCTAAGTATTTGAAACATGAAAATTAGGTTAAATTTTTACAAAATTCAAATTATTTCAAAAACCTTAAGGTTTAAGTAATAAAAACCTTATTTAAACACACACTTATTTTGATCGAAGGATCCAAAAATGCAATAAAATGCAGGGTGTTTCATTAAAAAAAACACAACTTTGATACTTTTAGGGTTTTTGGGACACCCTGTATATTATGAAAGTAATTTTAAAAAGTAGCCCTAATAGACCCCCATATATCCCCAAAGTGAAATTTCTTGAAAGTCACGTATTTTGGCCACAATATTCCGTGCCGTATAGCGTGAATAACCCTGTATAATTAAAAATAAGCTGCTTCAGGTTTTGACAGTGTACGGTTTGCTATAATAAACTAAATATAAAATAATTTATTTAAAACAATAGTAATTAAAGCATATATTCCCAAGTTATTAAATATGCGAACAAAAACGTGTATGCTCGGAATTTCTATCTCGATTACGAGAAAAGCTGAGTCCTATTTTGATAGTCGTTGTCAATCTGTCAAAATAAATGGAAGGACATCTAAGGCAGGTGTTTTTACATCAGGTGTCCCACAAGGGTCAATTTTAGGACCATTGTTGTTTACTATTTATACAATGGATATAAACACAACCCTTAATTATTGTTCCAGTTTTGCTATGCGGATGATACTCAACTGAAGTTTTAACGAAGGGGAAGGCTTTAACGCTGTGGAAAATATTAATAAAGACTTACGCTAAATTTCAAAATATGCCATTAATCATAATTTAAAACTGAACGCTAAAAAGTCGGTAGCAATACTTTTTTTTGTAATAAAAAATCTTCACAATCAATCGTAGATATACTTAAATTAACTTTAAATGACCAAATGATTCCAGTTGTTGAACATGCAAAAAACCTCGGCTTAATAATAGATAATAAATTAAAATTCACAATCCATTTAAATAAACTTTTGCAAGCATCCTACATCAAACTTAAACTTTTATATGCGAATAGACAGCTACTTAACTTCAAAACTAGGAAGAAATTGTGTGACGTCATAGTATTACCAACATTTCATTACTGTTGGTTTATTTACTAACCATTTTTAAACGCCATTGATAAAAATCGTATTAAATTAGTTCAGAATTCTTGTTGTAGGTTTATTTACGGCTTAAGAAAGTATGACCACGTAAGTCACAAATTACGAGAACGGTAAGTGATCAGTGGAAATTTCAATTTCTTGTGTTCATCCAGAGATTGCTTGTCAACCAATCACCAGTATATTTATTAAACAAGTTAATTAGGCGTAAAGAATGCCACTCCGTAAATATTCGAAACAGTAACTATTTTCATATATCGCAGCACAGTACCACTTTATTTAAAAATTGTTTCAGCTACGTCGCAGTGAATTTATATAACAAATTAAATAGGGCAACAATGTTACTACCGGTATACTCTTTTAAAAAACGTGCAAATCTGGCTAGATCTACCTTATCTTGTGTAATTAAATAGTTTTTATTTTATTATTATTTGCAAATTGTTTAGTTTAGCATAGTTATTTTTGTTTTGTTCTTTTTTGTGAAATTGTTATGTTTTATGGGTTAAGTGGTAGAGTAGCCTTAATGGCTAAACTTTGCCCATTTTTTTTTTAATAAAGACGTTTATTATTATTATTATTATATTTTCTCAGTTTACACTTCGGTAAGGGAAATTCATAAGTTAATGATAACATTTTATTTATATTTTTTGTTAACAATCAACTATTTTCTTTAAATACTGTTTAATCTTGTCTATAAAATTTGTATTTATTTATTAGTTTTATTATACGTTGCACATTATTACCTGTTTTATTTATATAATTAAATTACTTGTACCACATTTTTATAAATAATTTATATATATCAAGTTTTAGCCTATTTTATATTTAAAAAGTTTTCGCTATAAGCAACACATGAGATGGAATGGTGATTGTAATATACATTACGGGCATATGGAAAATCGATAGAGTATGCTAATGTATCGATATATTTCACAGTTTTATACTTTTACGCTCCTTGCTTGCAAGTACCAGCCCTAAAATACACTAAACTTTCTGAAGGCCGTTATTGGAAACAGCTTAGATGTGCATGAGCCATATGTAATGAAAATATGAAAAGTGCTGAAATATTTTATGAATTTCAATGGAAAAAAGTATTAACAAAGTTTAAAATAGAAAGTTTCGTAAGAGTCAAAAAGAATATAGATTTAATCATTAATAATACATAATATGAGTTACAAGCTGTATATAAAAATGTAAATGGGTCCGTTTTTCTGAGAATTTAAGATATTTTTGAATAATATTTAGAAACTATGAACCTTGTATTAAGTAATTATAAAAGTTAATAAATTAGGGAACTTATAAGAAATATTTGTATTGCCAACGCTAATTTTCGATTAAAAAAATTGAATTACTATTTTGAATAATAAAATGTATTAAAATCCTTTAGTTCGTTGTAGAAAATTAATTAATAAATTTAAAAATACGAAAACATTTCGTGAATCTACAACAGTGAGCCTTACTAAGACTACAAAACAAATCAATTTGAAACAACTACTTATCTGGCTAGTACCTCGACAGACGTTGAATAAAACAAAGTTTTAACACGCAAATTAACTTTGTTTTATTAATTACTATTTTATATTCATTAGACTGTAATTTTCTGTCAAGCGGCTATATTCTTCTATATATGATTATCAAACTAAAGCCTTAAAAGTTATGTATTTTTTTTTAATCTATAAAATATTTTTTATGTTTTATTAAAAAACTAAACTGAATTGTGCTATATTTTTCATTGATTTATTGTATTATTATAAATTCAGACGTAGAGTTCGATTATATTTGTGATGGTGTGTCCGCTTTAAAATCAATATTTGTTGTATAGGATCTCTTGTGAGTTTACAACCAAAAACAATTTCCACCCCACAATTGTTAGATAAATATGCATACACAAGAACGACATCGATTTAACTTCACACGAACACCTACATAAACGAATACACAAAATAATAATATCGTAATATATATGCACCAAAGTGGAATTGTTAAGATTACAAGAAAACACACATATTTACAGCATACCAAAATAAGTATATATTTCTAAAGTAAATAATGAATGCAAAAACAAACATAAAAAATTACATTCAACAATAATTACAAACTCTAATCGCAGCCTTGAAGAAACAATAACTGTTGCTTACAAATAATTATAAAAAGCAAAGGTGTATTAGTTTTTAGGTTATTTTAATTTTATGGCATTAAAAATTATATCATTTTTAATTAGCATGTGACTACTAACTACTATTGTATTACCCTTGAATTCTAAATTAAAATATTTAATAATATATATTTCAGTGCTTAAAAATGCAAATCTAAAACTTAAGTTATTGTTGTAGTATTTTCGTCACGTTTGTTATATTAAAATATAGCATGGTTATGAATATTATCTTGCAAATCTCAACCAAGGTGTATTAAATTATATAACCCAAATTACTAAAGGCACAGCTTAAATTACTGATAATTATCGTTTAATATAGCACTTATATACAATACATAATATTATTTTTGTGATAAATTAACAATAAGACAATACTATTTTATGTATAATATATTGTATATAAATTTTATATACAAAACATACATTATAATGCTTATTAACACTTTTAACTGTTCCTCCAGGATTTTTATATTTTGTTATCGATTGATAAAGAAGAGTATTTTCGGATCCGTACAAACAGTATTGTATCTCCATTGTTTGAAACTGACAATTGTTGCTTACAGATAATAAATTATGATATATAATAAGAAATCATTATATAATTGTCACTTATATTAAAATATATGATGTCTATTTTGGATATCAACCGTTAAATTGGTGGTCATAAATCTTCTATTCATAATTAATAGAACATATAGTCCTTTCCTTTGAAACTAAATTTTAAAAGTAGAACAGTGATCAATTAATTTATAAAAAGACAAATATAAATATAATATAATATGACGCATAGATATTTTCAGTTGTTATATTTCATAATAATACTTCCACATTCTTTTTGATTGCAAACAAATGGTTTATAAATCATCATTATATGAGAAATACTAAAACAGCTCATTTTGCTTAATGCATCATGCTGCATTAACAAAACAACAATGGTTAATGCTTTGATCCGGCTTTCCCTTGTCTGTCAGATAACATTTATCCGAGTATGTGTTACAGCAGTTTATTATAAGGATGGATATCCCTGTGTTTAGGGTGTATTTATAGCAACTAAATCTATTTAAATCAATTTGTCGCACCTTAAATTATAATTTGCAACGCATTCATGTTAAAAAATATTAATGTATTATTTATTAACTTAACTAGTTGTAAACATTTACATGTAGTGTTTAATTTAAATAATTCTTCATAAATAAATAAACTAATATATTTTTTTACATATATAATCATACATATTTTTAAATATATATTAGGTTTCGACTAAATCGCAAAAATATAAAATGTAATTTAACTACACCTTTAACTACCATAAAATTTTCGAAATATGTTTGTTTCATAATTCTTTCATTATAACATTTTTATTCGCAAGATATTCAGACTTGGCACTATATAAATTTTAACAAACAGTTTAATTCAGTTTTATGTTCGGGACTTTAAAGCACTTTATATATAACCGTAGAATTACATAAAATTCTGAACCAATTATTCGGACTCAATAACTATTATTTAAAGTAAACGGTCCAAGGCGGTCATCCAATAAATAACGAGGTTTAGACACATCATAAACAATGGCTCTAGATGTGTTTGTCCTCCTTGACTCCTTGGACGCTTTCCAAATTAGATAAAGGGGATATAACAATAAGTTTATTTCGCTTGTAAGATTATTCTCATTTAAAATGTGGCCATTCGGTTTTTCGAAATTTACATTCTATTTTCATTAACTTGTATTAAGTAAGTAAAATACTATAAATACAACAACTCAAATGATTTATTACAAGAGAATTTAAATATAACAGAATACTATTAATTCTAATTCGCCTTCCAGAAAAATTGAACAATAATGATTACTTTTCAAAAAGTTTTGTATAAAACGCAAATATACAATCAAAAACAGTGTTTACTGTTATGAAACCCTTCTATGTATGAAATGAAAAAAATATTCGAGCAATATATTTAATGAAAATTTTTTATGTGGGTGTTTATAGTTGTATTGATGCGGGTAGTTATTAAATCTATAGAGTATTTTGTATTCTTCGACATTCGTTAAAATATATTTAGAGTTTACAACAATTACGAATAATCTTAAGTAAATATAATTACACATGTAAATTCAATATTGATTTACAGGTGCAGTATTATAAAAATAAAAGTAATAATTAAAATGAATTATTTTATTATTATTGTTTATTGTGTTATAGTATTGTTTTAACTGTTAGTTTTCAAATAATTAATTGTAATTATTACTTTTATTTTAAGTATAATTATCTTACATTTTTACTGTAGCTTTTGTATAGTACGATCTGGTATAAAAATATTGCGTCAATTTATTATCTGTTGATTTATTCATTTATACTCTCATTTATTTATGTCTTTGGTTCTGTGTTTATATTTATTCATCACGCTATCAACCCTTATTGAGGTCAGATGGATGTCGTTACGTTGCATATTCTAACAAACACAGCATAGAGTACAGGTTAAGAAGGGGGTTGTGTAGTGAACGCCTAATACTAGTATACAAACTTCCAGTACATAGTTTTTATATCAGCCTTAGGTGTTAACTACACAACCCCCTTCTTAACGTGTACTCTATGCTGTGTCTGTTAGAATTTGCGACGTAAAGTACATCCATCTTAACGATATTTAGCTTTAAAATGTCTCATCCAAAAATACATTCAATACTTCAACTAGGGCTCTTTTATACATTGGAAAGTTTAAAAGAAGTAGCAATTTTCGGATATCTTATGTTGCACCCTACTTAAATCGTAAGTAAATACTAGAATCTAATTATTCTTCAGTATAACCCCTCCAATCCACAGAATAACATTTCAATAAGTTTGTGTTTCCTACCTGTAGCAGTGATTTTTTTAAGTTTTACTAAGCACAATTTTATTGATCGATTTCTCGTGAGAGTGCATCGGCATTGGTAGATAGTAGTCGATCCTCTTTATGTGGGTACTACTATCTAGTTGATTAACACTTTCTCCAGCAGAAGCTTGAGTGAACATGTCTTGGGTTCTTTCTAATACCTTAGACTGTAACATAAACTTCTTGTTCGGCATAATAAGCTAGATCATTTTAAAAGAAATTTTTCAGTTGTAGATTGCAATTTCCCATGTTAGTTTATTTTTTTACATTTTAAATAACGTTTAGGGTGGGCTCATTCATTCTTTGAATTTTCTTTGTATTTCACTCACTTTATACCTTTGTTTGTCATTCCAGCCTCTTGATTCTATGTTGTAACATTATTCATTATATTCTAAGCAGGCCCTTCGAGATAAACCATCTACGTTTCTGTGAGTCGCAGCAGCTCTGTTTCACTATCAAAATATAAAGCCTGTACAATTGCCTGGCAATTGAATGTCTAAACTGCAGGAGTCATTTAGGAGCATGGTCTGTTCTTAAAAATGTCACTATAAATACATATTAAAATGATTTACTGACATTAGTTCTACAAGTGTTTCTTTAGGTCTCGTACAAATTGTGTATTAGGTTCCGAACTAGATCCCTCCTCATCTAAAAATAATTCTCCGTGTTTACGCCATGTGGTACCAAACACTAACTCTGCGCGGACACATTGCAGGTCTTCTTTTATTGTGCTACGCAAGCTTAAGAGCACTCCTGGTAATTGTTGCAAACAGTCGTTTCTACCCCCTCTCGCTATCAGCAATATCTTCAGTCTCTCTACCAGACCATTAGCACATGGATGATACACGGTCGTTTTTATAGATTTAACTACCAGGAATTTACATAACTCGTTATAATTCCTAGGTGAATTGTGCTCCTCTATCGGAAACTATAAACAGTAAAGGGTGTATGTGTGCGCGCAAGTAACAACTCGGTGTTTCAAGTAACTATTAAAGTGTACTAAAATCAATTTTAAAATTAGTGAGAGACATAATATGTAATAACGCATTACTCTTTTCGGGTCAACGTGTTTAAAATATTATTTAGGATATATCACTAACCCAATTTTCAACAAAACATCTACGTTATAAACTTTTTGTGTCGTTCGAATTTATTATTGACCGAACCGTTTACTATGGGAATTTTCTATGCCTCCGGCTATCTTGTAAACTTGTAAATCTGTCCAAGACTATCAGCAGGTATGAAAATCCATCGATGGGGATCTAAACTAAGTCGATGTGGGGATCTTAACTAAGTCGATGCGAATATATTTTGGGAAGTTTCCAACGGAGCTTATGGTATGCCCTTGAAATTTTGCTTGTTATTGGCAGTCTGGGGAGTGTATCTTGAATTGTTTCATATCTTTATGCATTTATATTCCGACGTTCGTAAATGCGCACGTGTATTTCGTGGCTCTGTGATTAATTGTGAATTTAAGTGGTAAAAAGTTGAGTAATAATTTTAAAACATTGAACCTGGTGTGTGTTTTCTTCAGTGATTGCGCATTATAAAAGTGCTTTAAATTTCGAGTTATAATTACTGAGTAATTAGCGATTTACTTCTGAGTTCATCGGCAGAGTGTGGTCGAATTTAATACAAAAACAGGTATTTTATTTGTGCGATTTACGATAGCACGCACATCCTTATTTTCTCCTCTGTCTCTCTCGTGTGACCTCTTCCGTGGCCTATCTCACCTAGCGTTTGTGTTTATACTGTCAATCACTGCGACGGGTCGCGCAGTGCGAAGATTTGTGATTCGTCTACCTCCCTACTCATAATTTAACTACTAATTATGTTTCCCAACTGTGCGATATGCAATGCAGCTTTGCCGCCTAAATCACTAAATACTGCCATTAAATGCAATGGGTTATGCTCCAAGTGGTTTCATGGCAAGTGTAAGAAGATTAGCGAGGCTCAATTAAAATATTTCCGAGATGAGAAAGAAGAAAAATGGTTCTGCAGTGATTCCTGTAAAGTAGGTATCTCTCCGAATTTTACCGCCGGTAATTCCAATCCAAATCCGGAAACTATATCTGAACTACGATCTTTGATTGAGTGTAAATTTGAAGAGATTAAGAATCATTTTCAAGTCTTTTTCGTTGATTTAATTACAAAAATCGATAACATAAATGAAAAAGTGGCTGCTCTTGAAAACGAAAATGCCACCTTGAAAAATGATATATTGAAAATTAAGTCTGACAACACGTATAAAACTGAAAATCAAATTGATATCGATATCATATCGAAGGAAATATTTGAAAGAAATACACGCGCAAATAATATTATATTATTTAATGTACCTGACCAAGGGGACGATCAAGATAATACTATTGTAACGAATATTCTCGCATGTATCGATAGCAAGTGTAAAGCTCCAAAACAAATAATTCGATTAGGAAAGAAAATTGAAAATAAAGGTAGGCCAATTAAAGTTATCCTAAATTCAAGTAACGAAGCGAGAATTATTCTTCGCGGTTCGGGCCGTTTAAAACTCATTCCAACTTATAAAAATATTGTTTTAAAAAATGACCGAACCCCCCTGCAAGTTGATCAAGAAAACAAAACTAAAAGCGATTATAAACATCGAAGGGACTCAGGTGAAACTGATATTAAGATGAAATATGTGAAAGGTGTATTGTCAATTGTGAAGGAGATGGGAAACTAAACAGCTCCCAACAGGCAAGAAGAACGATTAATGTGTATTATCAGAATTGTCGTGGACTTTTAACTAAAACTAATGAGTTTTACAATAATATTCTTGCTAGCAATTATGATATTTTTATGTTTAGTGAAACGTGGCTTCATAATGGTGTAATGAATTCAGAATTATTTCCGGAAACATTTAATGTTTTTAGATGCTATCGGATAGGCAGAAGAGGTGGTGGCGTTATGATAGCGGTCCGCGATAGTCTTGCTTCTGATTCTGATTACATTTCTTTAGGCGTTAATCTTGAAATTGTAATTGTACGTGTCAGTATTGGAAACACAATTATATGTTTTGTATGCGTGTATATTCCGCCTGCCGAATCTATGGAAACATATACTGCGCTTTACGATGTAATTGATCAAATTGTTAACCAATATAAACAAGTAATTATATGCGGAGATTTTAACATTCCTAACTATTATAATTCGGCACATGAAGATAGAATGGATCGCAAATTATCCGAATTATATAATGTCATTAATCTCAACAATTTAATTCAACAACATAATAAACTGAATGCTTTTAACAGAATTTTGGATCTAATTTTAACTTCAAATAATATTCAATGTTCTTTCACTGATGACTTACCTATAGTTAATATTGATAAACATCACCCACCTCTAATTTTCTCATTTGATTTTGTTCCGGATACTCGATTTAATGTACATCCTAACCAAACCACTAGAAAGTATAATTTTCGAAAAGCCAACTTTAATCTGTTATATCAGCAAATATTAAACTGCAACTGGGCTAATGTTATTGATTGTGATAACGTAGAAATGTCATGTGATGCATTGTAACATCTCCTTGATAAGATGTTTATTGACTGTATACCCACCCAAATATATAAAGGATATAGTACTCGATATCCTTGTTGGTTCAGCTCTGAAACTAAAAAACTAATCAGAACAAAGGATCACTTTCGGAGATTGCATAAAAAATACAAACTTAACATTTACAAAGATAGAGTTACTAGGTTACGAACTGAAATTCGGGACAAAATTAAAAGAGATCAAGCCATTTTTATTGATAGTTCTGAGCAGTCAATTCGTGTTGACCCCAAGAAAGTGTGGAATTATGTAAATTCAAAAAGATGTCAATCTAGAATTCCAGGATCGATGACAATTAATGAGAGCCCTATTGCCAGTCCACAGGATATTGTTGACAGTTTTGGAAATTATTTTTCTTCAGTATATACTAAGAATACGCCTTCTGATCACGCGTGCAATGTAGAATTCAGTTTAAATAGTGTATTTAATATTGATTCCATAACTGAAAATGATATTTTGTTGGCTGCAAAGAGACTTAGCAATAATTGTACTTCTGGCTCAGATAACATACCTTCATTTTTTGTCCGAGACTGTATTCAAGCACTAGTAAAACCACTAAGTCATATATTTAACCTGATTTTAAGATCGAAAAGCTTCCCTACTCGATGGAAAGTAGCACGTGTTACTCCTGTATTTAAGTCAGGAAGTAGGCATAACATTGAGAACTACCGCCCCATTTCCATTATCAATAATTTTGCGAAAATATTTGAAACCATTATTGCCGATAAGATCTATTCTCACGTAGAATCGAAAATAACTACGAAACAACACGGCTTTATGAGAAAAAGGTCAACAGCAACAAATTTGCTTAATTTTGTCGAATTTGTATCATGTCAACTGGATCAGCGAACACAAGTGGATGTAATTCATACTGATTTTAGCAAAGCTTTTGATTCTATTAATCATAATGTACTTTTATCAAAATTATTGCATTGGGGATTTAGTGATAACATGGTTGCCTTAATTAGATCATATCTTTCAAATAGATCACAATATGTTGAATATATGAACTACAGATCTGCAATATTTAACCCATCCAGTGGCGTTCCGCAGGGTTCAAACCTTGGACCCTTATTATTCTTGCTTTTTGTTAACGATATAGTGCTTGGTATACAGTCTCGCATCCTCATTTATGCTGATGATGTCAAAATTTTTAGGGATATCAAATCTGAAAATGATTGTTTTTTGTTACAAAATGACTTGTGTCTCATTCAAAGATGGTGTAAGATTAATGACCTTAAACTGAATATACGTAAATGCAAATGTATGTCATTTTCCCGGAATGTGCAGCAAATTAACTTCAACTGTGCTCTTGATGATATCGCTTTAGAAAGCGTATATGTTATTAAAGACCTGGGAGTAGTATTTGATAAAGAATTGTCATTTGTACCTCATTGCAATCAAGTTCAAAAAGACGTAATGAAAATGTTGGGCTTCATCCGCCGCATAACTAAACCATTTCGAGATCTGGACACAATTAAAAAGTTGTACTTCTCATATGTGCGATCTAAGTTGGAATATTGCGCAGTTGTCTGGTCACCTGCATACAAAGTACATATGCAAGCTTTAGAGCTTGTCCAGAAAATATTTGTAAAATTTCTATATTTTAAGGTTTACGCAAATTATCCTAGTGACACTATCACATACAACGAGCTGCTTGAAATGTTTAACTTAAAATCTTTGTCTTCAAGGCGTGATATTTTACGGGTAAAATGCTTACACCAAATTGTTCACCAGGGTATAGATGATCCCAATTTGTTAGCTTTGGTAAATCTCAATATTTCTAGGTTTTGCAGTAGATATGCGGTAACGTTTATTTGTAATCGTAGTTATACAAACATATATTATAACTCACCCATGCATAGTATGTTTCGGTTATATAACGGCATTCAAAATTCTGTTGATATTTTTAATTGTAACTTGCGACAGTTTTCATCTCGCATATTAGAACTATTATAATATTTTGTTTTAATATTACGATGCGGAATTTGCTTTAAATTAAATTTAATACTATATTTTTGTTTATTTGTGAATTGATTTCTTTTGTTTATTTTTAATATTGCAATATTATTTAGTTTATACTATATAATTTTTCCTTGTAATTGGAGTAATCTGTTGGGAAATAAATTATTATTATTATTATTATTATTCCAGGCCAAACGAAATATCTTTTTATTATATGTTTGGATGCTCTGATCCCTGTGTGGGCTATGTTATGCAACGTTTTGAAAACTCGTAAAAGTAAAGACGAAGTGTTTGGGTTACTTAAAAAACGCTGTAATTCCTGGTCGTTTTTTATGCTTTGGCTATATTTGTAGGGTCCACACTGGTAAAAATTGGGTTCGTTCGACTGATATAAGAAACTCTGGAGAGTGCATCCGGTAGTCATTATTTATTCCTGCTACGTATCGTATATACTAGATATATAGTCCATTTGACGGACTTCTCGCGGATTTAATACACTTGTCTTGTTTCAAACGAAAGACGAGAAGTTTGCGGTCCGTCAAAATGTAAAAAGATTGTCTTTCGAGGCAATGTCGGAAGTGCTTTAGTCACGTGAACATTGCCAATAATTCTCGTTCAAAAACGCTATACTTTGACTCTCTTATAGTGAAATTTCTAGAAAAAAAGGCGATGGGTTGATTACCTCTATCCAACTCTTGTTGCAGACATGCCCCCATGACTATGTCAAATACATCCACGGCCAGACAGAGTAGAGCTCCAATTCTTGGATGCGTTAATAGCCAAAGCTGTTTTAATATTGGCGATCGCGATTACCTGTTTCGAATTGAGTAATAGCGGTTGTTTCTTTGGGATTGTGTTATCAATTAAGGCGTTGAGAGATCGTAAAATTTTTGCAATCCGGTACGAAGCGATGATTAAAATTAATTATCCCTAAAAACAACCTTAAATCCTTCTGGCATTTAGGAGGAGAAAAAGACGTGATAACTTCTGTTCTAGATGGTAAAAGTAAAATTCCGTTACTGTCAAACACGTGTCCTAAAAACTCCACTGAGTTTTTAACAAATTCACATTGGTCAACGTCTATGACCATACCATACTTGTTTTGTTTATGTTTTACTAAAAATTAAGACATCGTCTATATAAACGAACAAAACTTTAATCCAAAAATTACTTCGTTCATAAATCTCTGGAACGTTTGCGCTAAATTTCTTAACCCAAATGGTATATTCAAATAGTCCGAAGGGTGTTGTTATTGCTGTTCTTTTTAATTGCGCTCTCCTCGATTGGAATTTGGTGGTAAGCTTTGGTAAGGTCTATCTTTGAAAAAACTGTAGCATCGTCCAGGAGTGACGAGAAATCTTGTATGTACGCCCCGATATTTGGTGACCGGTGCGTTTAAGTAAAGTAAAGTGGTTTGCTTATTGTTGAGTACATGTTTAATATGTTTGTAATGTCAATAAGACGATCGATATTGCGATTATATCAGGTGTAAATATACTGGACTGATCGAAAGAATACCTTTTAGTTCGAATGTTAAGGATGAATCTATAGTGTTTGAAGAAATCTGTCCTTATGATTGAACACTTTCAATCATAGGGACAGATTTCCAAGTAAATTTCCGGTTTAAGTTAAAATCTTGAATAATCGAGCGTTTTCCATAAGTTTGGATCGGAGTGTTGTTTACTGCCTGCAAGAGGTGTACTTGCTTCACACCTATTGAAAACTTTTTTTCTACTACGCTGACTGTGAAGAAAATAAATTAGATTAGATTATCTGTTAATCAAAATAAATTAGATTTCGAATTTGCAGCTGTATATGTGGATAACATTTGCGTGGAGAGGTTCCACGAACATGGAGGTACGCATCTACGTGCCTTCTGCAAATTTTGGTGATACTAACAAAAGTCTCGTCCCATGTGTGTAGGGGATCTTCTTACACTGCGTCTGCACGATTGGATTTTTGGAATCGACTCGCGTACCGGTTTGTCTGTCTGTATTCTACTGGCGGACATCTCGTGCGAGTCGTACACGATTTCGTTGAACTTGTTTGTAAGGCGGCTATTAATTAATCTAATTCCTTTCAGGTGAATTGTACCTGGACTGTGCGCCGTTAAAAAACGTTGAATCTGTCGTGGCATCTTTAAGATGAATAATTGTCTGATTATGGCCTGATCCAACTCTTTGGTCCTAATAGCTGCTGCATGTTCCTCAAAATCTATACTGGGCGCAAGTGACTGATGTAGTTAACCGCAAAAAAATTTTGGAAACGTTTTCATTCTGACATTGACATCCGGTAGGTAAGTTGCTCTTTTAATATGTTACGGGTTCTGCCCCGGTGGGTTGAGCAGTACGTCCCGCATAGTCGTTATGATTTCGGGAGAAAGGGATGATAGTTTATTTTTATTTTTTACAATGAATTGAAAGATTCAAATCAAATCAATTTAATTGTGCTATCCATACAAAATAATATGTTACACAAGTCGGAGCAACATAATATTAAAAATGTATACATACAATATCAGGATATAAAAACACACACGATGCATAAAATCAGTTCTTAAGTGAGCAAATAATAATGATTTTGAAAATTAACTTTCTTCAATCAGGAAATCTGTCTAATCAAAATAAGCCTTAGTAAGTAAGAATTTTTATGTGTTTTAAAATCTACCGCAGGCAGAAATCTCACAACTAGTGGCAGAGTAAATTAGAATCTCAGTAATTCGAGCCTGATTAACATTATTTTAATCTTTTATAATCGAAGGCCTTGCTAAGGTATAGGAAAGCACAAAAGAATAGGCACTATCCTCGAAAGTTTTTATAATGCAATTAGTTATATGTAATACAGCATCTCTGGTAGATATATTATTCCGAAAACCAAGTTGATGTGAACGAAAAAAAGGACGAAAAGTTAATAGTCGATAGTTGTCCACTAGTGGCTAGTGTCATTTCTTGTGAATTGGTAAAACTTCAGCAATTTTCACGGCCTCCAGTACAGTGGATGTTACTAAACATAAACTGGAAAAACGGAAGAGACAAGGTGAAATTGGGCTGACAATTAAAAACAGCCAGGGACATTCATCTATAGTACAGACAATTGTGTAGAAAAAATACTAGATGTCTATTTTCATAATGTTGCCGGCTTAAAGGTAAAATTAATTCATTCACATTGAAAGCGAATCTTTGCATTTACGATGTTATAGTAGAAACATGGTTAAACGATTTGATTGACAACGTTGAACAAGTTCTTACTAGTTACGATATATATAGATCGGATAGATCACTTAATACCAGCAGCAATAGTAAAGGCGGTGAAGTCTTTATTGCAGTAAAAACAATTTGAGAAGTCAGAAGATAAAAAGCAATACTAGTATTGAAGAACTTTTTATCGAAATAAATAATAAATTCATAATTGGCTCAACATACATCCCGCCTGCTTTAAACATTTCTCACTACGTAACCCATGCAGAAGAAATTGATAGTATCGGTAGCAGTAATCCAAGGTGCGAGCTTATTTTATGTGGTCACTGTAATTTACCTAACTTGGGACTTTTCTGGGTCCAAAGTGCTGAGGGCAAATAACAACTGGTGTCCTGCTAACGTTATGGCTAACGTTCTCAGTTTTTATCAGTTGCACCAAATTAATCAGATTAAGAATCCGAGAGGAGTGTTATTGTTTTCGAATGGTCTAGGTATATCTATAAACACCGCTAGTGATACATTATGTAACTAAAGTGCTCACTTCATCGCGTTTTGTTTAAATTTACCGATGTCCGTGATACTACGGATTGGTTTTATGATTTTAAATCAGCGGATTATTCTATGATCAATGACTGTTTAGCAAGTATCGATTGAAATCTTGTCTTTGTAAATGATTGTGTTGATGTTTGTGTTAAAAATTTTAATAATATTTTGTATTCTTTGTTTGATGTGTACGTACCTATAAAGTTCTTAAAATCGTCTAGTCATCCCAAATAGTTTATCAATAATTTAGTTAAATTAACGAGATTAAAAAAATCTGCTCATGCGAACTAAAGAATACAGCTTCACTTTCTCACTACGAGTTATTTAAAACTCTGCGTCAGCAATGCGATGAACTCATTAATTCAGTATATAAATCGTATTGAATACCAAATTAATTTAAGTTTTGTTTTATGTTGTTATTATTGTAAATTAATTAGTTAAATAAATAGTAATTCAAAACATATTTGGAACTACGTTAATGATTGTCGCAAAACTTTTGGGTATCCAAAAAAAATGTTTTTAGATAATAAAGCTAGTGATACAATTTCTGGTAGTGTAGATTTATTTACAGTTCGATTATAATAATTCAGATTTTAGTCATAGTCGAATGTTGGTCCCTGATAAATATTAAATCATTGACTGAAAGGAGAATACTTGTTGATATGTCGTTTTGTTTAAATTAATTAATGGATTTATTTACTCTGAGATAATGAATATTTCTTTTTGTGTTTAACCATTTGGGGCTAGACACCTAGATTTAACTAACTTTATGCGCTTTATGTTGTTTTTTTTGCCATTTTTTGAAATATTATGCAAACTTTATTCTTGTCAAATGAGATTGCGTTAAAAATTTAGTATTATTATTTATTAATCATCTCTGTAAAGGCAGGTAACATTGCTATCTTACAGCTTTTGATTACATTTATAGATATTCCATAGTAATCAGAGCAGTTGCTGTTAGTCATACAGTTTTAAGCTGGACTGACTTCATTTGTACATACTTGTATAAATTTAAAATTATGGTACAGGGCCTATTAAAACTGCACATTCTATATTGGTTCTAAGTTAGACTTAAATTGTTATTCGTTTCTTGTTTATTAAAATGCTAACTAAAAACATTATTTTTTTTTTAATTTAGGTTTCCCGCATCGCTAAAACTAGTTTTGTTGTGTAATTATATTATAAAATGATACGCCCTAGGGCGTATTATAAAAATTCTAACGCTCTAGGGCGTTATAGGGTTACTAAGATACCAAAAATCAGGGTAATTATTTTCAATTAATATCATGGGGGGGAAAAATAATGCACCACCATAACCTGTCGTGCAAGAGAACTGAGAGACAGTAACTAAATTGTTTGTTGTCAAGTTACTACTTTCAATTGTACTTATTTCTGATTTATTGGACGTTAGTAAAGAAGCAATTAAGATGTAGTTTGTGTGGTTCCGTTGATGTCGGGGGACCATCAATCACGTCGGACAATGGTTTTTTTTAAGTAATTTTATACTTACTATCCCAAAAAAAAAAAAAATTAATACACAAAAAGTACCATTGAAACTAATTTCCAGTTTTATGAATTAGTGGAGAATTGGAATCCATGTGTTTGAGGTGAAGAATATTTTACAAGATGAACTCCACCCTTTAACTTGCTGTCAAAATTTTATTTGTACGTTTTCAATATTTTTTATCTATTTTGTAATAACTACAGTTTTTTTAAGCAAGTATGATAAAGAATAAATATACAATAAGTTGCGATCATCCATGCGCGACCCGATTTTAAACCCGTTGTAATAGGAACTGTTTTCCTTCATTTCGCAGATAAAATCTTCACGTTGTAAGTACTCACATGTTTTCTTACCTCTAACACCGACACCTCCTGGACGCAGTTAATGTAGACCCATGCTCTTTTCGGTTCCATCAATAAATTTGAGTGCACTCCGTAATTCGACCCGGTGAACACTTTTTTAATCCTCGTGATTTTATTTTTATTAACGAGTTATATAAATCCATAGCCTATTGTGCGATCCTTCCGAGCGCTCTACTGTTCCGAGTTATTAATCTTAGTGTTGTTTACTTTAATGTTTGGTGTATTGTTGACAGTCGTAGTAGAATCGACGCCTGCCTTGGTATTGCCAACTTGCAGACATGCCGTTTCTTCGGTCTTAAAGTCTACGTTTGATGCAATATTTACGGCAGGCGTTTTAGTCACGGTTGCATGTTTATTTTTCAGGACATGATAATGAGATTTTTATCTCTTATTTCAGCCACCAATTGACGTAAGAGGTTATTTCCTTTGATAAGTTGTGGGATAAAGTTTGTCCATATCTGTGGGAACAGGAGATATAGGCACAGTAAGGTTAGTTCCATCGAAGCAAACACAATTGAGTGAATATTCCTTCTTAAAGCTCTTCACCTTTATGACACACGCATCTTGGTAGTAGTGTGTACAGCGTACACATTGAACATCACTTTTAGTAAAATTATCACATTTGGAGTGCTTAACTGCGGCACCAATAACGGAGAGTTGTTAGTATCCGCAATATTGCACCTTTTTTCAGTGAAACCATGAATTATTAAGTAGTTACGTTCGCAACAAATCTCTTCATTTAGTTGCTTTTATAATTTAATATATCTTTGTTTAAATTTAGCATTACATCTACTATGCACTTTTAATATATTTACTAAAGAAGATATACAATACTACAATTAACTAAAATAGAATTAACCGTTGCAGAAGTTTTGTAACAGAATAATAAATTAATAAATCCAAAAGGAAAAAGATGTTATGAAAGATATTTTGGCACACCCTAGAGAGTTCCATAATTGTTCTATAATAGATTCTCTAAGAAGTATGTCCATTTTATCCACAGAAATACCTTACCTAATAGAAGTGATTATATTCATCGCCAGCTATTTGAAATAATAGGTTGTGCCAAAGAACACTGCACTGAGAACTCCGCCTTCAATTCTTGTGACTTAAATTTTAAAGTTATTATAAATGTATTTAATTTTGTATAATTTGTTTAATGAGACTTATAAAGCAAATAAACTAAACTAAACTAAACTAAGTTAGGTAAATGAATTGACTACCAAATCTAAAGTGTTCGGCTAATTCTATTCTTGTTGGCACTATCGTTTGATCAAATGGAATCCTGTACGATCAGTTATTTTTTCAATAACTCACGGAGATGATAACGACATGGTTTAGCGTTTTTGATTTTTCACCACTCAATGATTACTGTAGTAATATTACTGTACTTCAATCCGAAATTCGCTGATTAGGTTAGGCTCGCGACCCGGTTTCTAACACATCACGCAGAATATGTTCATGGCAACTTTTTGTCGTTTATAATACTGCCGACAAGGTATATGCGAAATTCACTGCTGTCATAGTCGACGTACCTTCTTGTTGATTCTGTTGACAATGTTGCAAAGTGTGGTGTTTCTTACTACCTTGACGACAGGAGCCCGATGAACAGTTGTTGGAACAATAATATTTTCTAAACAATTGCAACACAAGCGTTTTTCTTTCACTCTCGCAATTCATTCCTTTATGTTCATAGCGATTGTTCGTATGGTCCCCAGTATAAATTACACTTTTATTTCAATACCTTAGCTCTTGGTAAAGTTGCACTAGCATTGATATGAATACCATTATCCTTGATCGCCTCGAGGGTCTTGGATTTTGCACTATGACAATTTTCCAGATCTTTGTATGTTGGAATATTTACGCATTTATCCCCTCCCACTATTTATGTATTTTCACATCTAATTTCTCCAAAACGAGTTGAACCTGGATATCGTCCCAGTGTTCAGTAGAACGGTTTACATTATTGAAGGTCACTAGTTATTTTTCTTCGTGGTGGGTAAGATGAGTAGTTTGTTTTACAAACTACTCATCTTACCTTTCTTTACTAGAAATCGCTCATCTATGTAGTCGGGCTCAGTCGACTAAATATCCTTCATTTGAGAATTTCAAACATTTTAAAATGGAAACGGCTTTTCCCTTCAAAGTAGTTTATAAATAATAATATTTCTGAATTTTACATAAACCTACATTATTATGGATTAGAGATGGGAACGCGTGCTTCAACCTGCAGGGGTTTCGCTGTCGTAGGCACTGAAGTGATTGCTCTTTAGCAAAACTTCGAAGTTGCTCCCTTGCCGCGCCAAGCAGCCATATGTGGTTGCGTTTGCAGGTGGTGAATTCATGGTTGACGTCGACTTCTTCCTTCGAGAGTTTCGTCGCAATCTGCTGAAAGTTCAAAGACGTTTTTTGGGTGCAGAAACTTTTCGACAATCGGTACAATGTTTATCGTACCGAGAGATCATTACTTGGCAGTAACAAGAGTTTAGGTTCTTTCTGATTTTATGTACATAACAAAAATCAATGCCATTCCTATATTTATAGCACCAAAACCGCGATAACTATCATAGGCACCCCAAATTTTTTTTTTTCAGTTTAACGACCCTCCACAACATACTTCTCATTTGAGCCTAAAACTATAATTAATTTAAATAATTTCTCTAGGTAATATCTTCAGGGCGTTGCTTAAATGAATATTAATAGCAATTCAGGCCAAGATAATGTTGCACTTATACTTATTGGTAATTCTCCGGATATTGATTGTTTTAAAAATCATCACCTTGGATTTATTTTTATTTAGTATAAAATTATTTGCACTTATTTCACATATAAATAGTACGTTAACAATAATTGGTATTGTATTCCGCCTGTGTTTCGTTTGAAATTTCAATTAGTATTGCTTTCTTGTTAAACCATTCCAGTTAGTAGCGTGGATTCAACATGTGTGTTTGTTTGCCTTCAGGAGATAACATTGGCGGCAGAGATTATCAAGAAACTTCATATCAGAAAAGAATCGGCCTTGAAAGCTACAATTTTAATCGATGAGTACCTACAAACGGTCTCGATTCCATTCATTGAAGAAGAGTAAGGGATGTTGTGCCTCTAAGTAGATGATCTTTTTCCAACGCTAGGCGAACTCCAGCATATTGAGACGGAACTCTCGAAGGAAGAAGTCGACGTGAAGTCATCATCTTCAAAAGTAACTACATACGGCTGCTTAAATCAGCAAGGGCGAAATTTCAAACCTCGCCGGTTCAACTCCTGCTGATGGAATTTCCAACACTTAGTGGAGAATTTAACAACTTCAATGACGAAATTTTGCCATAAATACTGCTATTTACATGAAGTTTAGTAAAATATAATAATAACGTACTTATCTGAGAGAAAACAATCTATAAAAATTAAGTCTTAATTGTGATATTCGTTTAGCTTAACATATGTTATTACTTAATCCAGAGGAAATGCTTCTCTGTTTTCATCATTTTTATAAATTATTTGTTTCAGCCCGTAAATATAGTTATTAGCCAGCTCTTAGTGCATAATCCTTATTTTATAAATACTTATAGCATAAACTACTTGCTTAGCACACATTGCACATTATATTTGTTCAAAAATTGATTTTCTGTGCATTCCCTACAGTTTAATTAAAACGCGTTTCGGACAGATAAGGTTACCGTAGGTTGGTTGGTCATCAACCATATGTATTTCTAAGGTATCTAACAATGTTTTGGCAGTAATAAAAGTTTGAAACGATATCATCAAATTCTACTTATTCTATCCAACAGTGGTCTTTTGGGGGCGTTATTTTTTAATGTATATCATCCTGAAAACCTGAAAATGAAAATATAAACCAAAACAGCATAATTAACTCGTTATATGGTCATTAAAACCATAATTTTTACGAGTATTAATTTGATATCAATTGCACTCTTATGGTCATTAATCTCTAGTGACAAATTAAGTCAACATTATCGGCCAGTAGAAAATGCGTAATAATAGATTGTCGTTGCTTAGGGTTTGTCAAAGTAATTAGAATATTGTAATATAAATTATAATATCCTATATTCCGATCTAAGAAGTTATATTTGTATCAGCAATAGTGTATGACAATATGTTGGACTTTATAGAGAACATAAACCTAACCTAACCCCTCCTAAAAATTGTTATAATCGTTATAAGATTATCTCTGTTAACTTTGCTGTTGTGTCAAAGACCTAATTAATAACCTTTACGTGTTACTTCTATCTATTATTATTATAATACATATTAAATTCATTGAAATATAGATTAAGGATTCCGTGTGATAAATTTAAATAAGGTATATAAATAGGTGATAATCTAGACTAAGTTTATAATAAAATTATTTTTACGGAGTCAAATAAATCAAATGTGATGGTTGTTTTTTAACACGCTGATACGTGAAGGTGTTTACTTAGTGACACTTAACGATGTGCGGAAAACCACCTTTCATGCACGCTGACATTGGCGACGTGCGAAAACACTTTCCCTGGCACGATTACATCTAAATTGGAAATAACCTTATTCTTTATAATACTGAGAAAAAATTCCATTTCACTTTTCAGTTAACATTATACTATATTTAGAAAGAAGGTTAATACTTCAAAAATACATACAAAAAATTTATAACATATAAATCATAATTTATAAAATTATTTAAATTTATCAGAAGCATTTAGCTGGATAAAATTTGCTACTTTTCCTTAAAATATAATTTTTAATTCTTGAGCAAAGGAGAAATTGAAATTAAGTCTTTTATAAAAGGGAGGAAAATTTTAACAGTTATATTTATATATATTCTAATTAATTAAAATACAAGATATGTAGTGATCTCTTTAAATAATTAAAATTTTGATAGTCAGTAGGTATCGTTGAAAATATCGAAATATACATTTCCAGGTATACGAATAGAATGGAGGAATAAGGTGATATAATACATTATTTCTTGAGAGGCTAATAATGTGACAATTAGTGCAAACCAAAAATATTTTAAAGGCTTAATGACTTCCTCATATTTTACACCGTTGTAAGACCCTGTAAATTAAAAAAGCAGAAGATTTGTAGTTTTTTATATATTAATAAAAATTATATTACAAGTAAATTAGAAACTATTTTTTCTAACTAATGTTATTACTAAAATGACTTACTTTTCATAATTCATCGAATATAAAATTTATTGTCCATTGATGCCTCCAAGCATTTCTTCTTTATTTATAAACTTGGGACATGTAGGTATTATAATATTTTACTATATATATAGTGATAACGGGCAATAATTAACGTACTGTGTGCCTGTTGCAAATTAATCTTTTATTTATATTTAACCTTTATTTACTCTTTAAACTTTAATTACAAAAATAAATCGGATAAAAGTACTCTAGTTTCCAGTCCCCGGGTAAACGTAATGACTATATTATTTATAATGTATGTTTACTTGTTTCGTTATCTTTTTCTGAGTAATGTATATGTATGTATTTTTCGTTTAGTGATTTTCATTTATATTCGAATGGAACTGATCCATCAATAATAGAAGCTTAAAAACTTTTTACTACCTGTAATCGGCATAAGAAAATAATCACATACATTTGTATAAAAGTTAAGCAATTGCGCTACTTCATTTTCTTTTATAACATTCTAATTGCCATGTCACTTTTGCTCCATTTAATAATACTTCCAAGGTTTACATGTAGTTTCCTACGTATTTAACAACAACTCTTTTCAGTCATCCAATTATTTTAGTACTAGAAGAAATTATTTTCTAAATGCTTTTTTATTGTTGACAAATCTCTTATATTTTTTGTGATTTCAAAGTACATTGTTGCCAAGTATCAGAAGATACAAGGTGTTATTAAAATAGCAACCTATCAGTGTATTGAGTAGGAAGGTCAGAATATGTACTTCATAACATTTCAAAAGCGATGGTGACGTCAACGATATATACCTGAACTAAACTATGGTTTTATGAGTTTTCTGAATACACTTCAGCCTCCATAAAAACTTTTGTTATTGACAATTTGAATAGACCCTCAAATTATATGATTATAAACATACGTAAAAATCGCATACAATTATGAATACTTCTTGTATTTTCAAAATTATAGTTTACCATTTAAAGCCAATATGATTTTCTCCCACGAAGGAATGCACCTTGTCTTGGTGTAGGGGTTCTGTAGTCGGTCACCGAAGAGCACTTGGGACGATGACATGACGATAAATGCCGCCATGGGATTACCCAGTCGTAAGAAGACAGACTGCTGCAAAGAGATTCTGGTTTGCATTATAACCTGTAACGGGTATTTTCCTTCACTAGAGTCACTATTCGTTAGACTTTAATTTCTCGTCCACCCTTAATCAACTCTTCAGCAACCTGGCCTTTTATTGTCCGAGTCTATTCGGTCTCGAGAGATGAAGGCCTCGAATATTCTACCACTTACCTTTCCTCCGCTCCTGTAGTTTGCACAAGAGGCAACGACACCAGGGTCACAATAGTCCTGTCACGCCGGGGCTTGGCGCCATCGTATGTGGTTGTTTAAGTTTAAGGTAAACCACGATAAAAGAAATACCTCAATCCAAGTTGGATTAGTAATCCGATGGATGCGTGGCTGAAGAGCATCTTAGTCACGACTTTGCTGACTGATGGGTCACCTGGGGCACCCCACTTTCAATACCCTTGCAATGGTATGCCGACTCTGCAGTGGGCAACTTCCTCTTCGAGAACACTCGTGATTTTACATTTTACAGAGAACAGATCGTGACAACAAATAAAGACAAGGACAAGGCAAGGCAAGCGGGAAATCGAAGCCCAGAGTGTTAACGAGAAGTTATCAGAAATACACGACCAGCTAGATAAGCTAGCTAAGGTAGCCAGATATCTCATAATCTCTGAGGGAAAACCGGAAGAAATCAAAGAGAACATTGGTCTCCTAGCTGATGTCTGGGGACATAAAGAAATCGATCCGGGGGCTGGAGGTGAAGGCCAGTGCCAAAACAGTGCCGCAATTACGAATCATGGCGGACGCGGAATCGCAGACGGTTAAGGAAACACGAAGGAAGTATACCAGAGAACCGACCATGGTAGGTCCACAGGCATTCAAATGGAGGGGCTGATGAGGGCCCAATCCGGAGAGGAGGAATCAATAGGGTGGGAGACATCTAACCACCAAGAGGAGCTCTAGATAATAGCAACCAAAGTCTATGATATCATGTAGTGGCTGGGAGTCAAGCAGGGGCAACAGTAACAGGTCGGGGGCGAGGATGAGAAGAAATATATCGAGGTGATCGGCCGAAGTAAAATGTAAAGGTTGAGATGGTGGTAGCTGTTCCAGGGTAAAAGATGGACCCGCAAGACCTCACACCAGAGAGAATGGCCAAAAGCCACCCAGCCAGTAGAAGACAACGTACAAAACGGTAAAAATTATGGTGAAGACTAAAGGGAGCACATATAGTGCAATACTGGAAAAGCTCAAGAGCTACTTGGGTAGGTGGATCACCAAGGGGAGTAGAGCGGTAACCGAAGTCATGATCGCTGACCAGGGGCTACTAGAGAGGAGATCATAAAGCACGCTGTGGGAGAAAGGCTAGTCTTTAAGTGGATACGTAACTATGGAGCGTAATTGAGAATTATGCTAGTGGTTGGCTCCAAAGAACGCATCAAAAAACCCATCGAGAGAGAAACGGTAAGAGTAGTTTGATCCCACGACAGGGTTCAGTCACGATTGGGTAAGCTGAAGCTTAAAAACTTTTTACTACCTGTAATTGCCATAAGAAAATAATAACATTTGTATAACAATTAAGCAATTTCGCTACTTGCTCTAAAACTAATCATTAATTTTTTTTGTGTGCTCCATGAAATTTAAAAATTGTTTATATAATCTTTAATGTTTAAATAAACTAATATATTTTCTAAATTCATTTTCTTTTACTTTGATCCCACGAAAGGGTTCAGTCACGATTGGGTAAGCCGAAGCCCTGCAGAAGATGCAATGCGTATGGGCACACTGGAGTTAAATGCGAGGGGGCGGACGCTCGGCCCAATTCAGGAGGTGTGGCAGGGAGGGCCATAAGATGTGCTACATATCATGAGGCAGAGGATAATACGAGTCACTTCGCCGGGAGCTCCGGATGATCCTGCTTCTAGAAGGAAGTTGAGAGAAGGGAGGCGCAGAGCAGGAGGACTGGGGAGGCCCAAAAGACCTGAAGAATCACAGCATGACCCGAGGGCATTTCGAACGAGGTAATTTATCCCACCAGGTGGAGTAAGCGTACCTAGAATAAGGCTAAACTTACTGACGTAATGTATAATAATAATTAAGTATAATAATATAACAATGGGTAATGTTTTTGAGTCGTGATAATAAAGAGGCAGCAGAGGTTTCCGGTGAAGTTCGCAGTTCCGCCAGAGCTCCGAAGTTCAGGGAGGCACAGAAAATAAAAAATAAAAACTTACTTAAAGTTTACCTTGTTTGCAATTAGGCATGAAGGGATCCTGCATCTTGTATTTTCAATATTCTAGTTTATTGCTAAAAATATAGAAAAGCTTTTCTGATATTTTCGACAATTGGGCTTCCAGTGCAGTGTATCTTTGACATCGAAATTACTGGAGCAGAATCGACGAAACCGAAATTGCGTGTGATTAGCTGTTACAGTCTCAGTACCATAAAGACTATTCACTTTTTCAAAAAATATATATAAAATATGGCGTATTAAATTATATTTTTGTAGTCCTCATTTAACTTAGCTTATCCTATGCATATACTGAATTCTGAATTAAAACATACTAAAGATTGCGCTTACACTGAATAAACGTGATCTTGTGCTCTCCGAGTCAAATAAATTTTCTCGAATACATTTTGTTTTTGCATTAAAGTTTGTTGCTTAGCGATTTTAATGAGAGCAACCTGTCACGAAAAAATCACGAGTTGCCAGGCGAGTGATTTTTTCAGTTGCTCGAATAAAAATCGCGAATAAGCAACAAACTTGACTCTGAAGAGGTTAACTAACGTGTCAATACAGTAATTAGTTAGTTCTAACAATGGTTCATTTTAAATAAATTAATTTTTAATTCAACAAAAACGGGAATTATGGAAATTTAAAATATATGTATATAGAAAACAAAATAGCTTTAACTTTCAAATAAATAAAGATAAAATAGATACCTCATTACAAATAAAATTCCTAGGAACCATTATTAATAAAAATCTTACGTCGCGTGGTAAGGAAACATAGAATATCTCAGTAACAAATTATGCAAAAGTTATTTTATTTTAAAGTCTAAATTGAATTCGGTAGCTCTGCTTAATGTCTGCTATGCGTTATTTCATTCAGTTCTTGGGTATAATATAATCGTTTGGGGACAAAGTAAACACATAACAAGACTGTTTATTCTACAAAAAAACTTTAAAAAACAATAAAATAAAGACTATTAAATCGATATATATCTATAAAATTTTATTAAATACCCATAAAAATAGTGACGTACATGAACACCTAATTAGAGGACACAATAATAATGTTGGAAACAGACACCATCACTCGTTTTACGAGAAATCTCCAGAGCATAACTCTTCAAAAATATATAATGCTCTGCCGCATATATTAAAACAACTATACTTTCTTACCTTCAAACGGAAGATAAAATCAGTTAAAAAAATGCAATATATAATATAACAGACTTTACAGCAACTTGTGACTTCATTATGTGATCTTCGTAGTAAATTAAAATTATAGAATACATGTTGTTTTTAATGTACTTATATATTTGTAATACTTGTATTTGTGAATTTGTAATTAAAGGGTTTTCCAATAAGAGGTTTCATTTTGAATGGCCCGCTATCTGGGCAGCTGTCACTTTTGCAGTTGTCATCTTTTGACCTTTGACAAGTAAACACTATGCTATTAGTAAAAATTTAACGATACACGCATTGAAATTGTTAAAATTCACTACAGAAATGGTGAAAATTTTGCAGTCACAGTTCGCCAAACTAAAACATTTTTGGGTCCTCGTGAAGCACCTTCTCGACCAGCAATAGTACAACTGGTTAAAAAATTTGAGCTCTTGTGACAACTTAGTGAGATGAAGCATTAAAACAGTGTGCGTCGCTCAAGAACAATTGAGAATATTGCTGCTGTAGCCAATAGTGTTAACGAAAATCCAGGTTTGTTGATTTCTCGTCAATATTTGGAATTAGACATTCCAAAAACGATTTTACACCGTATTTTGTATAAAGACTTAGGTTTGAAGGGTTTTAAAGTTCAGTTAACACAAGAACTTAAGCCGGTCGATATCAAACAACGTCGTATCTTTGCTAATTGGGTCCTTGAAATGCATCAAAATGATGCGGATTTTCATCGAAAAATCATCTTCAGTGATGAGTCTTTTTTTAACTTCGGAGGCTACGTGAATAAGCAGAATTGCGAATTTGGGGCTCGGTAAATCTAAGAATGCTTGCAAGGTGCAACTGTTACAGTGAATGGATTGTGCTGTCGAGCTATCATTAATGATTTTTTATGACCGGAATTGGAATATATTGATGTGGACGACGTTTATTTTCAACAAGACGGCGCTACGTGCCACACAAGCAACGAAACAATCACAATTTTGCAAGAAAGGAAAAGAGGTGATCATAAATGGCCCCCGAGATCATGTAACTTAACACCTTTAGACTTTTTTTCTTTCGGGCCACGTAAAATATAAGGTCTATGCCAATGCTCCACAATAGATTCAAGACCTTAAAGATATCTGATATCTGGCCGATATCGTTTTCCATCGTTAATGGCATACCTTTCTCTTTACAATGAAATAAATATCTATTTCTCTTAAATATCAAAATGAAACCCGTTATTGGAAAACCCATTATTTTGTTCGACTTAACTATAAGTATTCTTGTGCATTTTTATAGTTCAATAAAAAGACAAACAAACACATCATTTGTAAATAAAACCAAAAAAGTTTAAAATTTTCAAAATTCCATATAAGTAACAATGTAACTATGTAAAATTTATTATTGTAGACTCGTACTTCATAAAAGTCTTACATAGATTACGAAATACTATATTGTTGGCAAAAAAGTTATAATTTTTATGTCAATTTCAGATACCACATGCTGAGTTAAAACTTAAAACCGAAATATTACCTATTACTTATATCATTTATAATTATTTCGTTTATTTATTATTAATTAAGATACAGTTTTGTTATGGTTGAGTAAAATAATTTCTTATATAGAATTCTTTTAGACTGGACTGATAGAAAAGCAATTTTATTCTTTATAATTAATCTATTCGGGGCTTGGTATTACGAACGTTAAATAAATCAAGTGTTATTTTTTATACGGCGCTGATATGTAGAAGGTTACTGTTTACTCAACGACACTTAACGATGTGCGGAAAATCACCTTTCATGCACGTTCACATTGGCGACGTGTGAAAACACTTTCTCTGGCATGATTATGTGGAATTTGAAAAGGACTTTATTCGTGTACTGTTAAAACAATTTTTCAGTCAACTTTATACTATATTTGGAAAAGAAGGTTAATAATTCTAAATGGATGAATATCTACTTTTAAACACATATACTTTATAATTATAACTACAATTTAATATTATAGACTACTACTTATCGTAAGTATTCATTTTGTTATAGTTTGCTTTTTTCTCTAATGTATTGTATGTATCTTTAATGGATGCTTACAATTTTACCCCTTCACTTTCCATTAAGATAATTGGTTGCTTTTTTAACGGATAAATTGAGCAAAAATCTAAAAAAAACTAATTAGTTTTATTTATTGAAACTTATAAACTGCCAATCTTTGACCGCATGGTAACTGTTGATTTCAAGCCTCATAAATTCTTCCTTCTTTCCTTGTTCTATGCTTGCTGTCTGTTCATAGTAGGTTACACTTGGCTAAATTAATTGCATATCTTTTTAATTTGATAAATAATGTATCCAAGAAAGATGACTTTTTGGGTACGTATCTTGAAAATGACAAATACACTCTTTTATATAAAGATTAATTAAACATAGTTGCTCTATGTGAGGCATTTATTTCATAGTTTTGTATCATTTAAAATAAAAAACTCAAGCAACAACTGCTTGCTTTAACATAAAAATGGCACGTGTACTCTCATATATCTTAGAACTACAAGTTTTATACTTCAAATGTTTTAATAAAAGATAATATATCTATCAAATTTTATATTGTACATCATTCTTTATAATATCTATTCTTTCCTTATTAATCATTCGAATAAGATTACTTTGTATATTTTAATTTAATTAATTTTAATTAATGGCCTTTCCGAATTCAGCTTTACTTTTGATATTCAAAGGATTTAAGTAAATCTATGTAATTTAAATAAATCCAGAAGTACATTGACAGTCCATAATTAAATATTTTTCGGAAGATAACTTTTACATGGTAAGATATAACAAATGTATAGGTTATCTGTCAAGTAATAGTTTATTATTATTAGTGTGAGCAATAGATTAACTATAACATCCATCCTAAATAGGAGCCAAGCATAAACATTTCATATAAATTTTATCAAAATCAACAAATTTTAAACTATAAAAAGGCATGAAATGAACTATGCGCGGAAATACGCGATGGTCCTTGATACAACTGCAAACGGCAAATGAAGTTGCAATAATGCATGCGTTCAATCGGAAAATATTTTTCAATTTTACGCGAATTGTGAATTCCACTGTGCGATCAATTTCGACAACTGGATTATTGATAGATATTATAAATTATTTCGAATGCCGTGATATTTGGTGTATTTTTCGGGCTAATGGGATTTTATGTGGCCGTGAGTCAGAAACTAGTGAATATAGTTAACAATGAATGTCAGCTCTAGTGAATTAGTGGTGCGATAAGCGATGCAGTGATAAAACACCATCGACTTCATCGCCTGTTTATTCCGCTCGCTCATAAAATACAACCAGGCCATAGAGCGGGTTTTTGATATAAATATTTTTGCGTAAAATGCCTATCTAGTTATTGTTTATAACCTATGAATTATAATTTAGTTGTAGACGTTGAATTAATGCATAACCTAAATATTTAACCTTTGAAACTAGTAATATTATTGAATATAAGACGTCACATCAAGGTAGAAATACAAATTCCATTTTTTAATATATTCTTACTTAAAATTTAAACAAGGTATACCACAAAATCTTCATAATTTTCTGTTGTTATCATCGATAATATTTCTTATAACACTATTGACTACACAGAACGATAGCTGATATTAAATATCTGTAACTACATTACATTTTACTAATTAAGTTAAATTTCCTACATATGGCATACATATGAATTCGTTTTATATAAAGTGAAATCCTACTAATATATACGATGTTTAGAATATAATAATAATGTAAAATACAGTAATGTAATTAAATCAATTGTATAGTAAATATAAGACCGATAGTTCATATTATCTGATTAAATAACATAAAAGTATTCTATTATATAGCAAGCATGGAATGATATTGATTTCCCAGGAGCATACAGTACAAGAAGAAATTGGACATTCCATGCAAGTTTTACAGTATAATTACCTTTTCGAGATGATTAAAAATATCCACGTTTTTACATTTCTAGTAACAAAGTTGTTCGCAATTTATTTAAAATTATACAGAATTATTCTATATGTTCATATCTAAAGTGACCAGGCAATCGATTTTTCAATTAATTCATTTAAATTATATATAATTTATTAAGGAATCGTTATTTCATTTACTTTTTATTGACTAAATATTTGTATATATACCTATATATTACTCTGTAGTAGATAACAAATTGCAAATTACATATAATATAATAATAATATATAATATATCTGAAAATCGACAGTATTGACCAAAAATCAATCAACTTAGATAGATCACTTGTTAGACACTAATGGTTTGTGAATCCATTTTCACTTCATTACTTTATTTGAGATACGTTCGCCACAGAAATAAATTCAGCATATTTAATAGACAGACAGAAGCTAGTAAAACAACTGCGAAATGGATTTATATACTCATAAATATATATAAATAAATATGAACTTTATCAAATGATAAATAAAACTTACTTTGTTAATATCACACACGGAATTTATTTCGTAACTATAGTTTCAACCTTACAAGGCCATTATCAAACGTACAGTAAGGTTGTTGAAACTATAGTTACGAAATACATTCCGTGTGTGATATTAACAAAGTAAGTTTTATTTATCATTTGATAATGTTCCTGATTCAATATGTATCACAAAGTTATGGCTTCAAGCATCCAACATATCATACCAAATAGATACGCATGCTTCATTTTCACACAAATCAAATTTCATAGTCATTGTTCATCCCACACGTTTGTTCTAAAGATGAGTCCACATCTCTTCTACAACTGTTAAAAATGGCGACAAACAACATTAATTCAGTCCGTAATAAATCCAATTACCTTTCTAACAATCCTGTACGTGGTAACCTTCTCGATGAAACTAAAAGAAATAATCCTTTAAATTTTAAGAATTAGAAGGCAATCTAAACGTCATCCACATACGATGAATATCAATGAGTATCCATTGCAGAATTTGTGTCCATAATTATGAAAATGGTATAAGACTATAAGTATATATTACTTGCTTTATAATATGTAATGATTTGCATTTCCGTAACATTTTAATTTAGAATTTTGTTTGTTTTAATTAATGGAAATTGAATAAGAAATTTTAGGTAAATTTCATACCAAAATATTGTTTTTAAATTTTGAATTGACAAACTGACATTTTCAAAATTAACTGAATGTCTTATAAATGATAGATTTTTTTTTTTCGTGGAACATTTTCGATTATTATTATTAATTTGACAGAGATGTACTTTCGGTAATCCATCTCGCCGATAAAGGCAAACAGATGGATTTACTGGAATTACACAAAACCAAAATTAATCCGGGAATTTCCGTCATTAACGACCAGGTTGACCTGTAGCACACCCCTCTATTTGAAGCCTTTTAGTATATATACCTGCATTTTTGTTAATTTAAGTACAGTTTGATAATGATTACCTTGTAATTGAAACTAGCCACGAGAAATAAAAATATAAGTGGTATAAAAAAGTTAAGTGTTTTCTTTATTTAATAAGTCACGAACATATATTATCATTTTTGAAAAGTAATTTATTTTTATCAATTTTGACTTTTATCATTATGGGTTTTTAATTTCCTAAAAATGTTCCTGAATGACTGGATGGATATATAATACTAAACACATAATATTTTAATGTTTTTCTCCCGTTACTGATTTAGTGGTGGTGTATAATGGAAGTAATTTAATATTTCCCAATATAGTAGGTCTTCCTCTTTTAGATAAAAGATCCAAAATATGGAATTAAAGTTTTATAGAACATCTTATAAGGTAATTTTTCAAGAATCTCATCCATTAAATTTGAAGCTAAGCGGCAGTATTTTAACTTTTCTTTTCTTTGACTCTTCTAATGGTTTCATTGAAATAAAATCGTGTTGCGACATTCGATTTACCGAAAATGAATTTCTTCTTCTACACTTTTCTATTAATTCATATTTTAGTTTATATAAAACTTTTTTATTTTTTATTTGCATTTCCATCAACCAAATTTGTTGCTTATCGTTTCAATAATTTTTGGCGACTAAGCAATTTTTATCCATGTCAATGCTACTTTAATGTTTTGAGTAGTTATATCCTCAATGTGCATTAAAATGCATGATGCTACTTCCTGTGAATCTCGTGAAGTTTTAGTTTCATTACATACATAGATTATGATATTGTCATCATGGAAATTAAAGACACTCAAGATGTTTACGTCCATATTTTGCTTATAATAAACTTTATGCAAATGTTAATTATGAGACATAACTTCTCTTCCTTATTACTGCATAATGTTTACGTAGAAGCAACGCTTATTTTGAAAATTTATGGCACTCGTATGCTTCGCTACTTCTTAATTTTTCAGATCTTTTGTACCCAACTACCTTTATTCTTTTCATCTTTCTTTTATTATTATTTATTTTATTTTTGGAGTGATGACTTGGTGTGATTCATCTGAAGATGATATCTTATTCTTTTCTATTTCGTATTGTTTATTTATTTATTTATGTATTATCAACGGTACACCTTTTTTAAACAAATTGAAAATATGAGGAAATGTAAACAAAGAACATAATAAAAAAAATATATAAATTAGGCTAACTTAATATTATACAAACATGTTTTAAATAAACTAAAGGATATACTAAATACAACTAAACTACATTTTTTATTCATTTTAACAATATTACTAAATGACCGCATCATCCTATTCACGGATTCATTTCTACCGTAGTTGGATAGATAAAAGTTTTCATGGAACTTGACCACGCGTATTGCTAAATACATTAAAATTAATACCACCAAGTATATCATCGCACTTAATTTGATAGTTTAAGATGTAGTAAAGGAAGCATAAGTCTATTATTATACGTCTATCCTTTAATGATCTTAGATTAAGATAAATAAGGATATTAATGCGACTATAGGATACACCAATTGAACCTGTACGATAAAACATACACTTAAAAAAAAAACTTTTTGAATTCGCTCAATTTCGTTGACGGAATTTTCATACTTTGGAAAGCAAATGCTAGACGCGTACTCCAGTTGGGACCTCACTAATGAGCATACAAAATTTTTTAAATGTCCACTGAGAAATATTTTCCAAACCTATTAATAAATCCTAATATTTGTAATGATTAACGACATATAGTCTCTCTATGCTTGGTAAATGCGAGTTTGCAATCAAAATTGACTCCAAGATCACGAACACAATTTACTTCTGATAATTCATGGCCATTCATAAAATAGTTAGAAGGCAAACCTTTACTTTTATAAAATTGAATCTAAAGCAGTTTTTAATATTCATGAATAAATTCTTGTCATTACACCACATACTTAAACTACAGAGATTTTCTTGAATCAATAAATGATCTCATGGACTAGATACCTTACGAAATAATTTCAAATCATTGGCAAATAATAAAACCTTGCAGTGAGAAATATATGTTATAATATCATTAACAAATAACAAAAACAAAATAGGGCCACAATATGACCCTTGAGGCACCCCAGATAGTACTTTAACTGGTTTAGAAATGAAGTTTTTAACTTTTACATATTGTTGCCTCCCGCTCAAATAACTTTGAAGCCAGTTGGTAACAGCTGGCCCAAACCCTACACGACAAAGTTTAGTAATTAAGTTACAGTGGTTGACACGATCGAAGGCTTTTGCAAAGTCTGTGTATATTGCATCAACTTAGCAGCCACTTCTCCAGGCATTGAGGATATAAGATTGAAAACACAATAAATTAGTCACAGTAGACTTACCCTCAGTAAACCCATGTTGTTCGTCACAAATTAAAGATTTGCTTGACCATATAAGTTGCTCAGCAATCAAATTATCAAACAATTTTGGTATTACAGATTGCAGGCAAACACCACGGTAGTTCTTAATATCTTCTCTCGAGCCATTCTTAAAATATGGAACAATGAAACTATGGTTCCAACAATCTGGGAAAACGCCAGTGTTTATAGATTTTGAAAATATTATATACAATGGAGTATATAATATATGCACATTTTCACAAAATACTGACACAATCCATCATACCCAGGTTTAGAAGAATCTCTTAAATTAGCAATGGCATTAAAATATCTGATTTACTTATTTTAAATGTATTCAAATCCACATAATTGCCCACAAGATTAGACAAATCAGTGACGGGAGTATCCACGTAAACCTCAGAAAAGTAAGTCGTTGCCATTATTACTCACTGTATCATTAAAATACATTGAGGGAATGCGACACCTACATCTTAAATTTTGAAATTTTTCATACTCTACATTTGAACCACTGACTTTGTAATCATAATGTGCCTTTTTCTATATCATGTTATAGTTACATTTAAACATTTTATCATTTATTAGTTTATTCAACAGAAATAATTTTATTCAAATTAGTGTTGCTTTGATAGTTGTACTATTCGTAACACGCAAATTAATTTGTATCATTCAATGTCTGTCGAAGTATTAGCTAAGGAAGTAGTTGTTTCAAATTAATTTGTTTTGTAGTCTTAGTAAGACACATTGTTATAGATTCACGAAATGTTTTCGTATTTTTAAATTATTAATTCCTTAATAATCTATCTTTAAAAAAATCTTAAGATTATTCATCTAACAGCAATTTCATTTCCACTCTCTTCTATACATTATTATCTTCTAAACTTTATCCATATATTTATCCAATACAATTCGATCCCACCATATATCATCTTCTATTTGCATTAACGCTGCACTAATAGCACAGGCATCTACTTTCTTTACTGCCCTCAACTCGCTACTAATAGCATTATACTCTATACAGAACTAGTTCTGTAATAAATGAAATGAACTTTAAAAAATCCAAATTTTTATTTCTTTACAAAAATTAATTTATCTTCACTCCAATTAAAATCCATCAAACCAAATTTCAACCCTTTCACACCCGCAGATGCTTAGGATGATCCTATTATCCTTCGTACTACATGTCCTATCCATTAAAACCAAAGTCGAAACCAAAGTCGGTATTTTAGAGACTAACATTTAAAAATCAACGCACTTTTAGTCCATGGCTCAATCATTTTGACTTTTTTTTAACTCTTCTTCTGTGTATCATATACAAGTAGCAGGAAGATCAGCACTCCGAAACCTTACTAAAATTATACCCAAATAATCCTCTTCACAACCCATCAATTGAACTATTACATGACTCCACCTAAATAATTTCCATCACCCAATGTACATTAGATATAGGTACAAAATTTGTTACTAAATTTTTCAACCTATCCCTCCTGGAACAATACTCTATTCCCCGCTGTAGAGCGTGCGGTTGTGGATCAAACACAAAAGGGGTTTTAAGTCGGTTTATTCACTATTTACATATGTTAAAGCAAGGTTGGTTCTATGTGTGGGTGCCGGAAACTCTGGCGCACTTCGAAATTTTCGAACAGTATTCGTAATGTTCCGTTGGCAGGTTCTTGAGCTCTTCGTTGTTCTCTTGCTCGGCTCCAATTGTCGTGAAGTCGATTTCTGCTATCACCTGATCGATTCGGCTGAGTGTTAGTCTTTACCTTTTATGTGACGAATGTCCGTTGAGAATTGACCAATATAATTGAGATACTGAAATTGTCTTGGTGAACATTTTTCCGGCTTCTATCCAGAAGCGTATGTTATTGGTTTGTGGTCAGTGTAGATGGTAAAAAATTTTCCTTCTAGCATTTGTTGGTAATGTTTGATTGTGGCGTAGATTGTTAGTAGTTCTCTGTCATATGCTGCGTATTTTTGTTCGGCTGGCGTTAGTTTCCTTGACATAAATTCTAGCGGTTTCCATGTTCCTTTTTGTAACTGTTGGATTACGCTTCCTATTGCGTAATCCGATGCATCTGTGGTAACTGCGAGGATGGGATTTAGTAGTGGATGCGCTAACAATGGTACTTTATCCCAGGAAAGCAATTTCGTGCAAACCAAATTTCCTTTTGATTGGATTGATACTATTCAGTTACCTTCTAACAGTTGAAATAGTTGTTTCAGGTGTTCGTTGTGTTCCTCCTCCAATTTCGATGCTACCAAAATATCATCAATGTATACGTAGCAAAAATCTAAATCGCGCATAATTTTATCCATGAATCTTTGGAATGTTTGTGCTGCGTTTCGTAGTCCAAATTGCATGTATGCAAATTCGAAAAGTCCGAATGGTGTTGCGATGGCTCTTTTTGGTATATCGTCTTTCGCTATCGGGATCTGGTGGTAAGCTCGAATTAGATCAATTGTTGAAAAGACTTTGCATCCGTTCAGCCGTTGTGCGAAATCCTAGATATGTGGGGCGGGGTATTTGTCGGTAACCGTTCTCGCGTTGAATTCATTTTTTGCGATTGCTAGTTAATGCGACGCGAGTCGTCTTGGCCTATTGGTGGACCGGTGGTGGTGTCTATGGTGTGCTCTATAGGTGGTGTCTATGGTGTGCTCGGATGGCTTGCAGATCCATGGGAATTCTTGCAAAATGGGGTGTTGTTTTTCGATATTGTCGAGTGTGCTTATTCCTCCTTCTTCCATTGGTTTGATCTGGCCTGTTGCTGTGAGATTTGTTGTACCGTCACGGAGTTTTTTGTTACGGATATCCGGCAGTAATCCATAATAGGACAAGAAATCGGCGCCTATTATTGCCGTATGTACGTCTGCTATGACAAACCGCCATGAAAATTTCTTCGTAGTTTCAAGTCCAGGTTTAAGTTGATCGTGCCATACGTGTGAATGACGGCTCCGCTTGCTGCGTACTGATTGTAATCGGATCGGTGTTGCTTTTGTGGAATCAAACGGCGCGGGAAAACACATACGTCTGCTCCTGTATCGACTAGATATTCCCTTTGTCTCGAATTTGCAGGTGGGTCGACAGTTGCGTGCTGTATTGTCGAACTCAAAATGGAAGCACCTAGTGTCGAATGTTCGACCCTTTGACTGGCTTTGGGCTCATTCGCGGTTTCGGCTGTGCGAACGGGGTCGTGATCAAAATTATTGTGAATATCTGGCATTTTCTTGCTTTCGGAGCTAGGAGTTTAATTGTGCTATCACAGTTCTTAAGTCGCCGCTTGTGTTGATTTCGTTAACCGCTGATGTGGTTGTCTTGGCTATGGTTTCGGCTAGTTCTACAACTTCTTCTATTGGTATCTTGGTTTGTGTTACAAGTATAGCTTGCATGTTGCTTGGGAATCTTCTCAGCTATAAGGAATATAATAACGAATATAGAACGGATGTGACTGTCAGATGCTGCAGGTGTCGTAGGAATTGCGAGGGCTTCCTGTCTCCAAGTTCTTCGTGCTCTAACAACTGACGTATTCGGTTTTCTTGGCTTACGCTGAGGTGTCGGATGAGATTATTTTTCAGCTTGTCGTATTTCCCGAGGGCGGGTGGTGATGTTATACGTACCTATATTTTGTGTCGTCTGTGGTGATTTTTCCTAGCTCGAACTGGCTTTCCACTTAAGCAACCACAGTTCCGGGCCCTCGTCCCAAAACGGCAGGATACGCACTTGTATTCTGTTGACTTCTTCGTTGGCCATGTTGCTCACGCATTATTTCTTTATGAACACTAGCGAATTGTTTTTTCGTGCGGTTGTGGATCAAGCACAAACGGTGTTTTAAGTCGGTTTATTCACTATTTACATATGCACAAGCAAGGTTGGTTCTGTGTGTGGGTGCCGGAAGCTCATCCTTCTCGGGCGTCGGGGGCAGTGGTGATCATCCCGGTGGTATCACGGTGTAGCGGCCGGCACGTCGCCGGGCGTTCTTAATCGCCTTCTTCTGTCGGCGCTGGTCCTCCACAGTCGGCGGGGCTTCTTCGGTCATCGGAGGCTTGTTTTAGTGATCGCAGAACTATGATGAGCTCATTGATCGGACAAGCTCTGGTGAGCCTGCCACTTCGGTTACCGCTTAGGATCACCTAACGACGTTCAGTCAAAATCAAAGTCTGCTGGTTGAGCTGTTTGTCATCCTTTTGACGGCAGCCTGTGACCATTCCGTCGGTTTGATAGTTTGACCGCCCTCTGTTGGCGGAGCATCCTACAATCGCGCTCCACTGCCGCCGCTACCATTACGTCGCCCTCTGTTTGCAGTCCATGTTACTGGCGTGTGCTTGGGTGCTCGCGAACCCGGAGTCCCACAGCCGCAATCCCAATATCCCCTCAAAATTGAAACATCAAAAAAACAATTTTTTCATATATTCTGCATTTAAGACAGGGCAGAAATACCAACGGTCGATAGCCCAGACAGTGATGTGCTAACACAAATCATACTAAATATATGTATTATGTAAAATATATGTATCAATAAAGATGTTGAATATATATACATATAAAGACATGAGCCGAATTTTTTGAACGAAAACACAATATTAACTTTAAGCTATATTAACATAACCTCAAACAAACAAAAAATTGACGATAAAATTTCTGACAATTTGTTTGGTTCTACATATTTTGTTCTAATATTGAATATGTTTAATATAAAACGGGATATTGCTATATATTTTTAAAATTAAATAAATAATTCTTTTTTTCTTATATTACTAGTATATGTTTATATTCGATCATGAAGTAATGTTACATTATGACATGAACACTTATAAACTTCTAATTGTGTCAATAAGAATTTGTCGTACTCATATTTGCTAGATCTTAGTTTAAGTTTAGCAACGTTTTTTGCGGAGTAATACTCTTTTAATAATACTTTAAAATATTTACAAATACCTTAAGTTGGAGTTCATATATCTGCGATAAAATAGTTTTATTATATAATATCTGTTGATTTAAGCAAGACAGGCAAAAATAGTATTCATTTAGAATTATTCCTAAAACTTTACGAAATCGACAACTATACTATTATTGGTATGAACTGCTGTTTTTAAAAAATTGGCATTTTATTTTAATGTTATACTTTCAGCTTTCCATAATTTTTCAAAGTTAGAATAACTGATTTTTTTTTTCTAGGTTTGGATTTTGTAACTGCAGGCAGAAGCGAAGCTATACTATCTGGTTTGTACCTCTTTTTGTGTTTTTTTATCTTTTTGGTTATAATGCTTTCTTGGTCACTTTAGTATATATGGAAATATTCATGAGGTCTATTATTTATATATTCGTGGAAATCATAAATTATATAAATTTATATATTAATATTACATAATACCTTTTGCTGCTCCAAATTTTTTCTGTATAAAATACAAACATTAGACATTTCTTATGAATTCTACGCATTATTCAAAATCACAGTCTTACAGCTTGGATAACAAAAATCTATTTATGTATATTAATATTAATAATACAATAATTGTTAGTCGAAACTATAGTCATGTGTAATTTTAGTCTTTCTTTATGAATTTTGTGATTTGTAAACTAATCGCACGTGAACTGAATTTTTTACCAATTCTTTAAACACTGGCATTCTCATATAATTTATAAATTTTCCAGACTGTATGACCTAATTTTTAATATAGCAATATTATAGATTGGATCTATGAGCTTGTTACTTGTTAGAATTCCATGGTATCACTTTGTAAAACACTGATAGAGTGTGCTTTCTTGAAACCTTACACTCTATCAGTGTTTTACTAAGTAATCGCGCAAAAAGTTTGAAATATCAATACAATGTTTGATAACTTTAATTGTAATATCATCAATGTCAGTTGTTATTGTGTTATTGTATTCTTCAATAAAAAAATCAGTTGCATCTCTTAGATCCATAAATAATATTTGTATATTTGCTAAAATAATTTCTTTTATTTTTTTATTTATTTGTCTGTTTTAATTCAGTGCTAACAAAAAAAACTAGTAAATAAATACATAAATAATAAGTGTGTGCCATAACTTCTCAAGAAATCAGTTTTCTCTTCACTATTAATTATCATTAAAATTATATGAGATTTGCAAAATATACAAAAATGTAGCAAATCATCTATTTTTATTATAAATGTATCCATATTAGTTGTTAGTTACCGATTGATTGCAACAATAACTGCACGTATGCTTCTAAAATTTTTGTAATGCTCTCTTAAGCTGTATTTTTTTTAAATCTTGTCTGGCGCATATGGATGCATCATCTTTTTTCATGTAGAAACATGATTCTAAAGAATATCTCTGCACTCTTTGTTTAGCGTTACACGTTAGACAAGGACATGTAGTTCTCATACGAAACCAATAAACTATTAATTAAGTTTATTGATGTAATTATCAATTGGACGTTTTAATTAATTAATGTCATTTTTGCTATGTCTGCATTCTTAATCAAATGGTTTTCTATGCTTTAGTAATTTTAATGCACTGGTTTATAGAAAACATATGTTTAAACGAGCTATACAATTTTTTTACAATAATTTTTTTTAATACTCCTTCATTTTCGTCGTCTACAGAAATGTAAGTATATATGATAACACCTGAAAATCAAAATAATCGTCGATAATTCGTTTCTATTGAAATTGGTGCTTTAGTAAGAGAAGTAGTTGTTTTAGCTATTAGCTGTTAGTCCAATTTTATAATTAGAGCAAGCAATAAATATTATTTGTAATAAAGGCGTTTAAGTTCAATTTGAAGTTTAATGGTATGATATTTAACACCTCTTGTCTCTCTCTCTTGCAAAATAAAGGGCTTTATTATGTTATTCAATATTACTGCATTAGGAAATTGAAATAAAAACTAATCATAATAATAATAAAATTATAAAGAAGATTAAAATATATTCCACAAATGGAATATAATTTAGATAATTCAATTTATATTATTCAAAATAAATTATGAATTTATAATAAAGCACTTTTCCGCTCTTTATTGCTTTGCAATTTGACATATACAACTTAAAGCCTTTAAAGTTCAATTTCCAACTTCCGTCATAAACAATTAGCCATATGCGAGATGAAATATTCACAATGGAAATACATTTTCGCTTCGTACTCTGCTGTCATTTTACAAATAATATAATCTACCTGAGATGCGCCTGGGAGATTTATCACTACAATGCCACTAATGTAGTCTCAAGACAGCGCGTTTTGTATTCGTCATATCTGAGCTCCATTGCTGAAACTTAGCATCCCCATTTGTATACACTGATCCGAATGTCTATGTTTAATATAAAGCAGAGAACGAATTTTGGATATTTGTGGCATAAATTATTGTACTCCGTGAATGAATTTATATATTTCTCTTGAATATATAAGAGTATAACAAATATATAATAGCATAATATATTGAATAACAATAAAATACGCAAATAATTATCTTTTTTTGAAATAACTATTAGTTATGTGTAAAGTAATTGATATAATTTAAAACCTTATACATATTGTTTATAAATTTAATTGATCAAAGAGGCTGTTACTTGTCCAAATTCCATGATTTATGTAGTAAATGAAACCAGAGCTTTTCTACATTTAACAATTTATATTTAACAACCTACCATTTAATATGTTAATATGGCCTGGCAGTCGAGTGTTTAATGCTCATAACATTATAGCAATAATTATCTAATTTACAAAAGTTTGTACGAAAATAATAATTATGGTAATATACAGGGTTATTCACGCTATACGGCAGGGAATATTGTTGCCAAAATACGTGACTTTCAAAAAGTTTCACTTTATGTATATATGGGAGTCTAAGGCTACTTTTTAAAATTAATTTCATAATATACAGGGTGTCGCAAAAACCTTAAAAGTATCAAAGTTGTGTTTTTTAATGGAACACCCTTTATTTTATTGAATTTTTGTATTCTTCGATGAAAATAAGTGTGTGTTTTAATAAGGTTTTAATTACCTAAACCTTAAGGTTTCTGAAATAATTTGAATTTTGTAAAAAACTGACTTAATTTTCATGTTTCAAATACTTAAAAATGAATTAAGTTATACCGGGTGACCCATTTTAATAAATCCACTGGAATATCTCGACACATATGCGTCCTACAAAAAAATGTTCCAAATAAAAGTTTAATGGTTTCGAAAGGGCCATCTGATCCTATATAAATTTTTTCACCCCCACCCTCCAGGGGGCGGGGCAGGGGGTCAACTTTTATATCTTAAATGGGAACCCTTATTTTTTATTGCAGGTTCGGATTCTACATAAAAAAATATGAAGATTTTATTTGAACTTTTTTTCTAATTCGTGATAGATGGCGCTGCAATCCACCTTATCAGTCGGTGAATAATCGATCATTTCGGTTGATTGTCAGATAATGCAATTATCACGAGCCGCCGCATTTTTTGTGCGAACTGTCCAGAAAACTAATTGCAACTAAACAACATTTTTGGCAAATTGCTTTTTTTGATTTTCGTCAGAATGTTTGTTATGATTTTCGTCAGATGGTTTGTTTCATTTTCCAAGAAGTAAAAGGGGCTCGGTTTAGCATCTTTTTGTCAACAATTTTGCTAGAATAACCAGCCATTCACTGGTGCATTGACCCTACGCGATAAGATGACGCACTCCATTTCAATGGCGAACAATTAAAAGTCCCCCTGGAGGGTGGGGGTGAAAAAATTTGTATAGGATTAGATGGCCCTTTCGAAACCATCAGACTTTTATTTGGAACTTTTTTTTGTAGGACGCATATGTGTCGAGATATTCCAGTGGATTTATTAAAATGGGTCACCCGGTATATATCAAATTTACATTAAAATGTAACAATAGATCATTTATTATTTTTAAATTATAATAGACTTGCTATCTTATACAGGGCGTAAAAAATTAAATTAAACAACTGAGAACTTTAATTAGCTAAAACTTCATTTGTTTAAATAAAAGACCATAATTTTCAAATTATCTGCAAATGCACTTTTTAATTACCTATCGAATGGTATTTATAGCTTTAGCTTTAAGTCTTTACCTTTTTTCCAGAAAACGCCAAAACATCGTGAATTACACCATAAGGTGTTTTTTAAATAAAAGTTCTAATGTATCTATTTACTTGGGAAAGTCAGATAATTTAATTAATTATAGGAATAATAACAAAGAATATGTTATATTCTTCTTGCGGACCATGCGGACTTGTGTATGTTGGGCATAACAGGTCGCCCTCTGCGACAGCTGGTCCTTGTTATTGAATCCAATGCAGAATATATGGAGCAAGTATCCATCGCTGGTCTGCAGAGGCTTCGATCATTTCTTAACCATAGACCTGAGTTTGTCAGTGGTTAAGTCCATACTGTGCAAGTTGGTAAGAAGTTGCTTGCCTTGGACATCTTCGGCAATACGATTGGACTTCCTGAATGAGCGTTCAGCATCATTATCGTTTTATAAATCATAAAGGGAGACCTCGAACACTCTGAATTTGAGACCTTCAGAGGCTATCTTGGTACCCTTACGTACATACGATTGACTAAGTTCTTCTTAATCATGTTTTTTATTTGTTGAATCGGCAAGATGTTCCGATCGCGTAATACGGATTTTAATTAGTTCTAGATGGTTTCTTCCTATATATAGTATGGCCTAGCCTTGCAACTGGTTTCCTGATTATAAGTGAATCAAGAAATGAAATTTTATTGTTTTCGTCTACCTTCATAGTCCAGCATTCGTGTCGACATGTTATCATCTACACACTGTAACTTTAAACTGTTTATTTGGTGCAATTCTTATTACTGTTGGAGCAGTTTGAAACTACAGCAATAAGAACTATACCAAATAAACCATCAGTGGCTCCTGAACAATTTTTAAGGCTGGATTCTCCTGCACTACCAACCTGGAATCCAATTATACTCGCTGACTTACTCAGCATCTCGCAGAAAAAAAAACATAGTTAGATATTTTATTTAGTATATAACTGCATTCAGTTGTAAAACCCCTAAGCGAAACAAAAAACTTGTTTTTAAATTAAATAAGTGCAAACCTCGAACTAACTAATCGCAAAGACGATATATTTACTTTCTTGATAAGCCTTTGGGTATAGTCTAGTAGCATCAATTTCAATTCTTTTACTTCCTCTAAAATTGGAGAGTAGTATTCGCCGGTTATAGAAACCTATTTTTCTGTATAATCAATAAACAAAATCCCTTCTGTGTCCGAGAAAACACGCCATAAGCTTTCCCGCTTACGCTGACATCTTGAATTTATTAGGCAGTGGCGTACCCGTTTCAACCACTGCATGAAATCTTTTTAGACTCACCGAAACCAAAGTTTCATCCTCAGTAACAATTCGCTCCAAAAAACATTCTTGTCTTCATTGCATTGATCTGAATTATGTTGAGGTCACCACTACCAAGGAGTTGATTCCCTGCCTTGCTTAAAAAAGTTCTGCCACTTGTATACAATGTATTTTCATAGACAAAGGTCCCCGCAAACAGATGACATCTGTTTCAATATGGTTTGAATACTTTTTCCTTGCTTGCTGAGGAACTTTATAATGACGTCATTGTCTATTTTCTCCATATTTCAAAATTTCTTCCAGAGTTGCTTCATCGACGATACTTCAAAGATTACTTACCTAATTATGATAATACTCGGTATGTGTATCAATGATAGACGTTATGACCACCTTCCATTCCCGTTATTCCGCGTACATAACGCACCGTCATATTATGGATCCTTATATTAAATCTATTTTAAGTCTATTTAATGCAATTATATATACAATAATCTTTATTTGGACAAAACATGATACATAATAACAATAACAATAAATATGAAAACAAATAAATGGTGTTAGTCCGTCTGGGCTATAAACCTGCGGTCTGCCCTAATGCAATTATTTTTATAGTTTTTTGTTTGTTTCGATATACGCAAATGTCTACATTGTGAATCTATTCCATGACTTCTGTTAATCTTTTTTTTCTATTCTATTAGAAGTTTTAGGGTGAAATTACTCTCCAGATTCTTCTTATTCTTTTTATATTCCAGTCATTTTCTACCGTCGTGTGCCTTGATTGTTTTTCACTTTTGCATTGTTATAACGTGGTCTCTGAGATAAAAATGTGCGTTCATGTAAAGCGCTTAAGTTATAAGGTGTACACTGTCAAAGTCAAACTTCTAAAGCCCTTGTAGGCGTTTGGCAACCTATTATTATGGATTTTTGGATTGCAAGAATCATTAAAAAAATAATTCCACATACCATACATACCCATAAAAATCCTCCACCAAAATTGTAATATTTTTCTTGACATGCAATAATTATTTAGTTTAAGTTAACTTATTTTTTGAATCGGTATCTGGAATAAATATTCCATCTGGTAATATAAAATTGAATCGAATATAAAATTTCTTATGATAGTCTTCGTTTAATTGAAACATTGTTTTTTTTATTTGTTTTCGTCATTATCTTTCAAGGTTCTATTATTGAGATCAAATTGAAAAGCTTTGATATCCATAACTTCTATTCCGTGAATTAATTCATCTTTAATGTTAACTACTATAAGTCAGTTTCGTAATTGTCTGTCGTGTATAGAAGTAGGTTGCAATTCATAATCCCTTAGGGGTTTTAGTAAAGTGTAAAGTCGAATAATAATGTTAGTAGCATTAGTATCTAATAAGGGATGAAATTTTTAATAGAAATATTTATTTACAAAAACAGTATTTGCGTAATATGGCAATTATACAGTTGATGTTTACAAGTAACTTTTCACCCCCTTTTGTCGACTTTTTAGTTTTTCGACAATATTTGGTTTAAATCAATAAAGTTGTGTATGGTTAAATCTTCTACATACCCAGCACTCTAATTTTTTTCTTGTTAGCTAAAGTATCCCACATATACTGTAATTTTTTTAATTCTTCTGATTACATTCGTGTAAGAATATTGTTCAAATTGTTTCCTATATGATTTTTGGGATGATTACGAATTTGATGCCAAATATTCAAAATTCAAAAGGGCGGATCAAATATAGCAAATGTTCATATTGATCTTACAAAATGGATACATTAAGGTTTTTAGTAGATAATTTAAAAAGAGAAAATAGTGTAAAACATATTTTATAGACACCGAAAACATATAGAAATTTCAAAAATAGCAATCGCATTCGATGTCACCTTCTTACACTTCGTCATCGCTATCATTTTATCCCTCGATATTTTCTTTTGTAAGTGGTACAGGTAATAATTCTGCAACATCCAGTAGTAACGGTTAGCCATCCTCTGGTTTTAGAGGTTGTGGGGAAGAAATGGGTGGATCGGGCTATATAAGGAAATGGTTAAACACAATCTCGAAAAATTTTCGCGAAAACGACGAATGTCTTTATTTCGCGTTTCCTGTGCTTCCTCATATAACCAATTGGAAGCGATGAAGCTTCCATGATGGCTTAACTGAGAATTAACATAATGTGTACGGAAATCGGCATGGGATACTATGAGTACAATTCAACATAACGCTTTACAACACTGAGACTTTTGAAATTCTCAATATTGGTGGCACACCCGCTCGACTACGCTTGTAACAAAACCTTGCCCACCGCTACAATGTTTTCATCAAAACTAAATATTTCCAGTTATTGGCACGTTTTCAAAAAAAACTTCTAGTCGTGTTACCGTGATTCGCAGTACCAAATCCAGATTTTGGCACAACAATAATCAAACCACGATATTGATAAAATCAATAATTAGAAAAACACGAAAACACTTCGTAAATCAACAACAATGAGTCTTACTAAGACTACAAAGCAAATTACTTCTGTATCATTCAATATCTGTCGAGGTATTAGCCAGAGAAGTGATTTGTTTTGTAGTCTTAGTAAGACTCATTGTTGTAGATTTATGAAACGCTTTGTGTTTTTCTAATTATGACTTAATTTTCTACAACATAAAGGATTTCAATACATTTTTATTGTTAATAAAATTGTTTCTGGGTGTAGCAGTGCAAATGTAACATGCTGAGTGGATGCAGTTTTCGTAACAGCCTTTTTTAGTTTACCATCTATCATATAAAATATTGTTATACTTTAATATTTTGGCCATCAAGAATAGTTTGAAAAGAAACGAGTGATTTGTTTGGATTTTCGATGTGAAGATGCTCAGATCGACTATTTTCAGAGGTTTTTAAAAATTGCAACCGAAGAGGCCTACAAAATCGCGTAAAGGATTCTTTTTCGATTTATCCAAATGTCAACATCAACATCATTACATTCCACGGCGATTCCCGCCAACTATATCCTTGGCACAACTTAGTCGGTAGTTAACGCGCTATAGTGCACTGCTCAGTAAAGTCGAGTTTATAAGTTTATTAGCATGTATTAGCAGCTACTTCTTGGTATCTCATATTCTGTATACAAATACGAACTTGCCAAATTATTTTTCTAGGCGGAGAAACACAGAGAAATTTTCGTACCCCCTAATTTGTAAATATTTTACAAAACGGAAATCTTGAAAGGAATGCGAAATTTGTGAACATGTATTCAATACATTCGTGGGTATATGTATAAAACCTATCAATCGGAGTGCAATCTATTATTGGAAGCCACAGATCAAGGCAAGAATTCCGAATTCTCCCAATTGCAGCTGCCAATTTTTACTGTTTACAGTTAGCTTAACTTTGCCGGGTCATATAAAGTAGGTCGGTGACTGGAATGTCATTCTAGCACTGAATCCGTGTACACCAGTGGATTCTACATTACATCTAATTTTATGGACAAGTACTCGGTTGGTAAACATGATTTTAAATATTGGCCAGGTTTTTCAATGCGATGGCCCACTATGCGTGGCAATGATTTCTAATTATAGTTGAGTCTAGCAAGAATGAAAGCCTCTTGTGTCTCTATATTCTTCATTTGATCAAAATTAAAGCAGTATCTGCTTTATACTCCTGATTTTATCAATTTTTTCTAGCTTTATCTCTTAAATTAAATAGTAAATTTCAAGTGAAAGCTGTATATAAGGTAAATTAGGGGGCTGAATCCAAATCAGCAACACTTTTTTAAAAAATGGTTCTAGTTTTCGAAATATTCAATAAATTCATTATTTAACTATTTTTGACCATTAACGGCTATTTGTTAAATTAAGAAAAGAACAGAGATTGAACTTAGTCTGTTATTCTGCTTGGGATCAGTTTCACCTCTAATAGTAGTCATTATGCCTTCGTCCCAAAATTCTTGCTATTGCCTTTCGATTTTGGCTATAACTTAGTGTAGCTGCTCTCCTTACTCGTCGCTCGTGTCGACGAGTGCTTTGACAAAGTACTTAATAAGGACAAGTTTAATGTGATAATAAAACGTCTTGTGGGTTCACAAGTGGTACAGAGGACACGTTTTGTTGTCCTGGCACATAAGGGGTACGACTCAGCCACACCTTTCTCACATAATGATGATCAACTGTACGGCTGTCCCATTCGTGAATCCAGATTGCATCCTAACCAATAGACCAATAAACTGATGTTTTAAATCAATTAATATATATTTCGAAATGAAGTACAATTAATTTATTTCTCAACCTTTAGATCGCCAAAAATTTTTCATTGATACTTATTGTATTTGATCTTGTCTAAAATTGTACACATTGTGTCGCAGCATGGTTTAGTTTGTACTGCGCGAACAATCGGAATGGATGAGTTTTTTTATTTACAATTTGGAGTAGAGCCGATTCAAACTGTACTTAGAACTATCTATGAACAAACGCCATTAAATTTGATTATATGGTGTATTCATCACATTAAATAATCCTTTCATGTCATTTCAGAAACACATGTCATTTTCTTTTTTGAGGAACGGTAAAATCGCTTGATTGCTATTTCTGTATATAGTGACTTGTGTTTTAGGGTCAAGATGTTTCCATTCCTGCAACCATGATGCAAGCAGTTTTCCTTTTTGTTTCGATAAATTCAAATCCCGCATCAAATCACCCAGTTCACTTTGCGATATTGAATACTTTTCTTCCATAACAAAATCGCTCTCATTGTTTGCCACTGATGAAGACAAAGTTCTTAGGGCATTTTTTGCACACCTGGACACTTTGACACTGATGATAAGCCAGGATATTTATACTGTGCTAGTTTTTTTTTACATTTGTACTGACGACAGTCATCGAGCAAAAGTAGAAATCATCTCAATGATTTTTCTGTTCTCTTCATAACGTTAGCACAGAAAATGAAAAATATACATTTTCACCAAGTTACCACTTGTACAGCTTTGTTATCCATAGCTTGTCAGTGTTTACTTCAACATAACCAAAATTCTGCAAATACGCATGTTTGAGTGCATTTGTCATTATTTTACACGTTTTCCGAGCATATAACATTCACAAATGTAAAAAAAAAAACACTTTTAATCGACTTTGCAACGTTGTCTCTGCATTTTCACAAGTTACGAAGCAAAATCACTGCACAAAAATAAGTACTAAAAATGGTGATATGGCCATCATAGTACTTCCTATATTTTACTCAAAAACTATGAGATTTATGCAAATAGGCTATTCTTAAAACCTTTTTCACTTTTAAATTCTCTACAATTATTGCTTATATAAGTTTCACGTAACTCATATCGTTTATTAGTAATTAACTGTAAACGTGAAAATTTAAGAATTTTAGGAAAAATATATATTAATAAAACTTGTTCACTTTCCCTATATATACTATATAGGGAAAGTGATGATGTTTAATGCAACGTGGTCAACTGATAGCGGTTATAAGAGCGCAGTGCTGCCACCATGCGCGAACTCGAAAACTGGAACAAATCTTGACACACGTATTGAAGATCTAAATTCAGGGCATCAAATAACGTTAAGAATCGTTCTCATCTGCTCGGGTCCAAAAGTTTACCCGAATTAAACTTGTGTTATTAGTAAATTTCAAGTAATTTCCAGAATTTTTCTGCAACTTTTATTTCACCTATATTTATTTACAATTGGACTTCTATACTTTCACGTTTCACCATCAACATTTATTTGTATTACGTCGGTTATTTTTCCCTGTCAACTACAGTTGTGGACCGGTTTCCATTTATTTTGTTTCTCATCAGTGTAATGTTGCGGACAGATCTTTTTAATAGGCGGTCATCATCATCGCCTTATAGGGATCTAGTGCAATGTTTAGACAATAAATGGCCCCTTCATGGTTTTATCTTAATCCAAATAAAGTGTTTTTCTTCGCTAAAATTACATATATGGTTCCATCAAGAGGGTAGCTCAATAAGTATCAAATATATTTCACTATATAACTTTGACAATGATTATTTTCCGGTTGAACAACAGCAACAACATTATTACACGATTGAGTTAAATTTTAGGACTTGAATTCACCTAATTGTTGTTTTTTTACTAAGAACAAATCACTATTATTGTGAACTATTAATTTAAAAAAATATATTTCCTTAATCGGGAATTATTATTATTGATAGAAATAAAAACAATAATTATTTTATTGTAAGTATCAAGACTTCAAGACTTTTGATTTACATATTAATATTTAATATTGAATTTAGTATACAATAATAATAATAACAGTGATCTTTATTCGGACAATTACATTTTTACATTTATATATACATAACAAAGACAATTAATGTGGTGTTAGTCCGTCTGGGCTATAGACCAGTGGTCTTTCTGCCCTGTCTGAATTTAATTTAATATAACAAAAAAAGTTCTTTGCTAGCTAGCTTAACTGTGAGGGTGATTCGTACAAATGAGTTGATAGTATATAATATTTTAATTAGATAATATTAATATGATATCAAGGAAGATGTTTAATTAAAATGAGTATACAGGAAGCATTATTTAATATTTTCAATTACTGCATGTAGAATATCTTTAAACTTGCTGTGCTTCATGAGTATTCGCGGACAATTAAGCATCACGGTGAATGAAGCTTTCAAAATGCCATTATAAATGGCATAATATAGTTCATTCTGACATCGTGCCTTTCAAGTTGTGTATAATTAAAAATAATTCCATATGTGTACGTATATTAAACTTGTTTGACTATGTCTGTATTATTAAACATGTGATGGAACAATGGACATTGTTCATTTACGTAGTGATACATATATGATATATAGGTGCTACAGATATGTATTGAATAGTCATGTTATCAAATATGTATATATGTTAACGTATTCATATTCAGTATTCAAAGCAATATAAACGTAAAATCTATTTAGTAACGTTGCGTTGTCCGGCATGAAAAACATTAAATTCGTATATTGTAGGCGCGACGTGTGTGCAATGAGTTTGATAGGCATAATGAGCGGTTCATGGGGCCACAATCTCATTAATTTACAGCCAGTTTTGCGCTCTAAACGCATGAGTGGCTATTATTCATGACAGTTCAGCAGACGTGTCACTAACGCTGCTCTCTGCACATCCACTGAAAATGCCTTCCAGCACTGAATTACCATTCGAAATCATAATAGAAAAAATCTCATTTACATTGCGATTTTAATACCTTTCGTTCCTGTTAGTTAAATGGGTGACTGCGGACCTTTCGAGTGTTTTGCAACTAATTTATCGTCCATGTCGGCTATAATTGGCCCATTTATACTCAACAACGCAGAACTTTTGAGCTGCAGATAGTTATAACAACTTCATATGCATTGCACGTTTTTATTATATTTATTGCTTTACGACTTTCAAAATAAGCTCTCTGCTAAATTAATGGCATTACTGGGTACGACTAAATACAGTGTGTATTTCTAAATAGATTTAATAAATGTATAAATTATTTATTTAACTGCTCCTAGGCTCGAACTGTAAAGTAATTTTTCCCCCAAAAAAGAACAAAAATGCAAATATGTATAAAAAAGTCCCGACTATTACAGATACATCAAACTATAACATAGTAATATATAAGTATTAAAAATATTTATTTGCCAAATTGTCAGAGACTTATAATATCTGCCTTTACGTTGCTGTCATCAATTTTTTTTTCTTCAAGCGGGAGAAGTTAAATATTTACTAATACAATTTATACGTTACATACAAAAATTAACGATATTGAACACTATTGTCAAATATCTGACCCGAATATGTACTAGAAATTAATAGTTGATAATTATCTCAGTTAATAAGAAAAATACATACATGGAGGAACTACTATATTTGAGAAAAATAAAATTGTACTTATATCAACAAAATTGAATTTATAAAAGAAATGTCTGGTGCAATAACATTTAAATTCTGATCATCTGCAGGGAACATTTATATTTTTATTAATAAACTAAGGGAGCTAAATAAATAACTGCATTTTACCTATGAGATATTCAATTTACGGTAGTATAATTATTTATTTGAAAACAAAACAGGAAGAAACTAATAATTCAAATCAATAAACTATATATTATCAATAATCTCCGTTTATAGGTTTTTATAATTGAAAACGTGCTGATTCTAATAGATCGGATAGTTTTTTCAATAATAGTGCTGAGTCGAGAGCGAAATATCCTGCGCTTGTTAAATCTTCCCTGTAATTGTGGTATCAAGGAATTATTGCTGAATAATCATTCTCCGAAATCACCCATTACCGGATCTCTACCCGGCAGCAGTAATATTTTATCGAAGGGGAAATAAATACCGTCTTTAGAATTGATAGTAGGTATATAAAAGGACAATCTGATGCCCTGAAATTTGTATCGAACGGAATCATCCAATATAGGAAGCTCATGTGAAAAATGGAATCCTGAAGTGACCAACTCTGATCGACTCAATCGGATGGTCAATTGGCCCATTCCCCTTTTCTTTGCTAAATAAATTATCCTGTTCCGTGTCTGGATTATTTTGTTCGAGACACAGTCCCAACAAATGAGGCAAAATAGGGTCTTAATTTCCTTTTATTTTTAGCGTTGCGTGGGCTCGAAATCAATATCCTACCTTTCTGATCCGGATAAAGTGATTTATTATTTATACAAAATAAACCTGAAACTGTTTGATCTTAAAATAATATTAATATTATATCTGTGTTATTTTCTATATCTATACATTGTATAATTTAATTGAATTGTATTAACATTAGTTATAGGTAATATAAATATTAGCAGTTATCTACCCATTATTCATAATAAATATCGTTGATTTTTGGGGCTTCTACTTCGTTATACATTTTGTAGTATACAATGAAAATATTTTATAACTGTGTTTTCATTGCATAATAAATACATCGTTTTCGAGCATTTATCAATGCAACATTTTATTCATTACAATTTCTAGGAATAACTAATTTACATCAGTAAATATTTGTTATAAGAAAATCGGATATTGAATTAATATAATAGCTAAGTAATAGTAATTAAAAATATACATAAAAAGACTTTTATTGACATCCTTCACAATCAAAACTAAATTATAATTACATAAATAATAATTAAAAATATTAATTTTGTAGATATACATAATTCCTTCCACATGCGTTACATAGCGTGTTTATTTTCTTTTTGTTGTTTTTTGGATCGAAAGCAATTGAAGTTGAAATGTCTGTCGAATCGTGTAAGCCGCTTATGTCGATTACCAAATTCCGAATTGGTCTCCTATATATGGAGTCCGACATGAAATAAAATTCCAAATTGATTTCTAATCTTATTCGGCTTACTTCTATATACCATTATTGTAGCGATAAATCCCGTACATTGAATGCGATTTAGTATAATGCGAGTTATAAGCTCTAAGCCATTAATTAACTAATTATAAATAATAACATTAATTAAATACAGGTCTAATCGATATCTTCGCTAATGGGACTGGGAATAATTAATTATTATATAGTTTTTCGGTAACATATCAGACGATTTAACTATTAGTTTTATTTATATGCGATACTGTTAATAAAACTACAACAACAAAAAAATTAATTAAATTAAAAATGATTTCATTTGTTTCCTGCATGGTTTTATAAGATTTAATATAATTATGTAATAATGGGCCTTAAATAAATCAGCAAACTATTCGAAAATCTAATAATTACAATTTAATATCCCAGGCAGTGACGTACTAACACAAATCATACAATATTTATGTATTATATTTATATGTAACGGTTACTGCAATAAAGATGTTGTTTGTATAATCATTTAATTTATATTAATTTCGTTTATATTACATATATTTACCTTTTAATATAAAAGGGATATTAGTATAGGACTACCACTAATATGGTACCACCTTATGACGGGCAGCTCTGTCTGCAATCTCGTTGCCTTCAATGCCGACGTGTGATGGCACCCAGATGATGAAGACAACATTCTTGCTGGCGAGACGCATATTGTACAGAATAGACAAGATGTTTTGTACGAGCGGATCGTCATTTTGGCTATCTGCTATATTTTGTAGGGATGAGAGTGAATCACAGAGAGTGAGGAGGAGCAGGAGCCGCAGCAAAACCTCTCTGCTCGTACCCCAATTAATTTCAGATTTCAGAAAGGCAGCTAATCAGATTAAGTGCCTTCTTACGCCTTGTTGCAAGGTCATTAATGTGGGGACGAAATGACATAGTTCTGTCAATTATTAGTCCTAGGAATCGAAAACTGTCAACACATTGAATAACAGAACCATTGAATATGCAAACTAAGCTCCCTGTGTGGTTTTCTAAGATGACAAAAATTAACACATTCTATCTTTGTCTCCGAAAAGCGCAAACCACACGAACCAGCGTCTCGAACTTTGTTATCAATGTTCTTCTGAAGCTCTGTATATACCGGGTGTCTCAGCGTGCGCGCCGAGTAGCTTTACGGCTAAACGGTTTATTTTTTTCAAAATCCGTTTTCGCAGGAGTATGTAGGTGTATTGGGACCACATTTTAAAATTAGTTTTAAATATACAGGGTGTCCCATAAAAGCATGGCGTATCATAGTTATGTTTTTTCTTATGGAACACCCCATATTTGATATTTTTTTCAGATTCTACATCAAAAATAAGGGTAACTTTCATTATAAGATCATATGCCTAAACCTAATAATTTCTGAAATATTTAAACAATTTTGGAAAAATTGACGTTTCGAAAAAAAATTATATCTTTCAAATAGGTGAATGAAAACAAATGAAATTTTGTGTCAGTATATTAGACTAATGGGTGAATATTTTAGGCCATTTATAGGAATTTTAAATATTAAGATGTTTTGATAATTTAATGTGTCTACAGAAACACATTCAAGGTCAAATTTCGTGCTTACTTTAAATGGAACACCCTATATCTAATAAACCTATCTTGTAGAAAATTTTATTATCTTTCAAAAAGTATAAAGGTATTCTATACCTGTTACTTATAGTTTTCAAGATATATCCATTTTTGTTAATTTTCGACATAATAATTATTAGTATCAATTATTGCAATAGTCAGTTAACACAACCAATGATTTTCGAGATATTTCCAAATTAACACACTAATTGAATAATTTATTTACACATATGTACATGATTACGTAATATCGTCTTAGAATTTCAAAAAACATAACGAAAAACAACAAATGAAATTAACAAAATAATAACAACATTATTTTTTTATAACAAATTTTCAAAAATACCACCATCGCACTGAATGCATAATTCAATTCTTTTTTGAAACGATAGTTTAACATTTCTTAGCATATTGGGTGTTATTGATCTAAATGCATCCTTAATTCTGTCCTTCATGTCTTCAACAGTTGTGGGAGGAGTGGTGTATACTTGATTTTTAATATACCCCCATAAAAAGAAATCCATGGGGGTTAAATCAGGGGATCTAGGTGGCCAAGCTACGTGACCTCCTCTTCCAATCCATCGCCTATTAAATATTCTATTTAAATATTGACGAACCGCCAATGAAAAATGAGGTGGCGCACCATCGAGCTGTAACCACATGTTTTGGCGAATATTCAGTGGAATATTCTCTAATAATAATGGAAATTCTTCTTGGAGAAATTGTAAAAATATGGGACCATCCAAGTATCCATCGAAAAAATGAGGTCCAATGACGTAATTACCCAAAATGCCTCCGAATACATTAATACTCCAACGATGTTGTCGATCAGTAATTTGAAATTTGTGGCAATTTTCGGTGCTGTAATAATGGCAGTTACGTCGATTAAAAGATCCGTTATTATTAAAAGATGATTCATCCGTAAATAAAATATTATTCAAAAAATCTTCATCATCGCCACTTTTATTTAAAACACATAAACAAAAATCTAACCGCTTCTCGAAATCCGCATTATTCAGATGCTGGTGAATTTCATAGTGATATGGGTGGTATTCATGTTTTTTTAATATCCTTGATATGCTCGCCTTGCTTAACCCAGTCTCACGAGCTACTATACGTGTACTCGTGCTAGGATTATCTATTACAGAAGTAAGTACCTGTAATTGTGTCTCCTCGTCCTTAGTTACAGTGTTGAAGTTCGTTTTTTTCAGATACTTGACACTGCCTGTGGTTTTAAATATATTTAAAACTTCCTCCAATGTCTTCTTATTAGGATGTCTCCTATCAGGGTACCTTTCGCGATATACTCTTTCCGCTAAGAGACAATTTTCATAACATTCCCCTATTATTAGGATCATGTTAATTCTTTCGTTTAAGGCATATTTCATTTTTGCGGTCGTTACAAATGATTCGAATGTGTCAACTGACTTTGTTTATAAACAAAAGCTACACACTAGCTTATTGCAATAATTGATACTAATAATTATTATGTCGAAAATTAACAAAAATGGATATATCTTGAAAACTATTAGTATTAGGTGTAGAATACCTTTATACTTTTTGAAAGATAATAAAATTTGCTACAAGATAGGCCTATTAGATATAGGGTGTGCCATTTAAAGTAAGCAAGAAATTTGACCTTGAATGTGTTTCTGGAGATACATTAAATTACCAAAACATCTTAAAATTTTAAATTACTACAAATAGTCTAAAATATTCCCCCATTAGTCTAATGTACTGATACAAAATTTCATTTGTTTTCATTTACCTATTTGGGAGATATGATTTTTTTTCGAAACGTCAATTTTTCCAAAATTGTTTAAATATTTCAGAAATTATTAGGTTTAGGCATATGATCTTATAATGAAAGTTACCCTTATTTTTTATGTAGAATCTGAAAAAAATATCAAATATGGGGTGTTCCATAAGAAAAAACATAACTATGATACGCCATGCTTTTATGCGACACCCTGTATATTTAAAACTAATTTTAAAATGTGGTCCTAATACATCTACATACTCCTGCGAAAACGGATTTTGAAAAAAATAAACCTATAAAGCTACTCGGCGCGCACGCTGAGACACCCGGTATAGCCGGGATGGTATCTTCGGCTATATAATTGCGAGGTCGTCATACAAGCATTTATTTACGGGGGTACTGACGGATTGCAATATCGTTTACCGCTATAGAAAAGAGAGTAAAACCGTTTTCTTGTACGTGGAGAGAAGGTAGTGAATCTCCTATTGCGCGAAAACTCCGGTGCGACAAAAAGTACTGGATGAATAAAGCCACAGATGCAACTTTTTGAGAATATTATATCGCCATGTTATGTCATAACATGCCTTTTACAGATCGAAGAACACAGCGACGACATGTTTTCTTTCCAGAAAGGAGTTATGAATGGCATTCAATGATGACAATAAGTTCTCGCGACTCGATAATCCATTTTTTCAAAGACCTTACTCAAGCAGCACGTTAATGACACTCGGAAATAACTAGACCCTAGACTCGGATCCTTTCTTGGTTTGAGAAGAGGCACTATAATAGCTTCTCTCCATACAACCGGATATTCCCCTCTTTACCATATCAAATTATATAATGTTAGTATACTAGATTTACAGGCCGGTGTTTTGAATAATTTGTAGGGAATATTATCCGAACAAGGGGAGGAGTCACTACTAGAGTTACTCTTCAAATTCTACCATTGTACATGGAACGTTATAGTCTGTTTCCAAGTCTGTCATAAAATCAAGTGGAGTTTCTAGTTCGCCTCTCCTACGCAAGAATTTATTTAGATAGTTGGAAGAACTACAGGTGCCAGAAAAATGTCACGCTAGTGCTTCTGCAACCTGACAAGGGTCACGTGCGTTGTGCGTTTCATCGCCAAGTGTAATTTCTGGGGATGACCTTTGTCCGCGGATAGCATGCACCCTTTTCCATACGTACGTTATTGGCGTATCGTTAGACATCCAGTTAACGTAGTTCTTCCAAGACTCATTTTTTAATTGCAGGAATGTAAGCGGGCGATTCTCCTTAATTTTAATGAGATTCTCTTGCCTAGTGTTCTTTTAAAAACGTTGTATGCTCGCTTCTTCTCTGCGGTAACTCAACTAACCTCTACGTTCCACCATGGGACGGAGGATTTACTAGTCGAGCTATAGGTATGTTGATATTTATAGTATAAAGAGCGCAATATCATCAAAATTTTCAGGAAATATAACGTTCTGACGAAACTTCTCCCACTCTGCAATGTCTAGGCGCTATCTCCTAGGTCCTTATTGCTCTATTATTAGGACATTTGCCGAAATTAGAATCGGAAAATGGTAACTTATGTAAAGGTCACCGAGAGTTAGCTACTGGAACGTGTGGCAAGAGTGGGTGGTGATCTATTGCTGAGCATAATCCGTTAGAGGCATTAAAATGTATTGAATGTCCGCTAAACAGCGGTACCCTTCCTATGATATCGAGTATGTCTTCGATTTTTCTACCTCTAGCGTCTACCCTAGGGGAGCCCCATAACATTTATATGCATTGAAGTCGCCCAGCAATAGAAATGTCTTGATAACTGTCGATAATTTCATTTAACTCCCAGTTTCTATCTGGGAAGTATAGGTTGCATATTGTTACGGGGATTGGAGATGTTATTGTACATTCTATAGCTTGAAGAACAGTCTGAATTGCAAGCTCTCTGAAATTTGTCCCCTCTCTAAAGACTATACTCACTCTACCCCGGACACGATGGTGTGGTGTAGCATCGTTTCTAAGGATGTTGTATCCTCTAAGGGTGAACGTTTCTTGTGAATGAAAGTGGGTCTCTTGGAGACAAATACAGAAGGGTTTATATTGCTGCAAGATGATCTTTAGCTCTCCATAATGCATTATGCAACCGTTGCAGTTCCATTCCACCCGTTGTTTCAGCTTTTTGATGAAGTATAAAATAAAAAAAAAACAGACACAAGAGTAAAAAAACAGTAAAATATTAAAAACTTAAAATGCTGTACAAATATAACACACAGATTAAAATGACATCTTCCAATGATTAGTCTTGGAGTTTGCGTTTTTCTCTTTATTTTTTTGGGCTTTCCCTTTGGGCCAGCTCTCAGGTTTTTTGCCTGTTGTTTCGGGAATTGTTTTTCACTCTCTGACTCAGAGAGTGACTTTTGTCGTTTAATGGCAGCTATTCGGCTTTCCTCCAAGGCCGCAGTTAGAGCGTCCGAGTTACCGGGCGCTGAAGTAACTCTCTTCTTCCGTTGGAAGAAGAGATGCTGGAGTTCCTGGTAGATTATAAATTTCATTTGCTGTTGCTTGCATAATTGCAGTAATTTCTGTTTACTTCAGTTTTGCTGCTTCTTCTCTAAAACTTAATATCTCGGCTAAAGTTTTTCTAATCGTTTCGCCGACAAGCTGAATTAAAATTGGCAGAATCTTTGTAATAATGTTTTCTGATCTGGTCGACTTTGTTTATGCTTGAGAGTAAGATACATTTTCTCCTGGAAGTTTTAGTTGAGATAATCTTTTTTTAGCTTCAAAGTACGTGATCTTCTCTATAGTTCCTTATTGCTGTCTAGCATTAAGGATGGACAGTTTTTGTACCTGGAGAAGTGGTTGCCGCCACAGTTTACACATGTTAACGGTTCCACGCATTCTGTCCCCTCGTGTACTGGTTTTCCACATGTGCACTCTCACATTACATTAAGGTGTGGCCTTTAGCATCGGAAGCAGCGCAATACACTTGGGGGTTGTATTGTCTGACCTCTATATGATAGAAGGCAACACTTACTTTTTTCGGAAACACCGTTGATTTAAATGGTAAAGCTATTGAAGGCGTATTTACTAAATGTTTATCACGTTTTGTTTTAATTCGACGAATTTCTATCATATTCTGAGACTTAAAATTTTCAAGAATTTTTCGACACTGCAGGGTATTAGATACCTGCAGTATATTATACCCTTGGAATAGTTCAGAGACTTGTGAATTTTAACTTCCACTTCGAAATCTCGAAACTTTTTCAATTTCATCATTTGAAGTGACTGTTTGTCAGTTGAAATAATTAATCCCTCTCTAATTTTTCTTATTGCTTCCACTTTTCCTAGATCCTGTTCAATATACTTTGATATAGCAAACGGATTTACTCTGTCAAAGTTCTTCTCATCACAACTCTTAACAATAAAGAAGCATTCTCACATATTCTTTTACCTTTATAAAGAAAATTAAAAATACAAAATATATGTACTTTGCAGTATTAAACATTCTACAAATACTACGGAAAATAAAATGATAAGAATTGCAACAGGATTGTAGATATAACTAAGGATTATCAACGAAAACAGTTTATGCGGACACTATTGGACGGCATTACAAAACGTTATACAAAACTGCCAGAGGTAATTCACAGATAAAATATTTGGCAAAAAACTAATTTATTAAATTTAAAAAATGTCTCTATAATTTCACTAAAATTGATTAAATAATTTGTTTGATAGAAACAGTGCTGCATATAGGCATAGGACGACATAATCTACGAGTAGGGTTGTCCACTTTACCTTCTTATAAAGATGGTACTTACTGAGCACTGTCTTGTAAGAAGACCCGTGACCAGTCTTGTCCCGTTTTAGTGGGGAACAAGAGCTGTTTGTCTCTGTTGGTGAGAGGTCAATAAACCGTGTGATTGCCTTGTTTTGTGCAATTTTCTCCACTCTTATACTACGCCCTGGCTACGGGCTTTGGACTCCTTCCTTAAAAAATGATATATACAACTTTGGTCCGATCATGGCAGCCAAGGAGCTGCGGCATGTTCGTTGCTTATTATACCTGCCTGGCCTGGTACCATTTGAGGGAGCTTCTTGCCCTTGGCCAATTAGTTCAGAGCTTGTTTACAGTTCCATATATTTTTGACCTAACTGTCTGAAATGAGGCAGATAGGCGGCAATTTGTAGCACTTTTTCGTACAAACCTGATCAGATCTTTCCAAGGCTATTGTTTCAGCCTGTAAGAAGGTCCTTGTCCAAGAGAAAGTGACTCCCTGCGCCTGCTAGTCATCGATGGTGGTCCTATGCCACTCGGGAAGCAGACCGTCTTCATTACATTACCTGTGTCTGTAACAACAAACGTATCATGCATCTGTATATTAGATTATAGAGTTATGTTTTAATTTTTTGATACGTGTCAGGCTGTCAATAATTTTTTCAAATCTCGATACGAAATTTGGAAAACATTACGTCCGACGATGTTTGTAGAAACTCTGGTTTAAATTTATCAAGAAAAAAGAAACTATACCATATATGAAATCTCGCAAATAGAAACCTACTCGATGTGTTTTCGATTTATTTCTGATGTTAAAAGGTTCTATTATTACAATTGTCGTTAAGAAAGTAATAGTCCAATGTTAGAAACCTGTTTTTTTTTTATTTGGACTGATTACACAATTCTCTAATTCAATTTTGATGGTAATAAATGGTTTCTAAAAATTTATAAATGGAACTAAGATATACTGAGTGGGATTCCTTTTTTAGTCCTTCATTTTTATTGACATTTCTTTTTTTAGTTCTAAAAACTGAAATACAAAAACTTTAACTTTTCCAAATTAGTCTACTTTTCCTCTTATGTTTATATTATATTGTGATATTTTATATTTCACGATCATTTTTAAATAAATGTCTATAATTTTTTATAATTTGTTTGTGCCAATATATTTTTCTCTTTACATTCTAGACTTATGATTAAGTCATTTACTTTCGGATAGACGGGAAGTAGTGAATTAGTAATGTAAATTGGAGTGTCATCAGATACTACCAAATTATTAATAAAAAGAACAGTTGTCCAGAAACATGATTACATCCTTATAATTTTATTGAATTTTCATCGAGGTATGGTAATTTATCAAGAATTATCTCATGTTATACTCAATCGCATTTTTTTCAAAACCACCAGCAATATAATATGTCGGTTGTGGAAACAAAACTGACGATCATTAGGAAATTGCTTTTGTTCAAAGTATTCTTTCAACTGACTTTTAAATATCATCTAAATCATATATTCCTTGTAAATGCACAACTTTATTATTTATTGTAGAGAAGGACATATATTTTTACATAAGCATTCATTATTTAAATTAGTTAAAGGAACAAAATAATGATTAAAATGCCCAATAATATTAGTTTATGTATTCTATAGAAGTCTATACATTATTTGTTATTTAGTGTTTCAATTACATTACGAACAAGTTATAGCTTGCTTTCTCACTTTCTCCACAGTTTATTATAAGTAGTGTAAGTAAAAGTTATTTTATATTGTACCTTCTTCACGTAACTCATCACTTATCATTATAGCTTGCTTGTTTAGACTCAAATTTAGTACGCATGATTATATAGTTTAAATAAAGTAAATTTTTAATATTAATCAGATAAGGTAAATTAGTAATTAGAATTTAACATCATTGTTGCCACTTTTTTGCTCGGGTGTATTTGATAACAATTATTTAAATTGTAAGAATTATAATTCATTAGCAGGTAAAATTATTGGGTATATTTTCTTTAGGTAAATATATAAATAAAAGCTCTACTAATATAATATTTCTTTACATAAATTATATGTTGTGGCAATAAAATTCCAAGAAATTATTGATAAAAGTAAGACACATTGTTATAGATTTGTGAAATGTTTTCTTATTTTTCTAATTATTAATTAATTTTCTAAAACGTAAATGCATTTACTATATTTTACTAATTTATTGAGAATAATATCGTTACATAAATAGATATAGTGTCTATAGAGCATACAATTGAAATTTCTTGTCTCAAATATTAGCCTAGAACAAATATTTTACACCGTTTTCCCTTTATTCTAATCGATAATATATTATTTAAAGAGTTAAATATGACAGTATTAATAGAATAATACATGAATTATATATTACTAAAATAATATATAAGCTTAAATAATATTAAATATGATATAAACTTATGATACTAATAAATTTTCTAAGTATGTACATATTATTATTATATTAAATATATTTGTATACAGAAAATTCTTTGTTGACTTCACTCTTGAGAAACGAAACTATAACGAATTGCAAATGATCGTCGCTGATTGTGCTGTATCAGAAAAATAAATACAATAATATGAAACATAACAACAATGTGAAATAATACAAATTTAAAATTAGCTCTTATTATTTTTTAATAATAGCAATATTTTTTTATATATGGTCTATTTTTTTAAATATAAATCAGGAAAGCATTTTTATCGTACTTATATTCTAAATTTCATTACCATTCAAGCACCTATCACATACCGATTTCTTTTCTATTTCTATAGATACGATGTAAATTAAGATTTAATCTGTTCTGAATAAACAAACATTTGTTTATTGGTTGTAGAGTTATTCGAAATTCATATAGTGACAAACTTAGAGACAGTACATTTCTAGGTGTATATTTTTATTTCTATCGATTGTTATGATTGTTATGGTAAAATGAAAAGATTAAAAATTCTAACAGTTGCCTAAGAATAATTGTCAATTAAGAAATTTGAAACGAGGAAAATTAATTGATATTTGTGCAACTGGTTAAATAAGAATAGAGGTTCAAATAGAGTAGATATTTAATTATCAATATCGTTTCAACAAGAAGGTAGAATAGTCAGAATTAAAACGTAAGTAAAACCATAACAGACCAAATACGTTACTTTATTTCGGCGAATTGAAAAATAGCTAAACGGGCAATAAAAACACTACGTCTTATACAAAGTTACACAAACGGCAAAAAAATATTGCATGTAATCACATTGAGATCAGATAGTATATCTGCAACAAATTCCGCTGTTTTCGCCGTCAAAAGATTGTACATAACTCAACAAATTGTGCTAGTCTAGCTATGTGCACATGTTGACCACTCCAATAGGGTATGGATTACGTAGAGCCGTTCACATGCATAATCTGTGATGGAAAACATTTAGTCAGATATAGGAATTGTCTACCCTTGATACTGGAACAATATATAGATGAAAATGATGGTAGCGACCGTTACTATGTGGTAGTTCATTAAAAAAAAAAGGTAAAAGAAAATAAAGTTTTTATACCACTATTTATTGTATAATATACACAAACAAAGTTTACAATATATTATCAATTTTGACCCAACTATAGTTTCGACCTTTGCAGGTCATTATGAAGTGTTGAATTCAAACTTTGTTTGTGTATATTATACAATAAATAGTGGTATAAAAACTTACAAATTATTTTCATTTACCCATTTTAATATATAGATTAGTTAAAGATTAAAGAAAAACTAATTTCAAGGCTAAAAAGAATCTATCACATCCTGAACCCCCAGTGTCAAATGTGTCGTATGCACAGGCAACAATAAATAAATCCCGAATGGAAAGTATTATTATGGAACTTCAATTATAGTGCAAACAATTAAAATATCTTTTGGAGTACTATTAGTCAGTTGTTCAATAAACTTCAAATCAATTGACCCAGCTTCAACACTAGAAAATGAATCTTGTTTTTATTTAGGTTAGGGAATGTCACACTGACACAACCCCATGAAATTATAGAGGTCTTCAAAAAATAGACCAATATGTGCCAGAAATGGCCAAAATATTGCCTTAGTGGCTACATAGGCATCATCAACAGTAAGTGTAATGGGTCGAGTGGAAGAACAAGAAAAACTGTGAATTGTCCCTTCAAGATATATGTTCGAAATTTCAAAGTGATTAATTATATTTATGTATGTATTTTTGTGTTATTTTTTAAATAGATCTTGTAGAGTAAATAAACTAAACTAAACTAATAATTTAATATTTATACTATCCCATATTTACATAATTTTTTTGTCAATTTGATAAGTATTATGCATTTACCTGCAATAAACTCACTTGCTTCCACAAGAATAATTCTCCCTTAAAGGTTATACTCAGTGACAGATGACTTTACGTACATGTAGTCTTTTAAAAGTTCTGATTTTTATTGATGCAGTGCGTTTTAATTAGCAAAAGTGTGAAGCATGTGCCTCTATGAACTTACTCAAAATCCTTCTTTTAATTTAAAATTAACATAACATAAATATGAATTTATCATGTAGCTGCTGCAATTCTCCAACTAAGGCCCACATGGCTGAACACTGCTGCATCTGCAAGAGGATATATACAATGACGTGTATTGATATTACTAAATCAGAGGCGTGGAATATTTACACAAAAAGTCTCCTGGTCCTGCAAGGACTGTCCAACTTGGTGACGACTTCAACGGACTCAAAGCCGCAATTATCATTTTGAAAGAGGAAATAAAACTTCTGAAATCTTCCTCTACCTCAACATGAAACGGAAAAAATCATACAAGAAATATCTGAAAGAGAAAAACGCAATGGCAACTTAATTATTTATGGTCTGCCATAAAGTGCATCTGAGTGGCGCACTAAGCAAGTTAATCATGATGTTAGTTACTTACCTGAAATAATATCAGTTTTGAATGTTGCTCATTAGGAACTGAAACCTTATAGATTAGGAAAACATGATTCGACTAGGAGTAACAACATTAAGCTTCCTTACTTCCTACTATATGTTGTGTATGCACAGTATTTCGTAACATACACAAATTAAGTAGCATCGGCAAGTTTAGGATATCAAGTGACCAAACTCCACTTCAATTCTCACTCTACAGAGATGTGAAGGCGGAACTGTAACAACGAACTGCTCAATGCGAGTTGCATATCTATATTAAGCATATTCGCGGTATCCCAACAATTGTGAAGAAGTATTCGGAAAACTAGTTTATCCCGTAAGAACTCCCACACCACTTGAATTGTACACTTGTGAATTATGCTCTAAGACGCATATATTCTACACTAATTGTTGCTGCTCTACATATGACATAATATTTTTAAGTGAAACTTAAACTGGAGTTGACGTTCTTATGGCGTTTTCTTATAAAATATTCTATGAAGTGATCGATACCATTCATGTACAATCTGTAGCACCAGTAATTAATCTTACCTTATGTAAATGTGACTAACTATTATACTTTTTATGCAATGGTGCTATATGTCCCTCCAGATGTTTTAAGTGATTCTTGGAAGTGTTAATTTTAAGCAAACCTATTTCAATAATAAATGATTTTTACGTGCCGACACTCTGTGATGAAATAAACTCTCCCGTATCACACGTAAAACTACATCTATTATTATTGTTTTGAATGTTTTAAAACATATTAAAAACACCAATTCAAAATTGTTAGATTTAGTCATGAGGAATCTTAATGGTAATATATTTTTGGAACATGATAAACATCCTCCTATAAAAGAAGATACTCATCCCTTAGCATTATCTGGTACTGTTCGGTGGAGATAACAAAGACGATTGTTAACTATCCTTTTCCATTAGAACCTCGTTTTTTTGTACCCCACAATACCCACATGCGCATGAAGATATTTCCGCAATTGATGATCAGCAGTGATCGCGAGAAGATATTCGTTTGTTTCGTCGTGCAGAATAACCCAGAGTTAATTCCTTGTTAGTTTTATTTATTTCGGGCTAATTGAACACCGCTAGTGGAAATCGGAGCCAAACAGTTATAATTCGCGAGCGGCCGAAATTGCGACGGTCGAGCAGGTGGATTCGCGGCAACCAAAGGGTTCCATCGGACACCGCAGGACAACCCGACGAGTCCTTACAACCCTATATGGTTTATGTTGAAAGAAGAGAAGAGACGACACAGGTTAGTGTGGGTTCCATTTAGCCATCTCCCCTTATTTAACCGTGAATGGTCTTCGTTATATCAGGCCGGAAACATTCCCAGCCCTCCTTTGAGGGATCGTAAATTCTTGTCGTTTCCGGATACAAGCCCCCCCCCAAACAGGTACATAGAAATTAAAATAGAATTTCAAGAAGCTACATTTTAGCAGAATAGCAATAAAAGGTAGAACTACCTTAAATTATATAACGATTTTATGCATACTGATTGATCAATTCTGGAATGTTGTGTTAATGTTAATGAAGCTGTTGATCAATTCTACAGTATTCTATATAATGGTTTAAATTTTCAATTAAATTATAAGTCGAGTAACTAACCCCTGTGGTTAAAAACACTAGTGAGACATTTTTGACTCCTGAAGATATTGTCAATGCCTTCGCTGAAACTTTTTCTGAAGCATAATAGCAATAAAAGGTAGAACTACCTTAAATTATATAACGATTTTATGCATACTGATTGATCAATTCTGGAATGTTGTGTTAATGTTAATGAAGCTGTTGATCAATTCTACAGTATTCTATATAATGGTTTAAATTTTCAATTAAATTATAAGTCGAGTAACTAACCCCTGTGGTTAAAAACACTAGTGAGACATTTTTGACTCCTGAAGATATTGTCAATGCCTTCGCTGAAACTTTTTCTGAAGCATACACATAATCGTGAAATTGGACGTTATCTGTAGCATAAACAAACTCTAAACCTCTTTTATATGCGGATGATATAGTGTCTTGCTCTTCAATTAAGGATTGTAAACACATATTAGCGAAGCTTTTAGTAAACATTTTTAAGCTAGCTGTTTCTACAAAAAAATTCTTGATTACTTGAAACGTGCTGTCATCACTCCAGTTCTTAAAAAAGAGACTCTTCTCTGCTTAAATATACCGGCCAATCGCTATTTTGTCAAATTTTGCAAAAATATTCGAGTTATTTGCTATTATCCTTATAGCCACGTTCAAAGATACATTTCTCCACAACAACACGGGTTTATTTTTGGTAGTTTCGGTTTCACGGAAAACATCCTACAACATATGGCATCATACTTACTTATCTACGTCAGATGTACCTCAAGGGTCAGATGTACAATCTGAGGCCTTTGAAATTTGTCGTATTCATTAATGATTAATTTACATCGGCTATGTGTGTCATATAGAGAGCTTTTATATTAAATTAATTTTCAAATTCCTAATTTATCATCTAGAAATTGTAATACATATGCCGTTGCTTTCGCCAACACTAATATATTTGTTAATGCACTAATTACCCACATGCGCAGAAATAGTGATAAACTATTACGTGATATATTTATTAATGATCGAATTCCTCCACAAAATTTTTCACTCTGTTGTTGATTGATTTCTTTGTAATTTAAGAATATTTTAGAATTAGTTACATTTTTACTCTTACTTTAAACATTGTAATATTAATGTTTTGTTAAATACCTCGTCAATGTGTTACAGAAGGAATGAGTGTATTTCTAGAAATGGGACTACCTATACAGAAGTTTCACTAAAGACTTACCTTCCAGATAATAACTAGCAAATTTATGCACAAGCAACAATAAAGAAGTCCACAATGGATAATACTCTCCACATTTCGGAACTTGCATCAATTATAATGCAAGTCGTTAGTCAAACAATTAAAAAATATTGGAGTAATACAAGGTACTGAAATGTTGTGAACTGCAAAGCAAATTACTATTTTATGTGGAACTTCCATATCAGGAGTTCCAGTTTCTCTCTTCTTACCTGAGAACAAAATTGATGTTCTTTTAGCCGTTACTATGGATGCAGGGATCTTTAGCTCTCCTGCCAGCGCAAAATGGACCAAGTTTTGATCTTCAATATTAAAGATGTAATTTTAATCTATATGTCATTATAAACTTCTTCCTGCTTAATAATTTTATATGATCGTATATCCCTTTAAACCTAATTTCTTGGGTCAATTTTAAAGAGATGGAACATATTGTACAGTGGATCTGCAATTGCTATATTTTCAAGGCATGCTATATTTTATAACTGTATGCAACCTATATCTCCCAGATAATAACTGGAAGATTTTGCAAATTATTTAATTTTTTGATAAGTTATTACATTACGTGCGTTTATAACATGTTATCTTGCATTTCTTTCTCATTTAATTTTTGAGACAAAAAGTAGTTGATTATTATATAGTTGGTTCGGTTCAAGTTGGAATTCTGGTGCACAGTATATTCCGCTGTTTGTAATAAGTCCTAGATTTGATATATTATACAGGAGCTTTCAAAATGATACCAGTTAATAGGTTTTACTGTATTCCTACCGCTAGAGTAGAGACGTCTTCAATTGGCTTAATTAACAGAGCAGAGATGTATCAAGAACATGTATTGCGATCCTGGCTCAAGGCCGATTTGTGTCAGAGCGCGTGAGATCTGCAAGAATCATAGTTTTATTTGCCCGAAATGTACCCTTTATGTGAGTGCAAAGTACAACCACAGATTATTCCTGCCGCATACTTAGTCCTCGAGTTGCTGCAATAAAATTTATTTAAAAAACATCGTAGCAATTTTTCAGGTAAAATTATTTCTTAATAAATACACGGACTCATATAGCTACATATATAAGGATGGATATAAAACTGACATTAGGGTTGGATGGTCGATTCTACTGATTCATGGACACTATATCCACTTTCCTCCGTATATACTACTAAACAATATTCAATCTATCAAATGTTCAACTACTACGATATGTCTAGTATATTCCTAGCCATATGTGATTCACTATGTTTCTTACAAACCTACATCCCTCCGGCAAAGATGTTAGCTTCACCTAGATGCCTTTACATGCTGGGATTGAAGACAACCAGATAGCAGATAGAACTGTCCGTTAGGCAATTCTGTCCGCTACCGTTGATTACGCTGATCACGACATTAGTCAAAAGAAATTGGTAAAAGAATTAGAAAAGCTTCGAGAGTAAGCTAAAATCTGTAAATCTCTCTGCGACGGCATGAGATCGAGATTATTATACTTCACTAATTATATAAATGATGCTGTTGAAGCAAAGTACTTTCACTTAGTATGTTTTTAGATTAATCTAAAGCATATGATAAAATAGATCGTAAAATCGTATTGTCACTGATAACGAAATATGGAGTGAAGATAATGATTCTGTCAAACAGATATCAAAGAATTTCTATAGAAAGCAGTGAAATTCAACACTGAATAAAACACTTACTATGTTTTTACCCACTAAAATTTATTATATTATATTATTAAGTCGTACACATTGTAATATATTTATATATTATAATAAATTTTAGTGGTTAAAAACATAGTAAGTGTTTTATTCAGTGTTCATTATGAATTACCACATAGTAACGGTCGCAACCATCATTATGATCAGTGAAATTCAGTTTAATTCTAGAATTACTAATAGTGGTTATGTAACATATGTTAACGCCTCCGAGGGTGCATACTAGATTGTAAATCAAATACAAAATATTATCTAACCAATTGCGTTATTGACACAAATTTATTTATCTCCACTGTAATCAGATGTTGTCAATGTCTAATGATGTATTTGTATAATGATGTATTTGTATAAAAGATAATTTTCATGAGACTTATTAAAGCCAAAATCAATTTTATACAAAACCTTTTTAATATTTATTTATATGATAATAGATTCAGCTGCTAGTAGTTCAAACATTAAAGTTATTTGAATTGACGAGGTGGATACATGATAAGTCTTCATAACACATTGAAATGAAACAACACACTTGCCCATTAATTGTTGAACACTGCAACATGTTTCGCCATACGGTGGCTTCATCAGGCAGATGAATACAGTATTCAATAACATATTGCAATGTTCAACAATAAATGTGCAACCCTCTAAATAGTGTTGTTCTATTTCAATTAAAGTTATTTATTATTTGACTCTAATGTATTTTACATTAGTGGTATAAGAGACTATTTATTAATAAAATAAAATTTGTATGTGTTAAAAGTGATACGTTATTTATTACCTTAAATACACTGTTAAGAATTATAATGTGTGCAAAGACAATTATTAATTTAATTATATCATAAAATCATTGCATCGGAAATATGAAATTCCCCAATAACCAAATAATTAAGTTATAATTGAAACAATAATAACATATTATATATGCGTTTATAACTTAATCATCTAGTTTTGCCATATGAATGGAGTAATGCAACCGTGCTAGATTCTATTGATCAGGTTTTGAATTAGAACTTGTCATACATAGGAATTGGGCAATTAATTTAAGCGAAATGCAATTAACGTAAATTATTGCTTAAAGTTAGACATAAATTAGACTATAGGACGTACTAGAAAGACTGTTAGTATTTAGCGTCGATATAATTTCCTGTTAGTAACTACCAATATCGCCTAACCTGACCGTAATAATCATCTAAATGTAAAATAGGGAATATAAAGGAGCCATGGCAAGGTGTCAAGCTTGAAACTCCGTGTTCTACAACTTCCTAAGCCCCGAATTTATAACTAACGTTTCAAATGCATATGAAGTGCACAACAAAACCATACCTACACAATATATTTACCTAAAACGTATGTGCTAAAATAGCTTATAGTTATGTGTATAGATTTATGTTATATTAGAAATGTACACAGGTAGAATTATTTAGTAATTGATGTGTAGTAGTTAGTTTTATAGTTTACTATTTATTATGTTAATAAAATAATTACGAAGTAATAGAGGCGAATGGAATATTCAATTCCCCAAATGACTTATGTATAATTACTAATTAGCTCTCATATATTTTTATTTTTAAATTTGTTAAATTGGAAATTCAACATTATATCTTGATTACAATAACTTCTTACATTTATTTTATATAAAATATATAATTTTATATAACATGTTTTATAAAAAATTACTAAATTTCAATCAACATTTATATATTATTTTAAAATCATATTCAGACAAGTTAAAAAAAAGTGTTAATAATTTAATAAATATAATTATGGGTTAGATCTAATCTATTTCTTTCTAAATTGGAACTTCCATTATGAGACAAAGTTGAGGCTAATGTTAGTTTAAAATATCCACAAATTAAAATGTATAAATTAGTGTTACTACTACTAACAATAACGTCCTTGTAGAGTAAAAATTTATATAAATAAATTAAATCACAAAATAGTGTATGGGTTCACTCTAATAAAAATGATATTAAATCATGTAAAATAATTATCTATGTACAATCTATACATGGTGTCCCGTTAATTTGGGGAAATAGCTGGACCATAGATTCCTAGGGTCAAAATATGATGATTTAACACAACTTATCTATATCCAAAAATTTACGGTTAAGCCGGAATTTGTCTTCAAAGTTACAATTTTTTTTGTTTCTTTTTTTATAAAAATTGGACGCGGTATTCGATTTGAATTAAATTTATTATTAATAACTGCCATAATATAATTCATCACTTCAGTTAATATGGTCATTGAAGACTGACAGGAAGTACAAAAAACAGTAGTACTACCATTTAAAAACTAAAATATTTTTTATTGGTACCTCCAATAAAAACTAAAAAAATAGTACTTTGGTTTTGGAAGTAGTTGCCTCAACAGGTGTATTTAGTAAGACAACCCTTAACTGGTATGGTACGGTCTAGATCCCAGACATCTAAAAGCTTAATTCACTTTTTTTGGCGAAGTATTCTATTTGCGTGATTTTTTTTGCTTTGATATTTCGCGTAAATTTCTAACAGATAATGAGCTTTTAGACTCAAATACCAATCTAAGAAATGAGGACAAACGTAAAGAACTTAGCGCAGAATTTAGTGGTTCAGATAAGGATATTAGTGACTGTCCAAGCGAGGAGAGCAGAACCTCACAAAGAGATTGAAGTAGGTATTTCTGAGTGTGACGAATAAAGCAATGAGAAATCCAGTTACTCTGTATCATATAAAAATAAATTAACGAAAAGTCCTATGCATTTTGTTACGATAAAAATCCCTATAAGTGCCAGATTACAATACAAATCCTTTCATACAATAGGATGCTTGTAGATTCTGGTTTATTGATAAAATATTGGAGATCATTTTGGAATACACTTATTGCATAGAGATATGAAAGCAAACGAGTCTCCTATACTGACCATTTGAGTATATAAGAAATTATCATGACAATTATTCGTTTTCTGAGTACGTTACTGTCGAGAAAATGTTGGTATTAGAGAGAGGTATATATAAATCCCTAATGTATGTTCAAACAGCCAGCTAAGTATGGTCTGAAAGTAATACAACTATGTGATTCTAAAACTCAATAAATTATATGCTTCCTTCTGCAAAGGTAATGATACTGGCTGTTAAGTAAGTAATACTAAAAGTTGAGTGTACCTAGACTAGACGTTTTGACTTTAATGTCACCAATTAAAAAAAATAACAGAAATGTAATGGGAAGTAACTAGTTTAATTCAATCTTATTTATTAATAAAGTAAAAATATAAGATCTTACGTACGTAGGCAACCTGAAAAGAACAAAAAGAACATACCATATGATTTCTTGTCATCTAGACTGCGAGAAATTGTAACCTTAGTTTTTGGTTTTACATGTGACCGTACATTAGTGTTGCATGTACCAAAGTAAAATAAGACTGTAACAAACACGCCAAGACGCACAACCCTTCTCAGTTAGTCCAGACACCCGCATGTACCGCGCTCGTACCACCACCACCACCCCAGGCTATCCCTCTTCATACTCACACCAATGCTACATCACAGACAATGGTCCGGCAGCAAATAAAACCAGCTGCATCCCCTGGAATCTGAGATACTTTGAGTACGCGTTGAATGCTTTACAATCTCATACAAACCTACGAGTACCGCAACACCTATCCCTAACGTAACTTTTGGCGACTTAGCCCTAGTCTAGTAACTACGCGCCTCCTAGCCAAGTTTAACTACCATATCGTCCCGAGTCCGAGTCACTCAACGCTCTGCCTCCGATCCTGAGCAGCCAAGCAGTTCACCTTCATGCTGCTTTTGGCAAAGTACCGAGTTGATATATATGTTTATATCCCCGTATAATCTCAATAAACTGATTTGATCCACCCGAGACTTATAAACTGGCGCCCAACGTGGGGCTCAAACCCATAACCCTGTGACTAAAGGTCTCACGCTCTACCGACTGAGCTAGCCGGGAAGCCAAGCAGTTTACTTTCACGTCACTCCTTGTGAATATATATATATATATATATATATATATATATATATATATATATATATATATATATATATATATATATATTAATATCTTGAATACACTATACTAATGACAACGAGCTATACTCTTCTATACCTGAAATAATTGGCGTTCATAACTCTACGAAAGCTGGAGTGGACAGTTTACACCAAACATGTGCTAGTTATTCGTGTAACTCAATTTTTTTGCATTCTCTTTGTGTAGTAGAACAAAATTTTTAATTGTAAACTCCGTTTGTGCTTATTTCGTATAAAATTTTAGGTAATTTTTCTAATTTCTTTTCATATATATTGTTTTAAGAAAGAAGATCATATATGAAGTAAATAGATACTTTTATAGCAGCTAATCCCAATTCAAAAATGAAGCAAAGAAAACATACCCCGTTATATGTATGAAAATATCTAATACACAATCATATAATAGACAGCTGATACCGATACCTAGCCAGAAAATGAATAGTCGACACCAGCCAAAATGACAAAGATGTGTGTATTGCCTATGAATTAAAGACCAAAACAACACTAAAAAAATGTCCAAATATCCAAAGATCGTATGCAAACAGCACTATACTAATAAAATTTTGGGCATATTTTTGACGAAAACCAATTAAGGTATAGGAATAACACAATTAATAATTGGTTTGTTTCACTGTTTATTTATTTAAATTGACTAGTTTCAACAATTACGTCATTTTCAAATAATTAATACAGAAATGTTGATTTAGACCATATATATCTCCATTTAGGTAATGATCGGGGAGTTCTAAATCTCATCGTTATCATTTTCGAAAAATTGCTTAGTTTTTATTGGCATATTTATTTTTATGTTATTAAACTAATTCAAGAAACAATTAAAGTATGCTAAAATTGTATCTCTTGAATTCGGTTCTCCTTTGTAACGTGGTAAAACAATTTTAATATTAAGGGCTGTTTAGAATGAGAAACATGATTGGTTGCACACCTTTTTATTCTGAAAACAGCCAAATGCCTCCTTCTATACAACCCCTAAGTATGTATCTACCAGTTCTGACATACTAATTTAAAATTTTATATTTTTTATTTCAGTAAATTCCGCGAATGCTAAAATTTGGATAAAAGCAATTAACAGCCCTTATAATGATTTCTTTAAACTTATGTGATCTCGGGATTAATTTTTATGTCAAAAATTCAGTATTTTATATAGATTATTCTTGGAGAAAGGAATTTAAAAAGTAATAAGATTTTTTAAATTTCCTATATTATATATCCTTGTCTATATTCATTATAATAGTTCCAAGTAATAAAATAGTTTAATAATAATATGTATATATTAAAGTTGTTGAAAATTTACTAATAAATTAAAAATACGAAAACAATGAGTCTTACTAAAAATACAAAATTCAGAAAATAACTTATTTAAATAACTACTTCTTTGGCTAATACCTCAACAGATATTGAATTATTATGTTTAAATCAACGTAAATTCATTACTTGTTCATAAATTCTGACCCAATATTCACCCACAAACTTTTTAACGTACATTTAATTATTATATTTAGTTTATTTGGCAAAAATAAATACATTCAAACTACTGTTCCTATAAATAGCACAGCTATTAAATGATTGAAACTGAACTTGTCAATATCTAGACAGATATTATGCAAAAGTAATTTAAGTGTTAAGAATATCACAGCTGTCAAGTTAACACTAATTTGAATATATTTGTTTCTATCATATAAACCTAAAGAATGAAAGATACTTTGAACAGTTTTTGAGAAAATACGAAAAATAAATTAATTTATGCTGACTCAATTATAATATAACAATCAAATTTATAAACATCTGCAGACCTCTCGATCTCTCTATCTCATCACTACAGCTTTAATTTGCAAATGTAAATAATACTATAAAATTATAGGAAAGCATTAGAAAATCTGATGAGAACAGGAAGGACAACCTGTAGAACAACAAACGTGAAAAACAAATTAAAGGTAAATATAATCATGATCTGAGCAAAACAGTTTACTGACATAAATTCGTAAATAAATAATAAAACACCATGTTAATCAATATTAAGAAAAAAAGAGAAATCAAATTACCAAACTAGAATTTTGTAAAAAAATAGGATTGAAAATGAGTAAAATTGCCAAGACAGTCATACACTGCTTTTAGAACATTTAAACATGTAAAACTAAAAAAGCGAGTTTAAAATGGATATTATTAAAACGTCTACTGTGTAAGAGAAAAGAGAAATTGTAATATTCAAAGCTGAACCATGATTACAACGATACAAGAGAAGACTATAAACAAGAATCAGGAGTTAACAAGTGCTCAAGATTTAGTTATTTATTTTAAGGCAGATAAATGAAAAATAAAGCTACACAAGAGGCACACATAACCTTTTAAAACCTAGAATTAAAAAAGATATATAGAGAGAAATTTAGAAACTACAGGAATTACGAAGGAATTCATAAGAATAATAAAAAGTATATGTATAAATATTATAGTAGCTAACAACGTAAAATCAAATAAATTCACAGTTTTAATACACGAATAATTATAATGTGTATTTGGATGAACACTTTGCTCGCTTTGACACCGTCAGGACAGTTTTGAATGCGGCAGCTTCCAAACAACTTATACAATTTGATGTGAAAATAACGTTTCTATATGGCAGTCTTGCTGAAGAAGTGTTCATGAATCAACCCGAAGGTTTGGAGAAAGGAAATGGAAAAGTGTGCAAGTTGAACAGAAGATTATATGGACTAAAGCAATCTCCTCGATCTTGGAACGCGCGCTTAGTACAGTTTATGATCGGAAAGCAGCATTTCAAGCAAAGCAAAGCTGATCGGATTTTATTTATTAGTAACGGGAGGTGACGATGACAAAATAAAACATTTTATAAACATGTTACAAAAATAATTTTAAATTTATTAAATTGCTTCTTAGGCATACAGTTTTTGCAATTGACTAATCGCACCATTTATATAGGCCAGCGGGGATATTACCAGCAGATCCTGTAGCAGTTCAACATGGCCACTCCTATGCCGTGGCCCTGGTATATGGAACAAGACGAATCCGATAATGATTTTGATGTCAAGGTCCCGTCCCGTGAAGCAGTGGGCTGCTTGATGTACCTGGCAGCCGCCACCAAACACGACATCGCATTCGCTGAATGCACATTCGGAATCTGTGGCACGTCCGAAAGTATCAAGTTGGCAAGCAGTAAAGTGAATCTTACGCTACCTGAAGGAAACATTGGATTATAGTTTACACTATCAATCAAACCATAACGTAGGCGACCTGAAGGCCTACAGTGGCGCAGACTATGCAGGCGACGTATCCACGAGACGTTCGAGGACCGGTATTGTCTGCAAATATGCTGGTGCAGCCATCAGTTGGATGAGCCAGTAACCGCGAAGTATCGCTCTTTCAACTACGGAGGCTGAATATGTTTCCGCCAGCGATGGCGCGAAGGAATTCATCTGGCTAAAATGCCTTCTTTCTGAAATAACGGAGTTACAGCTGATACCGTCACTCCAAATTGACAATATTAGTAAGATCAAGTTTGTCAAGAGTTCCACAAAAAAGGTCAAAACACATCGAAAACAGATTTCACTTCATCCGAGAGAAGTATTCTAAAAGTGAAATTGATGTACAACATGTAGACGGGGAAAGCCAAGTTGCAGGCATTTTGACGAAACCTTTACAGATATTTCGTTTTGAGAAAATTAGATTATTAGACACATCAATATTATTTTGGAAGGAAGTATTAATTTTATATTGATAGCAAAATATATATACACTCTGTATATATAAATTATTTCTTTTTTAAATATATATCAACTTCTTCAACACACGAAGATATGAAGGTGTCAAATTAGTTCGTACGACCAAGCATCTGTTCGTTTTGATTAGTTTAATTTGTATTTATTTATCTAATTATACATAAGGGTCAAAATATCTGCGTTTAATTCAACACTAAATGGACACAAAAACAAAGGCGAAGTACCTAGAACTTCGATTATTTTTTTACATCATTTTAAAGTTAATAAATAGTATTACCTTTTGTTTCTGGCGGAACAATAGCAAAACTGAATAATGGAAACAATATTAGGTTGAGGACTAAGTCCTAATTGTGATTTTATTTAACGTATACCAAACCCGTAATTTACCCTTTGAATTAGCTCGAACTATTATAACTGTATTTTCATCCGCCGGAAAATATATCGCAAAATGAATTACCGAAGCGCCTTTGTGAACAAAAATATAATTATGAGTTTTCATTCCGCGAGTTTTCAACAACTTAATAAATGCAGATTAATTTAAATTACTAATTCTATTCTGTAAAATCAAATCACGAATACATCCTATTTCGTAGAAGCCCCCTTAACGAAGATATATTATGATTCCCGGCAAGGAGTTTATATCCAGTTTGCCTCGGGATTTGCACAGTTTGTGCAGTTTATTGTACTTTTGCTTTCATTATCGGAAGACTTATGGTATTCTTAAATACGGGTTCGGCAAGGAAAAACAATAGGGGGAGAAATTAAAACGTGAATAATATTATCGGATACTGCGAGTTGTTAGGCTACAATTTGTCTAGTTGTAGTTGAGTTTTTGAGTGTGCTTAATGGGCCATTTAGAGTTAGTCTGATTTATATAAATGCCTTTCTACGCCATCGTTAATTTATACTGCGTATTTTAGATAACTTAATTGGTTCACTTGTTTTATATGGCATGAATTGTTGAAACTGGAATTATCGCGCTGCCGATGTAAAATGTACTCCTATAAAGAAGAAGTAGATTTATATGGTAATTATAAATTTTATAATATAATACAATAGTATATGTAATACCTATTTTAATACTAATATATAATTTCCTTCCTATCTATGAAATATCGGTTTAAACATAATTAGAAGACATTAGTAGTAAATAACTCCCGTCTCCAGCCTACACACTAATCATATTATAATTATATTTATTATATTACCTTGCAATAATATTAAATATAATATAACTGCAATTTTATGCTAGAAAATCTTTATATAAAGCTCGTAACGTACATAATCTGAAAAAATGCCGAAATTTCATCAAGTGATTGAAGTATATGTAGTACATTAAATTATTATTGTTATACTTTAAATGAAACATAAACGCAAAGTCACGTACATAACAATTACAAACTTTTATCCATGTCCTAAGTTGTAGGTGGATGTAATTAAATTTATCTACGACTGCTTAGATAAGTGACGAATTTGACATTCATTTGAGTTACGCAATGAAACTCATTACCTAACTAGTGAGGTAATGAAATCAAAAACACACTCATTTTTAATACCAACTAACGATCAAATTTATTAAACAATTATTTATGAACATTAATAATAACATGTTTACATTTATTCAAGTGTATTCCTGAGAACATTACTGTTTTAGAAATTTCCAAACTACTGCGTTTACTGGTTGTAGCTTCTACAAGTACATTCTTTTCTCCAAGAATATTCGTTGCGATACGTTTCTTATTTTCAACCGAAGTTTCTATGTATCCTTCGGCTACTGTATTGCTCTTCCAGCCCCCGTGCCTTTTTATTGTTAGCAGGTCCGCCCCTGAGTTTGCCAACAGTGAGGTTGACGATTTTCTGAAGCAGTGACCAGTGTACTCTTTAGCATTTGGTAATTTTAAAAAAGAAGCAATATTTTTCGGCATGCTATCAATCGTGTTAATGCCAACGGGCTGTTTTATACATTTGCCATTCCTGTAACCAACAAAAAACCTCTCTACGGCATTATGTGGACGCAGTGCCATGTATTTTTTTCTAATGTCTACGAAATTGATCCCATCAATGTCTCCTGATGTTATAACAAACTCTCGCGAAATTTTGGTCTTTGTATTTGGTATTGTGACGCAGAAGACCTGCCCTTCGTTCCTAACGTTGGTCACTTGCATGTAAGTGAGTTCTTCTTTTCTACAGGCTCCACCAATTCCAAAGAACAAAACTACCTGAAAATATTTCTTAATCTAATATTTCATGCCTTGTTCTTATTTACCTTTGTTAGTAGCCACTTTTCATCATTAGCTTCTTGTAAAACTCGGGTTATATGTTGTTTAGTTAAAATATTGGATTTCTTCGGTTTATATCCTTCCGACTTCCTCTTCAGAAATGCGACCAATTGAATAAATTTACTGATATCTACATTTTTCTTTATGGATATCATCGCACGTATCATCGAGTAATATGCCCACAGACTTGAAGGTTTATAGCGTTTCGAAATATTTTCAAAATATACTAGAAGTACCTTTTCACTTGCTTCATTTTTTATTTTCTTCTCATCGCACCATTTCCGGAAACATTCATAAGCTTGCTCATATTAAATTTTTTATTTTTCCGGCAATAACGTTGAAACTACTTGCATGGCCGATTCTTCGATATCCGAAGGCAGAGATTCGGAGTCGCTCATTATTTCACAGAAAAACAGAAATTAGAAAATTAATTCTTGAAGTTTTGACTTAAATTGTTGACATTCAAATTACATGTTGCTATGGTTCTACATACATACTATGATATTCCGATTTTTCGTCAAATTCATTTCAAAAGTATAATTTCCGTAATTCTGAGCAGTCGTAGATAAAAAGTTGTATCTAATACGTGGGATAAGGCATATTAACTGAGACTCATGCTCTTACTTCGACTCGGGCTACGCCCTCGTCTCAGCAACTCACCGCTCCCACTATTTGGATAAATAACTATTATATAATGAGAATGCAAGAATTAGTGTTCCTAAATATAAAATTGTTTGTTTCTGTCTTACACAACCATCTTATTATTTATAGATTATTACAATCACTCACAACTCTAAGTAATTCCTACATAGCAACGTAAATTTTGATAAATACATATAAAATTAGTATATAAAAATAATATATTATTAAGTTTAAATTTTACACTGTTCTTAATTTAATGTACTTAATGGTTTAAGTTATTAAGTAACTAATATTGTGTCTTAACAAAGTATAAAGTTACTCGATGATGTTTCTGTGCATGTCGGTATTTGATTGTCATTTGTTAATACATTGTGTATTTTAAGGTTATTGCGACTGGTTGCAATATTAAACTTTTTTAGAAATTTTCGGTTAAATGGCCAGTCAAATACCAGCAGAGCATATTTAGCATTGCATTCTTTTTATGTTTCGCAAAGGTACTAACACAACAGTGGCTACCAAAAACATTTACAATGTTTATCCACGTGCATTAAACATTCGTAAATGCAAAAGATGGTTTTCAAAGTTTCGATCTATCTGACTTCTATCGATTAGAAAGACCAACAACTTTAGACAACGACATGGTAAGGGCAGAAGTGGAAGCAAATTCCTATCAAATCTATGTCAAACAAACTTTACCAACCTTGACCATTCAAGAAAATTTAAAGCAGATTAAAAAAATAAGCAGAGCAGGTGTTTGAGTGCCAGATAATCTGTCCGACGAGAACAAAACCAACCGAACCAACACATGCAACGTATTGCTTTCACGGCACCATACAGAACCGTTTTTTTTTTTTTTTTGGTGGTATAATTACTGGAGAGGAAAATTGGGTCATATATAATAATCCAAAACGCAAAAGGCAGTGGTTTCCACCGGGTTTACATCACAAAAAGAAGCTTTTTTGTATTAGATGAAGTTTTCGCGGAATTTTTCATTTAGAATTTCTTAAAACTGTTAATGCAGACCCTCATTATGAACAATTGGATTGAGTTTATCTCATATCATCTCGAAATAATTTTTCCAGCCGCTCTCGACACGAGAAGTGGGCCGACAATTATTTTTGACCAGCACCATTCCTGATTAAGGATGATTACCTACCTAATCCAAAAGGCCAGAGCTTTGCTTAGTAAAGTGTTTCTCATTATCAACACGAGATCAACTTTATCTGCGAAAAACATAGTAAAGCTGTTTACGATGATGATAAGGCCGCAGTGTACCTATGATGCTCCAATATGATGTAGACTCTCACGAATTGCTAAACTCCAGCGTACCCAAAATATCGCTCTGAGATGCGTTAACTTTTATAGCAAAGCTGACAACAATCCCCTTTTCGGAATAATTAACTCGAAATACCATGTCACTGCTGATAGCAAAAAATGAAGGCCAAATTGGCATCCAACTAGCTTCCCAAAAACCTTAAGCTATCGTAATACGCTCGGTGTCGCTGCTTCTTTCGAAGAGACCTTTTGGTCCTGGACTAGTCTCAGTGATCACAGAGGAAAGATTTCAGTACACTACCCTACTATAAGGTGTCCGTGCAGGATTTCTCCTCCTCTTATCAAAAAAAAAAATTCAAAAAATATCCGGTGATTATCAACAGAAAAGGTATCATTAAACAACACGACAATGCAAAAATAAAAAAGATGAATTGGGGTGGAAGAACTGCCCAATATCGCACCCTTGGATTTCCATTTACTCCGATCCCTACAACATTTTCTTAGTGGCAAAAAATTTGAAAATTTTGACGATGTCCAAAATGTCGAGATGTTTTACTCAAATACAAATTGAATTTTATCGCTCCGGGTTTGATAATCTGCACACTGGATGACAAAAAGTTATTAATGGTTTAATTGATTAAAAACTAAAACTTGTTTAATGTAAGAAAACGACATTACTTTCTGGTCTCCCTTATATTTATAATTATAAGTATTATAAAGTTAAAGATATTAAAAACCAAGTATATTGAGGTACTTCTTTTACCATCTTCAAAACTCCCACATGTCCTTACATAAATGGACCTATAACATTGAAAACCCCGAAAGTGCTGCTACGAGTGATCGAAATTTCAACATTCAGCGGAAACTGACAATTGTATGCGTGATATAGTTACTCATTTGTATAATTATTTCATAACAACACAACATTGAAAAAATATTCATAAATTACACTATTTATAAGTATAAGTATCAGATGCTGGTTAAGTATTCGTCTGGAATCGTTTGAGAATTCGGTATCAAAGCGAGCAACATCTACCAAAGAACCATATACATCCATTATGAAACCTTCTGCATAAGAAGACGACCATGCATAACTGAAGCATTTGATGTATATATTGGCAATCAACATATTGTCATAAGAACCAACATAGCAGCCTAAAATGATTATGTTGATTTTATTGTTAAATTAGTACCCGATAAATTGCATGCAAATCTTTACAAGAAGTAGGAAGGATACACGTAGACACCGACTATGAGATGATTTTTCTTTCAGTAAAGTGCATATAACTGGAATCACATGTGTTTCATAAAGCAAAAGGTTTACATAAAAATGCCATTGACTCAAAATTCACTTTGTATAACCGAAATCACAAAATTTATAAATGTGAAAATTTTACAAAAATAAGTGTGTCAGAACAGAACAACATGGCTAAAAGAAACTATTATTGTTTTAAATACCTAGGTAAAAATCATATAGTTATCAGCTCCTGTCAAGTATGCTATCAGACCCATCAGAAAATAATAATAATAATAAAAATGTTTATTTCCAGTGCAAGAGATTACATATACAAATATAATTTATATACACAACAAAGGCATGGAAATACGTCAACATAAGAGAAAACTTAAATTAAATGTTACATGTGTTGTTTAGGTACACGTCCACATTATATGGCTCCAACGTGCATAGTAATTCATACGACATTCTTTTGATCTTATTATAATTATTTTCTTTTTTTATGTATTCTGGTAGATGGTTATAAAATTTAATACAGTTGTATAGGGGTCCTCCTTCTAACATTGTAAGTCGGTGAGATGGGTATACATATGCATCACCGTGCCTCGTGTTGTGACGACTGTTTAACGTATATTTTGAAAATAAATGTTTATTTTTGCTTATAAATAGCAGGTGTAGTCAGTATACCAATATTTTTGAAAATCCCTATACAGCTATCACGCCGTCTCATTTTACAGATTGTTCGTATCGCACGCTTTTGAGCTTTAATGATAATATTATTGTGAATACTAATTAAAATTCAAACTTGCGAATAGAGAGTGCGGCAACATAACTTCCTTTTTTCAAAACTAATTTAAACCTATTCTATCAATCAAATTTTTTTTATTTTTTTTACTATAATGTAGGCACAAACATAAAGTTTTATTTTACACCATTTTGAAGATCAAATCAGGCAGGTGATGTCAACCATTCTCCATACACTGAGTAAACCGATTTCTGGTGTGTGTCATGACTCTTGCCAGTATAGCAGGGGTTAGGTTGGTAATTTCTTCCTGGATGTTGGTCTTCAAGTCTTGTAGGGTCCTTAGAGGGTTCACATTAACAGGGGATTTTAAAACACCCCATAGAAAAAATCATCAGGAGATCGGGCTGGCCAATACAAATCGCCCCTAATTGAGATTAGGCGCTCTGAGAAGTGTTCTCTCAAAACATCCATCGATGCTCTTGAAGTGAACGGTCTTGTTGGAACCAAATGTCCAACTAATCTAGCCGTGGAGGAAAAAATTCCCGTAACATGTTTATATACAGGTCAGAATTCACTGTCACTGCAACTTCATTTTCCTCCTAGGATCAAGGACCAATCATTCCTGTTGAGGAGGTTGCACACCACACTGTGAGTTTAGGAGTTGATGCAACTCTTGAAAATTGCTGTCAACCCAGTAGCGCATGTTTTGTTTGTTGACGGATCCACACAACTGAAAACGGGCTTCATCACTAAAAAAACAATAGCGTCCTCAGGAACGACTTCTAGAAGTCGGAACAAAACGTTATAGGGGGGACTCGAAGGAGATTACTAGTATATTTTAAAATAATTAAGTTATGTTGCCGCACCCTGTATAATTGTTCATTTATATCTACAGTGAAATTAGGATATATACTATCAAAATTACTTTTATTAAAATATAAATTAATAATTACAAATAATTCCAGATATTAGCACGAAGGAATTAAAAGTACGAGCTCTAATTGACACTGGTTCTGTATAAATCAAATATTTGCATACTAATGTGCCTAGGTTAGACCCTTGACTGAACACTCTACTAACAGAGTATACATTTGATCTGCTAACCCTATACTACACAAATTGTTGCCTATCTGAAAAATATGAGAAAATAAATTATATGATATTGATTCATTCAAAATAAATAAACAATTAACTTTGTTGGTATCACTTTTTATTTACACTTGTAACTATAGTTTCAACAACTTCAGCTTGTCATTATCAAACAATAGTCATTACTTATTTATATGATATTGCCTCTTTTATCGCGACTTTATAGTTGAAATACTAAAATTTTGTGTAAATTAGGTCAAATTCTTTACTCATATATGTATAAATTACACCAACCTATCAACTTGTACTGGGTTATGCGTTGTATTTATTAAGTTACATTGTTCTTATTTAAGAAATGAATACTAATTGATTTTTCTGGTATTATTTACTTTTCAATGTATGTATTCAGTAATAATTAATTCAAAGACTTCACCATTGGTGGATATATGGGCAATGAGTTTGTGATTTTCTCTTAGATTTTTCACCATTTTATGAAAACGGGATAAATCTTTGTGGTTGGTCGGCAATTAGAAAAAATCAATTAAACATTATTATTTTAAAAATATTAAAAATTTAAAAAAATTAAATTAAATTAAAAGCATAACCATGTAATAAGAATTCTTGGATTTAGTCCGGATATGTAGTTTGTTTTTAATCAAATGATACTTGTGAAAAATTGATCTTCTTCATAGATGGTATAAAATAGAATTAGATTAAGGGTTCTGTAATTAGATTTATAGAATATCTTAAAATTTTTGGAAAATTGTTCAACGATATCAATAGATATTCGGATTATAGTATTTTTGTTTCTCATGCAGCCCAGAATACGTGATTTAGACTTCTTATTATTGAAAAAAACATCTGAGGCTTTTTAATGGTAGTTCATTTATTTTTGATGAGCTTTCCTTTTATTTTTTACACGAGGATTGTTTGATTGTTTCAATTATATCTGCATTTTTATATGCTAATACAAGGGGGACTGAAATGTTGAAGTGGATTCATTGGTCGGCAAAGGCAACCCTTTTTATAATATCTGCCAAAATTTCATATATCTACTATCAATAGATTTTGTTTAAGAGTGTGTTTTGTACAGCATGTTCGGCGGTTTAAAATCGAATTTCGTGCAGTGATAAATTACTTCTGATTGGCTAGGAAAACGTCCACGGAAATTTCAAATATTTTGCTAGAGGTTCATGGCAGATCTACTCCATCAGGTTCGACCATCAGCAAATTTTGGGAATAAAAAGCTTTCGCTGTAATGGATACCGCGTTCGCTCACGCCGGAGCAAAAACAAAAACGGTAATGTTTTCGGAGGAGTGTCTGGCTAGAATTCAACGAAATCCAAGGGATTTCTTCATTCGTTTCGTAACCATAAATCAAAGAACAGTCGAAGCAGTGGATTTTTCCGGACAAAGCAGCTCAGAAGAAAGCAAAGACCGTCCCATCGACCGGAAAGGCATGGCAACCATTTTTTGGGATTCCCAAGGTGTGATTGTCAACGACTATCTAAAGCGGTTAATTGACCCGATTCGATGTAGTCTTGAAGGAGAAACGGCCTCGTTTGCAGCGTTTTCTCCACGATAAAGCACCGGCTCATTCATCCGGCATCGTCGTGTCCAAATTGAATGAGTTGCGCTAAGAATTAGTCTCTCATCCTCCATATTCACAGGTCCTTTAAGAGACTGGAGCCCCGTTTGAAAAAGTGTATTGATTTTCGAGGAAACTACATCAAAAAATAAAAATAACAAACCCACATTAATACCCTATTTTTCTTGTCGAATCCGGAAACATTTCAGGGCGCCCTCGTAATTGTATTTTTCTACAATGAAATTATTTCAACATGAAACCATTATGGGTAAGTTTACTGTGAGCATTGCAAGAAGGCTTAGAAACTTATTTGTCTATAATATCATATTAAATGTCATAAAATATATTGCAACATTTATGTACACTAGATCGTCCCTGTAAGTGTACCGTTAAGGCTTTTTGTAGTCGAACACCTTTGTATCTAATATTTATCCCAATGTTCAAGTATGTTTCATAATGATTATATATTTTTTTAGATTTATCTCCTTGTATTTATTTTAGAAGGATGATAATCATGATATATGGTATTTGTTCGTTTTAATATGCCACCCTTAGTTTTTCTATTAGCTTCTGGTATACCTGTAGGAGCCTTTTTAAATATTATTTTTTATAACAGAGGAGTACCACATATTTCATTTCCCATATTTAAATTTTTTCTATTTAGCTCTACTGCCAGTGGCCCATCTTTCTGTATTAGGATTCAATTTAAATCCAAAACGAGTATCAAAATTATTGCCAGTATTCTTATAAAATTGTTCCAAGTATATTCTTGGTAACGGGTGATATCGCACAACATATAATTCAAAAAGTTGAGGATTTGTTTCATTAATTATATTATTATGTTATAAAAGACATCATCCTCTTCTTCACTGCCTGGTTTATATGTTGTTCAGATCTTCTATAATTAAAATTCAATGCGTTTACGTATATATCTTTATTGTAATCATTAGTAACTTTACGTGGGGATCGTTTATATCACTAGCTTTATGCATTGATTCAGTTTAATAATTGTAGATGCAGTAGGCTTATAAATTCTAATCAGTTTTTAATCATCCTAGAAACGTTATAATTTAAGAGTCACCTTTTTGGAATTGACTTTTAAAACGATATTTTTCTCTTCTTAATATTAACAATATTTTAATCAGGTAGCAGTTGTTTTAGGTGAGTTCTCATTTAATTTATGACAATGCTAACTTTATCATATTATTTAAAGATAATCCTAACTTAAAACATATATGTTAATTACGAGAGAAGTGATATGACAAACGAAAAGTTCAAGTCTTTACGTGTGGAGTATTGGAAAGAAAGATATGGATTTTCTACAATTTGGACAAAATAGATGATAAATAAATATATTACGTTCATCATAAAATTATTGTCCATTCCAACTGGTATAAACACTTAATTGTTGTGGCAATTGCGTGCCAATAACATGACGAAAGTGATGCACGTAGGTAAGGGTAGAAGCGAAGAAACGCCCACTCACTCGGAAAATACCATCATTGTCGATGAAAAGGAGAGTCGACGGACCACCCGAGTTTGGGTGTTAGGGTTGGCAGCTTCGATACGTTCGTCAGCTAAGCCGGCAATCTGCACTTGTAAGAGTGGAGATCATGGCTATTCCAGAGACCCTAATGACGAATTATAGGAGAGGTTCTGGCAATAGAGGCGATGTGACGCTAATAGGCGATAAGGTAGACAATTAACCTTTCAGACTGAGGACTTTCGAAATAATTAGTAAGCGGTCATACCTCCCTCATAATTTCAGGAACGAGTGCGTTGGACAGGATACCTATCGGTCATCGGTCGCGGGGATCTTGCAACCTGATAGTAAGACGTGAGCGCACACATCGCTGTGAAGGAAACCTCGGGACGCACAGTCAGCTGAATCACTCTCGGAGGCAACTTGATTCTATACAGAAGGCGTAATTTATTTAATAATTGCATCAAAATCGTATACAATATTTATATCTTATAATTATTATATATTTATATCTTAAAAATAACTTATTCTAATTCAAACTATCCGCCCAAGAAGTAAGGAGTTCCTGGAATATAAAACAACCCGCATCTCATAATCTCTATTCCACCCTCACATTCAGTATTTAAATTTACCACTTCTTTACGAACTACCAACAAAGAAGGTGGCAGAGCGGCAGTGGAATCATTGAAGGCGAAGTAAAGTGCATCGCGTAGTAATATTTCCAAATACACGGGGGCGACTAATCCAATTTCTGAATCATCACAGAATAAGACTGAGCGGCAGAAGCTTTGAAAGCAAGAAGATGGAAAGGAGCATCGGAAGTTATGCCAGAAACCGGTACCAAACTTGAGCGACCTCTTCCGGAGCTACCTCACACCAGTCCAACTTTGAAAGCAATCGCCAGAAAAAAATCGTGGCACGGAAGACCACTAGGTCCAGCCATTCAGGGGGATTGAAGATGCGAGCAGTCTGTCACAGCATGTGTTGTAAATACTTCTTGCTGAATGCCAAATTGCAACTATTTGGCTACTTGCAGTTGACAACAAGCCTTAAGTGTTTGGAATTTATTGCATTCATTGAAACTGATAATATATCATTAAGTTGGAAATAATAGAACCGCCTATGCGGTGTGCTGCATATCGACTGTTTATTTTACGTCGTGTTAGCATTGGTGAAAATACATCGTACAAAAACACTCGCTCCAATGAATTAAAAATAAATGAACACTCCAGAAAAATATACATTAAAATTAACATTATATTCTATATAACAACATGGACCACTTCGTGCACGGAACCTAAGATGTGAGAACAGCATAGGTGAACGTGTCCTTAGGGATATCTGAAGTACATTTGGAACAGATGGAAGGCGGCGATGATAGTCCGGGATGCTTTTCAAAATTGCGGGTGATTAGGCGAGCCATTTACTCAATTCAAATCCGCCCGCTTTGAGAGGAGCGACAACTTAATCACATGAGGTGACTGCTTTAGCTTCATTCGAGCACGGATGCTGATAACTAGTATCGAGCAAGTTCATCGGTTGTCAACTACTGAAGGGTTGCAGTAACAGGCCCTTTTGTTAAAAATGCCACAGAATAGGCTGCAGGTCTCAATGGTCTTCCCTGATCATATGATAATTTGATGATACATCTGACGGATATCGGCAGTAAACACAAATTGCGGGTAGCGAAATCGGGTGACAAGAAAAGAAACGTCTACTTGCAGTTTAGTACCGGTGAGAAGAATGTCAATAAAAGATTTACCAGAAAAGGTGTGGTCGATGGGCTGGGTGATGTAGTAAGGGACAACGGAGGATGCACCCGGCGCCTTCAACTTCAACTTCATATGGCGACCATCCTTGTAATTCTGCATGGAGACAATGGTGTAAGGTTGACCGAGGCTGTTACTCCTGAATGGGTCACGGGTGATGGTGGCCGTACAAATATCTTTGCATTGCCGTTTAGTTAGTGTTATTTGGCATTGATAGTAAACTTGAACTCGGATTACATTGGTTGAGAGGCGTTTTATTACTCTCAATAATGGATCAGTTATCTGCGACGAGGAGCAGGATTTGGAGAGTGAGCTTGTCGATGGAACAACAGCCACTGAGGGAGAGGCGGCTCGATCTTGCTCTATTAAAGGCAACTCCTCTGGAAACGGAGCATTGATAGTATCATCAGTTCCCTCTGGGGCGGCACTGATACGATGATGACGTTGGTGAGGTAGTGTTGTCTATTGCCTATGACTGAGGAATGGATAGCTGCTGGAGGGTATAGTCCGACCAGAACCATCGAGAACCGGTGTTACCCGAACGATATAACAGAGTATAAATATAATATATCTATATCTGAATAACATCCTATAATATTGTAAATGTTTCCTAGATAAATTCTAATATTAGTAGTTTGGCAATGACAAGGTAAATTTGCTGAAATTGCAGTGACGAAAGTAAAATTGTGATACCTTCAAAGTTATTCGTTTTATTTTAATTAAAGATATTTATAATTAATAATTTATTATTAAATCAATAGAAGTAAATAGTACTCGTATAAGAGAAGATAGGTAAAGGTAACTTTATATAGTTAAACTATTTTTAGTTTACTTTAATTTTGGATTTATTTTCTTGTCACATTAATTATATATATTCGAGACTTTCCCCTAAGAAACAAAACTTAAATTAATTTATCTTCTTTAGGGTTAATTACGAAAATGTAGGCGCAATTTAATTGGAGATGGAATATTAAGGCTGCCTTTAAGATATATATTTAATTTAGTTTCATTTACAAATTAAATATTACGTTGCAGCAAAGCTAAAAACAACAAAAGAGGGTGAAATGATTTTATTAAAACTCAATAAAGATAATTTGCGTAACTCGACAGTTCATTTTAATTAACGTAATTATCAGAAAACATCCAAGCGCCAAAAGATTTTCTTGTACTTCCTTGCTTCTGTACTTTCTATACATTGAAGCCCAATTCAATTTAGAGAACGCCAGAATTCTTTGAAGTGTGCGTTTCACAAACTCAATTTATGCTCGCTAATTTATTTGGATCACAGCCAAAACGTATATATTATGATTTATAATGAAGTTAATATACAGAATTTCAATTAATACACCGACGCGACGTTTTGTTTTCAGTCCGGTGAACGTATTTGTCTATAAATCATGCATCGCGCTTGTTTATAATGTCATTATATTGAACATTCATAAATTATTCATGATTTTTATTCAACTATAAACGCATGTATTTATATATTTTATGTTTTATTTCTACTATTGATTTTCTGTTTTGGAAATTGTTACGGTTTATGTTTATGTTAACCTATATTAATTTAAAAAAGCACACTTTTAATTTAATTATTAATATTATGTTCTTTTCACATATTCTTGAAAGTTTGTAACATAAATACTATGTTTCATGATGAATCTAGTATTTATGAAGCATAGTATTTATGTCATTAAAATATAGTCACGTGTAATTTTAAATAAAGTGGTAAAAATCATCGTGTCTTCTTCTTCATTAAATAGATCTCTATATAAATAACACTGTTAAACTCTTTCTTCACACAGTGCTATTTATATTGATACACTCTTCAAATATATAATCTTAATCTAAATGATAAAAAATATTATTTATTATATATTAAAAATATTTATTTTGTAAAAATAGAATTTTTTATCTATTGTTTCAACTGCTAATTTCATTGCGTTATATTTTTTTTTTCAGATAATCAGCTACGAATAATTTATTACTAAATTTTGTAGTTTGCTTACATATTTGATTATTTGTAATATTTATGCCAGCGTAAAATCAACATGCGATTTATAAGTAAGAATTTTGATGATTTATTTTTTGAAACTTTACAATAACCTGTTACTATACATATATAACTATAAACTAAATTTAAAAAAATCACAACAATTTGGCTCACAGGACTTGCAGGCGAAGTTCACATTTCACAGCTATATGTTCTTCCACTTAGACCCAATAAGTTTCCTCATCTGTAGGTGCCGCTTAACTTTAAATGACGGAAATTCATCCAATGTGCATTTTTTGCCATTTAGACAATATTCTTACCATTTCTGGCTCATTTATATACAATTTAGGTAGGACTCTTTTCTGACATTTTATTCGTAAAAATAAAATTAAAGGATTTAAGTTTTTAATGTCCAAATACGATTTAAATCACTGTAGAGAATTATTATTTATAATATTGGAATATTTTTGTTAGCGAATTGGATAATATAAATAATATGTCGTTATTATATTATAATAATAATAATAATAATAAACGTCTTTATTCAGAAAATGTAGTTTAAATGAATTTGCTTCAATGCATTAAAAAGTTACAATTACTCAAATAATTATTTACACAATACATTATAAAAATAGCTAGTATGATACTTAATTTTCGATATAAATAATGCTTACTTATTAATTTAAAATATAAATAAATTAAATATTTTTATTCAATTTAATATTTTAAAACAGAACTTAGGACATTATCTGATTCATATATTATAATTAACAAGGATAATTTCGACGCTAATATTAGTTTTATCTATGTTCAAGTGCTTCTTAGTTTATCTATCAGCATACATTTCACAAACTTCAACAATTTCGTTCACAATAACTTCATAACATATTGCCCCCAAGAATTATACCCGCAACATATCTTAATAGTATTAAACTTGAATAACTTACAAATGCTATTGCACATGACAGTCCAGACCGTCGTTAAATATTAAATGTATATATATGCGACTTGGACTCCTAAAAAAGTTTCTTTCATATTCCCTCCAGAACCAAAATGTGGATAAAATCACATCAAATCTATATCTAATACTCTTCAGGGATCTATATTAGGCCTAGTCAGGATTCGCTTATACAAGACACCATATATACAATATTGATCGTGCAAATATTGCAAAAAATGTTTCGGTATCTTTGATCTAAAAGTAATCGTGCGCCCTTTCTAGCCGAACTAATAAAATGTTAAATTTATTTTTTGTGTTAATAATACGAAGACACTTCTGGAATATAAAATTTATATACATCCAATTTATTCATGTGTATAATATTTTTATTTTGGTTTAAAAATATATAAAGAAAGTAAATGTATTATTGCTTCATAAATATACTGTAAAGTAAAGGACAGATATGAGTGTGTTTTTAAATATTTAGAGCAATTAAATATATTGCACGTCAATATTATAAGTTTATTACGGAATTTCTAAGAAATAAAATAATAATAGACAGTGATAACTATTGTTTATTATCAATTTTGCTTATAAAAATTTGCGCTATAAACAAGGCTAACCTATTAGGATCATATTCTTAGTGATATAGGTAATAAAATATAACAGTTATATGGAGATAGGTAAGTAACGAGCTTTGTAATTAATGGATTATAAAATTTTTATTTAATGCATGAGAAGATAAATGTAATGTGCATTACAATATTATTATAATGTTCTATTTAAGGAAACGCTACCCACTTGAAATCAAATCCACCTGATAGAAACTGTACTAATTAAATTTAAACTAGGTTTTCAATGTAATATATCATCCTGGCAAACAAATTTTGCCGTATATAAAATTATTCTATAATGCAAAGCTAAAAAAATAGCGAATAAACAAAAGATAATAAATTTTATTGTATTTTTAAGAAGTGGAAAAATAAATTGTATCCATAAATAAAAATATATAAGTAAGTGTAGGACTTTATCGAAGTAGACTGGTTATTACAAAAAACAAATCATTCAAGATTTGATAACTTTCAGAATACCATTATTCAAAAAATGTAGAAAAACTACTAAATGTAACTTATAACTAAAGAATATCGACGGATTATTTAGGTATTTTAAATGCGAAATCATTAGAAATTTGAATGTGGAAACAAATGTAAAATAAAATTTAATCACCTCTAATGATAAATTTTAGACAAATATAAGAAAACAGTAAAAATACCGCTGCTAGATAGCTTAATTTATTGCCTTCGAGATACAACACAATAAATCCAGATGAAAAATGAGTAATTGCTATTTACATCTGCCAAAAGTGCTGGCATCTAAAGCATACATTCAAAAATCGAATTATGTACATGTATTTATCGCTTAAATGTTGTTAGTGATTTGTTTTATAATATTTATAGTATATTCTAATTGAAAGAAATGTCGACAATAAAATAATATCAAATTAAAATACCCACCTGTACTAAAATAAAACTATTCTAATATTCTATAATACAAGGCTCGGTAGAATATAGGAGTAGAAAATAAAATTTATAACTTAAACAAACAATTATTACTGTCAAGAGTAAATTAAGTAATTATTTGATATTATAAAAGCCTGTGAAAACAATACAATAACTATAAGAAATAAACAGAAAAAATAAATAAAGGATTTATTATACCGGGATAATTTTAGTTACAAAAAGCTCGACCCAACAAAAAATATAAAAATTAACTTATAACAGTGTTAATATAAAGTACCACCGTACTCAAAAACAAAATCCTTTCTTTAATTTCCAACCACATCCCCAAATACCAATTTGGTTTTCTTCGCCGTCGATCAACTTCCCTTCAACTCACTATCCTTGTCTCAAATATTCAAACATCTCACCTTGAAGGCAGACTTTCTGCAGCCCTAGTTTTAGATGTCCAGAAAGCTTTTGACTTTGTCTGGCATCAAAGCCTATTATAAAACCTCCTAAATATCCCTCCTCATATTATTTTTAAATATTTCCTCTCCAACAGATCAAAATCCATAATTCGCTCTCCTCTTCCTTTACTCCCTCACGGCTCTCCCCTGTTGCCTCTCGTATATAACATTTTTTGTGCTGATGTCTACAACCCTGATCCTCTTTACTTTAATCCATCCAAATACCTCCTACAATTTGCAGATAACACTGCCCTAATTACTTCTCCCATACTACTAAAAGCCATTCAATTCATCCAAAAGCTTATTGACTCCCAACAAAGATGGTTTGCAGAATGGCGCATTCAAATAAATCCTCACTAATCACAGCTCCTAATCCCTTATCATCGCATCAATGATTCCCCTCACCACAAAGTTCAAATTTCCCAAACTGTGATCCCTCCCTCAGTTTCCGTTAAGTACTTGAGCATAACCAAAAAATTAATTTTAAAAAACAAACGGCCATAATAAAATACAAAATTACTTCTAGGGCAAAATGCTTTATTTTGTTTAACATACAATAATCATGGTATAAATACAACAACAGCCGTAATAATATATAAGATGATCTGCCGCCCACAACTTGAATATGGTTGTGCCCTCTATGCCAATCCCAGCAATCCAACCTCTAACCAGCTCCTCTATGATACTACTTTAGTTTAGCAATCTCATAGAGCATATTTTTTTAGTTTCAATTAATAAACACAATTTAATAATTGGAGATGTATATATAAAGCCAGGGTCAATGCTTAATATTTATGAGGAGCACTGTAATGGTGTTGATCAACTTTATCAAAATTTTAAAAATCACACTTTTTTAATTTGGGGAGATTATAATCTTCCATATTTATTATGGAATGAGGGTGGTATTGTTCCTCCAGTATAACTTTATTAATACTCGCCAATTAAATTGCATACCTAATTCTAGGAATATTTTTCTAGACTTATGTTTTTCTCATACATATGATGCTGTTATTACATTAGCAGACGACTATATTTTTGATGCTTCTAGACACCATCCAGCATATTATATGTCTTTCCCGATACCAGATAAAATAAATAATATTCTTTCCAGTGACGAAACCTATATGTTCGGAAACGCAAATTAAATTGCTCTTAACAACTTTTTTCGCCTACAAATTGGTCAAATATATTATCTAATCAGGATATCAATTTAGCAGCTGAAAACTTTTATTTAACAGTAAAATGTTCAATCAGAATGTACGTGCGTAAAAAAGTTGAAAGTTGTTAAAACATATCAAGATAAGTACCCATTTTTTTAAATCTTGAATTTATTAGGCTTGTGCAAGCCAAGAAAGCCGCCCATTTAAGATATAAGATAACTAACTCTCTAGATGACTACAGAATATTTAATGACTTACGTGATATATGTAAGAATTTATTTCGGTTAGAACAGTTCAACAAAATTTGAAAGCGAATCCATTGGCGATATGCGAAACAAATAAGAAAAGAAGATGGCATTCCCAATGTTATGTATTATGGCGAGAAACATGCTAGTGAAGCTGATGGTGATGCAAGTTTATTTACCGACTCCTTCGCAACAACTTATGTTCATGATGATTCATCAGGTCCAAAATATACATCAGAAGAACAAGGAGAATCGATTAGTTATAGTGATTTCAAAATTTCGGTTGAAGAGGTTTTTGAATTAATACAACAACTCGACAAGAACGTGTCGCCTGGACCAGACGGAATTCCATCTATATTTTATAAAAATTGTATATATTCATTATGAAATCCGATTCAAGCGCTTTTTAGCTGCTCTCTTTCGTTAGGTGTATTTCCGGATGTTTGGAAGACCAGCTATATTGTACCAATTTTTAAATCAGGAGACCGTTCAACATTCAACATTACAGGGGTAGTACTATACAATATGTTAGACAAACATATTGCAAATTCTGTTTTGGGTATGTAAAAACTTGTTATCTAATTCACAACATGGCTTCGTTAGGGAAAGATCTACAACAACAAATGTATTGTTATATTGCCAACACATCACATCAAGTGAAGAAAGAAAACAGATGGATGCTGTTTACACGGACTTCTCTAAGGCATTTGATAGAGTTAATAATTCGGTACTGATTTGTAAATTGAAACAAGTAGGGTTTATAAGAGCATTATACTGGTTATCTTCTTTTTTGATAGGCAGATCACAATATGTGAAATTATTAAATAAACAATCGGAAAAATTGAAGTTTTTTCGAGTGTACCTCAAGGCTCACATAGTGGACCAATTCTTTTTATCCTTTTTGTCAATGTAGTGAAAATTATTATAAATTGTAAAATTTGAATGTATGCTGATAACCTAAAAATATTCAGAATTATTAACTCCTCAGATGATTGTATTGGTATTCAACAAGATATAAACAATTTAATAGCGTGGTGCGCTCAGAATAATTTATTTGTATAAATGTAGTGTCATTTCGTTCTGTCGCAATAAAAACAAAATTAATTTTAATTATTATCTATATGAAGTTCAACTGAATCAAGTCAACAGTATTAAGGATCTTGGGGTGACTTTTGATACGCATTTCACATTTAGGGATCATATGGTTACCATCACATCTAACGCAACTGAAATATGTGGATTTGTGTGGCACTTAGCCAAAGACTGGAATGTTGACTGCTTAAAAACATTATTTTGTAGTCTTCTTAGATCTAATTCGGAGTCAATAGTCTGGTCTCCGTATCTTCAATGTGATACTCAAATGATTGAATCAGTACAAAATATGTTTCTACGATCAGTTGAATAAAACTTAGGTCAATATTATATACGTGACCAAAATAATTGTATAAGATCTGAACTTCGCTTAACGACATTATTTGACAGAAGGTGTATTGCTGATTTATGCTGTCTGCATAAGTTAATTAATGGCCAATTATATTGTAGTGAACTGTTGGAACAAATAACATTTGCAATACAAGTCAACGATAGAAGGACAAGAAATACCAATGTATTCAAGATAAAAACACATAATATTGAAGTAAGAAACTAAACTATCTCGAACAATTAGAAATTAATAAATTCAATAAACGCGGTCTGTTACTAAATGACAAAATAGATGTCAATAATTCCACAGTTTTAAATTTGTAAAACGTTATTTTAGTTAAATATTTACAATTGTACACACCCCATCCCCTACTACACAGTTTAGTATTTAAGTAATAATTGTAGTTCATTAAATCCATTTATCATCTGCCTGATGAAGCCACTGTGTGGCGAAACAATTGTCGCAGTGCATCGACATTAAATTATGTAAATTCTCAAAATCCAAGTGTTTTATTTATCACAAATATACTGTTTTGTAAGCTCATTTTAGGAATAGAGACAAATCCGGGTGTTGCTCCCTTTCTTACATTGACGTCGCGATGTCCGTACTCTCAAATTTCCTACTCTCTTGTTGGTTCTTGTGTACCAAAGAACTTCAAAATCTCGTAATATTATTAAAAGTAATTATTTGGTATCCTCAATTTTCTAAACGCAGCCGTAATTGCAGCCTAATTGCATCTTTAATATCAAGCTCACGAGACAATTATTTTCTAATTTTGTTGCATGTCTCAACATCTATTGAATGTTTTTATCCTTTAATTCATCTAATAGCGCCAGTATAGCTAATTCCTCGAAGGTAATTCCTTGTTCATCGGAATATGCAAGTCATATTAAACGAGAATTATAGGTTTCAAATTTTTGTAACTTTCGTCAGATTTTTGACAGCGCCCTTTTAAGTTGCTGGAGTTGTTAATAAACACATTTAATTTATGATTTACAGATGGTTCACTAGATTATCATAGTGACGTTATGATTTTTTTGCAATTTTAGAAATTTTTAGTAAAAATATAGCCACGTTAACAATTATTTTTGATTGAGTTACTCGAATTTATACAGTCATTTTGTATTATTAACATAATAACATACTAGTATATACATACTTGCTAAATACTTACATGTTATATTGAAGCTATAAACTGACGAAACCGTGCGTTGATCTATTAGAGCCAAAGCTATGCTTTTCAATTAAAAAAAGAAGGAGATTCTTCAATATAGTCATACAGTCCATGTTGCTCTAAAATGATATAAAATTAATATACAACTTGTAGAATAGAATATAATAACTACAGTTATTCAATAATAATAATAACAATAATAATAATACTAATTATAATTTTTAGAAATAATACCTAATATGATGAAAATTGTATTGTTTCCCTCTTGATTGAATAACTTTCGACACTATTTATGACATATGTTTAACTTATGTTTAGAAAATGAAATTCTACATTGTATTATTATAAATTAGTATTTCAAAAATGGTGCAAAGTATATATACTCAACAAAATAAGAGTAAAACACATTCATAAATAATTATATGTTATCGTAAAGCAAACCAAAACCAAAAACTTGATAGTTATTGTTCAAGTAACACTTTTATTGGGAAAGCGTAGTTTAAAGTTTTGGATAATAGATGTGACTTTTTAATACCATATCTATTTTGCGACACTCGTAGTTATAAAACGTCATAACGCCAAATGGATAATAGGAGGTCCTTGGCGGTTAATAATTACAAAATTATTAAATATTTAATTTAACTTTTACTAATATTTCTGACTTTCATATTACTGTTAATTTAATAATAAGTAAATATTAACATGAATTTATATAATTAATAATTTAAAAATACAAAACAAATCACTTATTGAAACAAACAACTAGTTCTTTGACTAATATCTCAACATACATTAAATGATACAAAAGCAATTTGCGTGTTACAAATAATACAGCTATCAAAGCAACACTAGTATGAACTTATTATTTCTATTATGTGGATAATAACACTTGTTTTATTACATAATGTTTTTATTTTCAGTTGCCTGACACGTGTTTCGGTATTCTTCAAAGTTTTAACTTTGATAATGGTCTGCGAAGACCGAAACACGTGTCAGGCAACTGAATATAAAAACATTATGGAACAAAACAAGTGCTATTCTCTACCTAATAGTAATATCTGTTTCCATCAAGAGTGTAGCGCAAAAAGCATTAACTGTATTTATTTCTGTTAAATAAACTAATAAATGATTAAATATGCTATGAGAAATTATGAACAAGAAATAAATTTACGCTAATTTCATTAAAATAAACTAGCAAAGGCAATTAAATAATTTAGCATTCAAGTTTATAAACATCTGTAGACACGTGTTTCGATCTTTTGATCTCTTGAGTATAGCTTTATTATTAAATTGATATTAAATGCCAATAAAAAACATATACTAAATTAAAAAAATGAACATTTTTATAACTTATTCTGGTATGTACGGCTTTTGCACAACAAATAATTTTAATTTTTAAGTATGTATTTATACCTGAGACGGATTAGTGAATTCTACAGAAATAATTACGTTCAGGATTAAGAAAAATACCCACAAAGAGCATAATTTAATAATAAAATGTATTAAGGTCCGTTAGTTCATTGTAGAAAATTAAGTAATAATTTACTAAGTTTACAAAACAAATCACTTATTCAATGCCTGTCGAGGTATTAGCCAGAAAAGTAGTTGTTTCTATAAGTGATTTGTTTTGTAGTCTTAGTAAGACTCATTGTCGTAGATTCACGAAATGTTTTCGTATTTTTAAATTATTAATTAAGTTTCTACGAGGAACTAAAAGACTTTAATACATTTTTCATATTATGAATCTATTTACTATCCAGCTTTGATCAGAATTAATGCGGTAGTAACAGCAAACGGAATCACAAGACCAACGACTTATCTTCGTTGGAAGCAGCTGATTGAGATTTTCTCATTTACAAGCTGACATATTTCCAAAACAAGGTCCTAGTCGCCAATTATCTAATGCGCTACGGCAGCATTGATTTCGAGGAAATGTCGAACGATGACGACATAAATGTTGAGAAAAGTTTAAAAGTGACGCAAGAATATACCGTGGCAAGGTTCTTTGCTGAACAAGTCGATCTAGTTAGTAACGATGATTTGGAAGACTGTATTATCGATAGTATAGTCGATACTATCAATTACTTGCGGTTAAAAATGTTCTATTATTACGAAAAGGAGATCGTTTTGAAAAATAGAGAAAAGGTTAAATTATTCGAGAAAACGTCGTTCTATCGCGGTGGGTTGGTAAGGGTAATGGGGTTTCGGCGTGTAACGAGTTAATATGGACATACATTTATTTCGTCTCTTTGTTGGGCTACATGAGGATAATGACAGACACTGATACAATATCTAGATATTCTCATTTACAGTTAGTGGACAACGTTTTAGCGATACCGGCGATTGAAAATTGGCGGAAGACGAACCGAAAAATACAAGTAATTTAGTTAACAACTAATTACAGATAAATACTTACCTTGAAACCATACCATATTTGTTTTAAGTAATATATTACAATGAAAACATTACTTAACTTAATAGAAAAGATAATTATTCTAGGATGTTTGACCAATAAAATAAGTCACTTTTAACTTGTTTTTATCACAATAGTTATATATTGACTGTGATTTTAATCAAAATATATCACTAAGTAAACGCCGACAACATTCAAGATAAAAATAAGTTGTTACCAACATATTTTCTCGAGATTTCTTTTTCTTTAAAATTTCTGCTGTATGTATGCGAAACGCCAGCTTATACATATAACAATATAGTGGACTAGAGCACAACTACCACCGTGTATTCTTTGCTCCCTACACTCTAACACACTACATTGGACTTCTCTCACCCGTTAATCTCAAAGAATATATATATATATATATATATATATATATATATATATATATATATATATATATATATATATATATATTATTAAGAAAAATTAATTCTACCAAGCGTTGCTGCATCTCATAACTAAGTAAGAGACAACTAAAATAGTTATCACAAGTAAATTCTCTGCATAATAGATAGCTTTGGTTCAACTTGGGTATATCAAATATAATTAATATTTATAGATATTTGATAGTAGAGGCGTTAAATTAAAAAAAAACTATAACTTTATCTTACCACTATATTTTTTTTTTAAAATTACCATTGACTATAATGTCGACTATTAGCTAGTCTAGTTGTCGTATTTTAATTAAAACTAATATTTATAGGTTTAGGTATTAGAAATCTCAAAACACAACATAATGTGAATAATCCTAGAGTCGTAGAAGTACATTTAAAACAAGTTCTATACTTTTAGGAAACCCCACAAAATTTGTTAAATTTGAAATGTGCCAATAGATCTATTATAGCCACAATTCGTGAATAAAAATGTCTAAAAATAAATTTGAAATGTTTTGTAATGTAACATTATAATTGAAATTTTATAATATTTGAGTAACCGTGTGTATTATTTTTCAATAATTAAATTTAATGATTGTATTTGCAATTGCAAATAAAATCATAAAATCTTTTATTTCAGTACAAAATGGGGCAGCATATTTCATACATTTATGAGTTCAACACATACTCGGATAGTTACATATGTTTCGTTGTTAGAAGGGTTACCCATAGGACCCTTCATTTTCTGTGTTATCTGCGTAAGCATATGTTATATTCATCACCATAAACATTATATTTATCGTAGATTTGGAGCGTATATTCTACACAATATCCATTTACTTTGCTTCAATCCTATATCCTTAATATCCCTACCTAACTACAAACCAGATAGTTGCAGCAAACAATGTAAAAATACAAAATAACCCGTGTAAACTCCAAAACCAGCTTTCAACGTCGGCGGTGTGTAATTAAATTGGGAAATAGTTAGGTAACATGTATTTAGCATCATGCCCGGACTTTGACATAAAAAGTTCCAATTACTAGTTTTTAATTGAAGGCGTAACGTCGAAATGTACTGAGAATCATAGGGCATGATTTAATTAAAATAAATACGGTTCCTGCACAACTTTACAATTCAATAACGAAATCTGACGCGTAGGAGCATTTCCTGATCGGCTTGCTATGATCTTTGTTCACTTGAAGTGATTTCCAAACTATAAAGTCCACTTAAGATTATGTAATATGCATTTGAATGAGTTTCTACGGCAGTGTATAGAGTATAAAGGGAACATTATTGGTGCAGTAGAGTGCAATGTGAATAGAGAGTGATAAATATAATACAACGTGGGGAAATGTAGCGGAATAGCAGAGGGAAAACCTGCCGGTTCGAATCAGATTTGCTCATTGCATTTGCTATTTCTGCCGCACGTGTTCGATCACACAGCATTTCTTAATACGTTCACGAGGATTTTCATTTTATTTTGACATATGTAAAACGGCATTTTCGGCGATATAAAGAGGCCCGCTAACCCATAAATTTTCGGATTATATGAGGAAGCGAACCACTTTGCATCTGCTACCTAGAGAAAGTGCGTTTCATATTTTTTATGTTTATACAGTATGGGTCATACGTGATGTTTGTATTGAATTAGTTATGTATTAAAATATTTTTAAAAATTGTAAACCATAAAAAAATTAATTATTACTTTTTGCGTACACAACAATCCATTTGTTACGTTACTTTTAAATGTGATATGATTTTAATAATAATATCAATAATTCTAATGACAACAATATTACTTGCAATCAATATAAATGTTGTATTTACAAAATTAGTGTTTTACACTTAAAACATTTTATTTTGAATTACATTTACCTGGATGTATCTTATTTTGCTATTAATATATAATATAATAAATAAACTTTATTTAGCACTGTTGCTATATAAAATATAGTTATAAAATTCATAACAAATATATATATATATATATGAAATGTCTTATGTTATTAACTTATATCACTTAATCTTAAAAATACAAAATATGCCACACTTATGCTAACAAAATAAAAATATAGTATCTTAAATATAAAAATATATGACAAAACAAAACAACTATAAAAGTTTGGTAATACGAAGAAAAAAACAACAACAAGGGATGATTAGCCTTGTTAGAATTGTTTTATGTAAATGGCTTCTAATCGTAGTAAACACTTTACGTCAGCCAAAGAAAGAAAGAACATATAAGGAAAGAATTTCAACTTCTTTTTTGTAACTTTTTTGTGATATATGTACAGATGATTATATAATATAATAATAATCTTTATTTTCAAGTGTTTGTTCAAGTTTGAGTTACGTGCTATTTATAATATAATACAATATAACTAATTACTTAACGCGCATTTAAGTTGGTGGGTAAAGAAATTAAAAGCGCTAGACAGCGCAACCATGAGCTATATTAAAACTGCATTAATTACCAATACATCTTATTATTAGTTTTCTTATGGCTAAATATTTTATGATCTCCTTCATCTACTATATGCAGTCTTTCTTGGCATCATAGTCGTTTTTCTTTTTCTTCATGTAGTCATTTCAGAACGTCCAATTTCATAATGGTGATGTTGAATCAGTTTTACAGACTAACCAGTCTACGTTTAAAGCAATATTAAGCACAAATCAAATATACCACAATTAGATATTGGCCTCTCGAAGAGACTTTATAGAAATATACATTTCATCCATGAGTTCGAATGGATTACATATTAAGTACTGAAATTGAATGTATTTTTTTAAATAATATGTTAAAAATAATAAATTTTGGTTTTGTTTACTTAAATAACCGAAGTCATAATTTTCTACAAGAATCCACGAAATGTCACATGGGACATAAACTGGAATAAAAAAATCAGCTGCGACGAAGGTCAACAACGTTAACAAAAATAAAGGAGTTACAACTTCTTTCAAGTGTAAACAAACAGCAGTATTTATATCATGCCAATGAACTGATATGTTTACAGTGGCGCGAGTGTGCCTTTAGTTGCAAGAAATGAGTAGTTAGGAAATAAGCAAATCTAAATTTAACATCAATTATTGTTGGTGCAAATAGCACGCAGAATATGTCCACCAAAACTCAATTTGATGATCTGGAGTTTTGCTTTTGTGGTGTAAGCACTCATTTTGAATTGAATTATTTGTTTGTGGCGTAATTCATTTAGATGACAACTGACTTTTCACAACAAATACTATTTTGAAGATGTAAGCAATATTTAGAATAAAACTAAAGATTAAACAAATTAAAGAAAACCTCCAAATAACTTTAGTAGGTAAAAGTATTACTCTAATTGTAATAGAGATACAAACTGCAGTTGGAAATTTTACATGGAAATTCCCTAAATGCGTCTTGAAACGGGACACATGGCAACAAGTGTGACTTGATTACAATTCAGCAAAACAAAATTAAGCGTTTTTTAATTACTGAATTTATTAACGGTTTCTACTGGAAATCACAAAGTGACATAATTCTGAAGTATGTTGTCGAGACAGAAGTGTCGAGTGTCCTTTCCAAGTAAAGCAAGTCGAACTTAAAAAGTCTTGGATTTGATCCACATTTGAAGCCCATGGAAAATACTTCATTGATAGGATCAAGGTACTTTCTAACATTTACTGATGACTGCGTGTCATCTCAAATGTCGTTTTATTACTGCAGGGATATCTAAAACGTCATTTGAACTATGAACGAGTATATGGTAGTACTACTATAGTACATGTTACAAAAACAAAAAGAACAAATGGACCAAAAAAGCAATAAAACATATTGTTGGCTATAAAAAAGACCTTTATTGGCATCCGTTACAATTATAGATACATTAAATAAATCATAATTATTTAATTATATTGTAATAATATTACTCTTGTCTCAGTCCCACTTTCTTCGAATTTCTTTTTCCCGCCCCACATTTGTCATAATCTCTACGCCCGCCCCACCCTCTTTGATCCATTCCCCTATACTTTTTATTCCCCCTATCCATTCATCACTCACCTACTTGTACTCTTGGCTCAGATGGCTCAATGTGTCCCTTCCAATCTCGCATAACGCACACCTACCATACCGTTCCCCATCCATACCTTCTAGCTCTTGCCAGAGTCACTTTCTTTGACCTTGCCCACTCTGTCTTCAATTGATACTCTGGTATTCTTCCATACACTTGCCATCTTCCATACTTTGGGTTTTTACGCTTCCACTTCCAGCCATTTTTCTCTAATTTTTTTTCACACACACACAAGTTTTCCATACCTCTTTCACTAACCTCTCACTATTTCACATACTCACATTCATCTTATACTTTGACATTCTCTCCATTGCTCCTACGTGCATACTATACCGATTTGATTCCTGAAGCAGAATATACCTAGGAGTTGATCTTTCCACTCCTAGTAGCTGCTTCAGGAACGTCGTCTGCTCTCTCTCGATGCAATCATACTCTTTCATTTCTCACGTTTCCACACCATACATCAATGGTTTCACGCAGGCATCCCACAGTTTGCATGTCATCAGGAAGTTTCACTGTACCATTTTCTATTCCTAAACTTCATCCATTGTGTTTTCTTTACGTTCACGTATAGACCCCTTTTATCCATATACCTCTCAACTCTTCCTAACATATCTTTCATCTCTCCCAACTCTCTCGCCAGTAACACTACATCATCCACGTACTCCAACATCCATACTTTCTTTTGGTTCTTTACCACCGTCATAGCTATCTTGTATCCGGTACACATGATTGAAATTCCTCTGTAGTTTCCAATCCCTTTTTTGTTGCCCCCCCCTCCTTCCCTTTTGTACCGGGCATATTACCCCTACTCGCCACGACTCCGCCAATTCCGACTCGCCTCTCCATATTGTTGTTTATAATGAGAACTCCAAAAGCTACTGTTATAATTTAATCATTTAAGAAGGTAATATCAAGTGTAGATGTTACAGAGACTGAGATATCAAAAGAACTAATTTTCTGAGATGATTGAAATAGATAAAGGTGAATCTTCGGATTCAATGAGAATTAGAACAAGAAGATACATCTAAAAATGTTCTTCAAGATTGGAATCGAGAAGTTAGGAAAGAACAAAGGGTATCTTATAAACCAGGTGTTCCAAAATTCTGTATGATATTGCTTTAAATCAGGAATGTCGTATAGATAAAATTTTAGCTAAATATATATCAGATTGCAAAATATCTTCGAATCCTATAAATGTTGATTGTAATGTAAACTTACCTTATTACTTACTTGTAGGGTGTTTGATGTATTTACCAGTTTATCTTGCCCTGATATTTCTCAAGTTCTCAGTTATCTTAGCTTTATTATTTGGGTGTTGTGATATCAAAAGGTATAGGGTTGATTTTCATTATTTGCATGATATTTGTTTTACGAAACGTATATGAGTTGTAAGTTATTAACTAATGCAACGATATAAAGTTCGTAATCGGCAAAATTTGCTTTTTATTTCGCTCCTCATTGTTAACCTAAAATCGTAATCCAGTATCTCTATTACAACATTTTTTTTTAACTATTCTCGAAATTCTACTGCATAATGTGCCTATACAAGGTAATTTTATTAAAAATGAACTTGTATAGTGTAATCGATGATATTTTAAAAATCTTAAACTACAGGAATGGTGATTGTAGTTAGTACAAAAAATCAAAGGAAATTATTTTAAAATTTTATTTTCAATAGTTTTGTATCAATATATAAAATATTGTTGGTAACATCAAGTATTATTTTAATAATTAAATACTTAATCTTTACTTAAATTCTTGTTAATAAGAAAATAGAAGTGAAGTGGATTTTAGCGTAAAACGGTCCAAATTTATCTATATTTTATATTTAATTTTGTAACATACGATGGCATCCGGGAAAGTAGTAATGGTTTGGAAATATAAACAAAAACTAGTATATTTCAACAAATATTGATGTTTAATTTGCAAAGAACATACTTTTGACTACTTCTCTTTATAGTCACTTTGCAAATCTAAGAATTTATTAATTAACTTCTAAAATAATTAGAAATATTGAAACAGCCTAAATGCGAGACGTAAAATATATACATATATTATAGGAACACAATAACCAAATGTATAATTTACAACCATTTATGGAATGTTATAAAATAATTATCTAAAATATATAAAAACTCACAGAAATGGTAAATTTACGATCATTTCTGAATGAAAAATAAAAATAATATTTATCTAGCCAATACTGTAAAAAATAAGGCAGAAAAAATAGAAAATGGCAACAAAAATTAAAAACACAATATTAATAAAAAGCAAAAACTTTATTTCTTAGACGATTGTTTTGAACGAAATAATTTTTTTTCAGTTATATAATAAAAATATATAAGTCCATTGCGTTGTAGAAAATTAACTAATAATTAGAAAAAAAACACGAATACATTTCGTAAATCTACAACAAATAAGTCTTATTTGAATGATACAAAAGTAATTTGCTTCTTACATATAGCAAGGTTATCAAAGCAACACTAGTTTGAACGTATTTATTTCTGTAAAATAAATTAAAAAATGGTTAACGTCTAGTTAAATAGTTTGTAAGTGACTATGGTATGATAAATTTGGAACAGAAATGAAGTTAGGTTGATGTAATTAAATATAAATTAGCAAAGGTATTAAGGTATTTAAATAATTTAACACTCAAGATTATAACCATCTGCAGACACTTGTTTCGATATTTCGATCTCATCAGTATAGCTTGTTTCAACAAGTGATTTGTTTTTTTGTAGTCTTAATAAGACTCATTTTTTTGTAGATTTACAAATTATTTTCGTATTTTTTCTAATGATTAGACCTAATTATTTCTGTAGAATTCACTAATCCATCTCAGGTATAAATTCAGATCTTCAGACGATTATATTTTATTATATTTATTTAAGTAAATGTTTTTACTTGTAATTAAATCCAATTTTATAATAAATCTGTACTGACGAGATCGAAACACGTACCTGCAGATGGTTATAATCTTGAGTGTTAAATTATTCAATTACCTTTGCTAATTTATTTTTAATTACATCAACCTAACTTCATTTTTTGTTTCAAATTTACCAAACCATAGTCACTCTCTATTTACCATTTAAAGAGTTGTGCAAAGATCGAAATAAATAGTAGTCCAGTATCTTCTGGTGGGTTACCAAACTTGTGTATGGCCTTACTTTATCATGGTGGAACAACACCCTTACAATTTACGAATTCTGGTCGCTTTTTGTTGATGACTTCATTCCATTTGTCCTGTTAGCGACAGTATCCAACCGTATTGAGAGTTCAGTAGTAGCAGCTCAAAATTCACAATGACGTTGTAATTCCACCAAATTGAGAGCATAAACTTTTTTTGTGGATAATTGGATGTGGTTGCAGTTTGTTTACCATCGCTTTCGCTCGACGTTGTCGCAAAGCATTCACTTCTCGTCACCAGTGATAATACATTTGAGAAATAGATCATTTTCATTGTTTTTCAAAAGCTTATCCGAGACATTAAGAGGCTGTGTTAGATTAATTTTTTTCATTTCATATGGCACCAAAATATTGAGTTTATAAACATATCCCAGATTAAACAAATGTCTTTCTACGCTCGTTTGAGAAATGTCTCGAGTCGTGTTGCTTCGTTCGATTAATGTTTTTATTTTACCGTCTTCAGCTTCAATTGGCCTCCCTGATGTTGCATATCATTGACATTGAACATAACGAAATGTAAATTGCAAACCAATTCTGGCACAGGTGTTCTGTTAAGCAATTTTTATCATACACAGCACATAGCTTTTATGCGCGTGCGTTGCTATTTTCCTTTTTCTGAAGTAAACCAGCGATATTTTACGGTTTGCTTTTCCATTTTTTGACCACTGCTTAAAAAAAACTAATGAACCAATTCACATTTTTTATTTTTTTTGAAAATATTAATTTACTTAAGTGACATCGAAGTCTTCCGTTAAATGGTATTTATGTTAGATGATTGGACTGAAGATAGTTGGTGATATATTGGTCAGAACCGAAATGAATTAAGACTCAATCCAATAATTTTAATTCAATAATTCAATTAGAAAACTTTGTGAATTTTAATACAAACAAAAAAGTCATAAAATATTTTAATTCTGAAATCAATCATCTCCATTATTCTGGTGAGAAATAGTTAAATAAATTAAATTTGTTATAGTTTTCATTTTAATTATAATGAATTGTCTTCTATTTTATGAACGTAAATCTTCAAGAATAGGAATCTTACTTTAATTTAGTTTATCATTATTAACGGGTACCCCCTTTTTACAACAACTAAAATGTATACATAAAAAATACTTAAATATAATATATACTACTTACAATAATATTATATAAAAGAATCTATTCTATAAAAAAAATTCTTAAATGTATATTAAATTAAGATGTTATTACAATTCGGGACAACAATAAAAGTTTGTAATGGTGAATCACAATTTTAGTTTGACATGGCACTTCACGCAGTTAGGAAAATCCAACCGACAGCAAGCCCTACAAAAAATAAATTACATAATGACATAGAACAAACTCTTTTTAAATTGTAAAAATGATGAACCAACCAGGCCAACTTGTTCCCGATTAAATTCATTCCCCAGACACATTAAACGGTCTATAGTGTTGTTAGTTGAAAGATTAGTGCGGTGTAGCCTTAGACGAAAAATGGGTGTAATTCTTCTAGATGTGTCATTTAAATACAATCTGAAATCTAACCTCTCCAGTATTAAGAGGCATCTCACCAGCGAAAAATACAAAATAGCCACACACGCCTGACTCAACTTACGTCCAATGTGCCAGACAAACCCCCATATACGACAAGCTTTTAAGACTATTTTATTTATATGAGTTTTAAATGTAAGCTGTATGTCACAAATGACTCCTAAATCCTTTATTTCATTTACGCGTTGCAAAAAAGAGGCCTCAAGTCGATATGCAAAATCTATATGCCTATTCGATCTACAGAATGATATAGATTGACATTTATCTTTATTAAGGAATAAATCGTTATCATAACACCACTTGTTAATCCTATCAATATCATTCTGAAGGACAAAACAATCAACTAAGCTACTAATAATTTTAAATAACTTGAGATTATCCGCATGCAGGAGGCACTCCGATCCATGTATCACTTTCACAATATCGTTAATGAATAACAAAAAGAGAATAGGTCCGATGTGCGACCCTTGCGGCACACCAGATGTAACATTGAAAAATTGCAAAATAAAATTATTTACTTTAACACAATGAACGCGATTCGTTAGAAAAGAATTAATCCATTTCATCACACTTGGATGAAAGCCAAGCTCTTCCAACCTCCGCAATAGCAGCGAATTATTTACCTTATCGAATGCTTTAGCAAAATCAGTATATATGACGTCTACTTGAAGTTTCTTATCTAAGGCATTCGACAGAAAATCACGGTATATTAATAAGTTTATTATTGTGGACCTCCCAGTCAGGACATCAAAAGAAGCTGCTGCGCAATGGCGTATGAGAATCGGATGCATTTATGTAATGAATTTTTCTCCTCTTTACATAAATTATATAACATACTAAGCTATACAAACAAAACAAAATTCATTAATTTAAAAATCTTAAATATAAATATTACAAATTTACACAGCTGTAAAATCCAACAAATTATATATTAAGTAAATCATAAATTAAACTAGAATAACATAATAATCATGTATTACCAAAACACAAACTATACCAATTAAGTAAATTATATTAATATGAAATAAAATATATATAAAGAAACAAGAAATCAAATTATATATTATGGTATATTGCTATCAATTATTATAGGTTCAAAACGTATCATAAATAAACCAATTATAATATAATAATTAGGTATTATTGGAACACTCATATAAATCAATTCGATTCAAACTACATTAAAATCTAATAAAGGAAGAATTTTAAAATTAGGATTACAATATAAAGTATTACAATATTTCATTATCCTTATTAACGGGTTATGCAATCCATAATTTGTTGAATGAAATAATAAATGAAACAATAATAGACAACGATTATATTTAACATAAATAAAATTAAAAGATGATAGCAAGATATTTTTATCAACAAAGCCGTATATTATTTTATATCCGAAGCATATAACGAACAAAACCATTCTACAACGTTAGGATTTTAGGCCCAACGTTTTCAGTTTATAGAACTGACTGAAGTCTCTAGAAAATATATAGTTTTAAAAACATCATTCTTAAGAACTTTCCTTGAATCATCTCAAATACATTAAAACTACTGACATAAAAAGGATTCCATATTACTGAACTTTACTCAAACTGCGAACTTACTAACGATACATGTAATAGTTTGACTATTTCAATGGTGAAAATCTGATAATTGATCGAAGTATTTTAAGGGCTCTATTCTTTAGTATAATAATATGAGAAGGAAGAGACAGTCGAGTGTCGAATAAATTATCTAAATCTCTTACATTATCTACAGTTCGTAGGATATCATTACGTATACCGTAATTAAATTTATAGATTTAGAACAACTGAAAAAAATTACGTTAACACATGTTTTTATGTTTAAGTCAAGTTTATTGCAATTAAACCAAGTAAACAGAATATTTAGATCATTTTGGAGTTTTCCATGATCTTCTGCATTGTGTACTATTAAAAATAATTTTAAATCATCAGCAAATATTAAACATTTTGAAAACTTGATACATTGGCTAATATTATTGATTAAAATTAAGAGAAAAATAGACCCACAATTTGAACCTTGAGGTACACCAGATATAGAATTTATAACATTAGGTAAACTTGATATGTTTCATATTGTTGTATTTATTTTCCTGATATATATTTCGATCAGCGGTGATCATGTTAAAGGAAAATAAATATAACAATATGACACATAACAACTGTTCTAATCTAAAATTACCTAATGTAATGATTTCGATTCATCAATCAGTGAAAAAAGTATCTACCGTGTAATATTTATTGCTGTTGATACATAATTATCAATTTTCACAAACTGCCGACGAGAAAACAAAAAACTCTTATACCATCCAAGCAATGATAATTTATTTAATAAGATAGTATGGTTTACACGAAAAGCCTTTGATAGATTGGTATACATTGCATCGACATAGTAACCATCCTCTAAGGCATTTAATAAAAAAGCATGTATATATTAATAGATTACTAATTGTAGATTTTCCCTGCAAGAAATCATGTTGCGTGTCACATATCATACGCTTAGATACCCACATCGCTTGTTTGGATACTAACTAATCCAGAATTTTTGGAATAACAGGTTGTATAGTAAAACTCCTATAATGTTTTACATTTTATCTGAGGGAAGTAATTATTTGGAGAGAAGAGTAAAGTTTAAAATTACGGGTTTTTTTCTTACCACTGTGTCCCTAAATCCTGGAAGGGTAAATATAAGTTAGTTTAAGTTAGAATGCGTTCATATGTAAAGTGCAATACTTTTGTGAAGCAATAAATACATTAAAAAAAACTATATTATTAAGATCCTCTTAATTATGTTGAATCTCTAAATTACCTAAATTATATTATAATTTATGCAATTTAGAGAATCAACATTTTCCAATTTTGAAATCCGCCTCTCCAAATCACTCCTTAGTATATTAAAAGATTTCATTATTAAATTTAATAAAATGTTCTTCGAGAGTTTGATTTAAAATGTCCAATGATATTGAAGTATCACATAGGCTTGCTCGATTATATTTAGAACAGACATATTCAATATTGCTATTACCAGTAATGAAAGACACGTCTGTATCGTTCAATTTGAAACATTTTATATGAACGGCTTTGTGGCGATTTCTAGCACACTTAATATAAGAAGTATTAGGTGTAATACTTTGTCCACAAATGCCGTACTTATTTACCATTGTCATTAAAATAATTTACTTTAAGGAGAAAACAAAAGAAATTAAGTAGGATTAAAGGTTTCACACCACGGAGTCGATTGTGATGACATAAATAAAGACAAACCATTGGGAAAGTAGAACTCGGCAAGATAAGGTTAACAAATAGAGGATGAGAAACAAAAGGGTGTTAAAAATCAATAATTGCAAATCATGGGTGACGGATAGTTAAAATGTGCACAAAAATTCACAATCCATTCAAACATTTTGAGTTTTATATACTCAAACAAAAATTTTGAAAAACTGAGAAGCACAAATGGCATGTACGTCTGCATTGTATATTACCAATATAAAAAAATAAATATAATTCTTTTATGTTTAACTGTGTGGTTTCAAATAATATATTCAGAGGCTCTGAGGAGTCGGATACTTTAATCGAAATTTATTCACTTTACCATACAAAGAAAACTTGTTTATTCTGTTTTCATAGCAGATATCTTAGACTATCCCAGATTTGAAATTTTGCTGACTTAACATAGATACCTGTGAGATTAATCCTCCCTATCGATAATGCTACCATATATACTTATATAAATTACAAATCAGTAAAATTAAAGACAAAATTTTTACTATTTTATGTAGCCAATTGTAACTTGAATCTATTGTCATAATTAAACTTTTATGTGGTGGATTTTCTAAAATTACAAACTTATAGTTTAATTTTAATCTAACAATTATTTAAAATGGCTATTTATGTTTGTAAATAATTTTAATAGAGCTAATTAATATAAAAACCTATACGGTATTTATAATCGATTTATAATCTATTATTATACCTTTAATTTTAATAATAATAGATCAGTATATGTAATAGAATTCTTTTACTGGTAAAAATATTACCTTAATTATTACGTGTTCGGAAAGAACAAGAATATTTAATAAAACAATATTGAATTCTGCCTGAAACATAAATACGCAGATATTGGCTGGTTTAAACTAGTTCTCCCTGCCCATGTATTCATAATCAAGTACTCCCGTATGAATTCGAGATGGATCAGTACTCGATTTCCCTTCTACACAAACCAATTTTTTCCGCATAGAGAAACATCCCAACAAAAAAAGGTGACATTTATTGCATACGTATATCATAGATTATTGCCGCTCTGCGGCTCCAGATAAGGTATTATCTTCTAGTGGTGCATGGTGAAATATGGCACATTTCTATTTAATATTTTACAGTCACACCATTTAAATCGAACCGAAATAGAAATTCACTTGCAGCGTTGACGCCGATGTCGGCCATTTGGGGAGAATTCAATTAGGAATACCTCGGACAGCATTTTGATTCAATTAATTATCCTTCAATTATCAAATTAGTATTCTCGATGTGTTACTAACAGTCTGGTCGGCACTTGATGTTCAGCGGGAAGATTGTACACACCTATCCATTTAAATAAGGACCGTACCGACTAATTGATAAGATGGTGAATTCAATTATAACACGTACATATATCGATCTATATATATACTGGGTGTTTAATTAACTTCGCGGAAATGGGGAACAAAGACATACGTTTAATATTGGATTCATATTATCAAGACAATTTTAGGGTAAATCAATCATAATAATTGAATTATTATAAATTAAGTTAGTTTCAAACTAACTACTTATAATGTAACGTAATAGTTATTTCTTATATATCCAATACATCTACAATATAATACGCTGCCGTTAAAGTTTTAGTTCTTATATATTGCTTACTAATATTTAATTTATTAGATGCTTTTATTCCTTTAAATTAATGAATTGTGTAGTATAAATTTAAGTAAATTAAAGATATAAGTCTTGATCAATGTGAATAATTGACTTTTGTAAATAAAGTATTAATGATTTATATTCTTAAAATATAACGGTGTTTTATTAACTCTTGTAATCTATTACTATTAAAATCAATTTCGAAACTTACATTATATATTAATTTACTAATTATCAAATAATAATGAATACACTTTTTAAATTAGTATTTTCATTAACCTCTAAATAAAAATCAACCATAAAAATGGTAGATCTGCAAAAGTTACATTTCGGCCGTCAGAGATCACTATTAAGAATTTGTTCGATAAATTTGAGTCAGCAGGCTCGGTAGGTAATGTGATAATACTAACCCTTGATCAACTGGGCCATTGAAGTAAAACATCGCAGCCGTGAGTCACAGTGTTGAAGAAGATGGGAATTTATCAATTCTTCGGTGTTCTCATCAATTGGGGTTATCTACATCGACCTCGTGATGAATGTTGCTTAAGGATTTGACTTGGAAATCTCACAAGATGCAACTAAATGCATTTAAGAAAAACCGCTGGGTTTTCTGAAATAATAATTTCTTCCAACGAGGGCCATTTTTATTTGTCTGGATAAATCAACAAGTAAAATTTGTTGCATTTGGACTTCTGCATTTGGGCGCTATGTCTGGAGACGTAATTGTGCCGTTTTTTTTTTGATAATTCTACCGGAAATGCGGTTACTGTCAATGGATCTAGAGGTTTTTGGCCTATTAATGATTATTGATGATGGATGGTGCCACAAATCACACAGCCACAAAAATAATGAATTTATTACAAACCAAATTGCCCGATAGCCGATTTACCTGTTAAGTGACCGGTCCACTCATGTGATTTAATACCACTGGATTATTTTTTATTGGGAGAAGTAAAATTCTTGTTATGTTCCATTTCATTATTTTCATATAACTGTTTTAACTTTGGTAATGATCCGTAAGAAAGTGACTGGTAAGGCAGCTCGATGGATGAGATCCGTGAGCCTGGAGGTGGCGGCGCACAAACACGAGGCCATCGGGTTTTTCAGGCGGAGAGCAGGGAGGTGCAGCGAGACTTATATCCTGCTCTTGGGCCATTATGTAACAGTAGCCCCCAAAGTGCAGTACTTGGGGGTCCTAATCGAAGCGAATCTGAACCTTTAGACAAGGTGCGTTTTTTCTTAGGAGCTGCGATGTAAAAGCTGATTATTTCAACCGAGACCATCAAAATACTATTGTCCTCTCCTCTTCTGGACCTGGAAATAGTAGCTGAGTCAAAGATGCATGATGAAGTGATGAGACGGATGACGCGTAGAGCGGGAGAAGCGCGGGCTAGAAAGGAGGGTGGACTCGCGCCCTCATCCCCAAGGTGGACAAATGGGTCGCGAAAGGCACAAAAAACTAATCACCAAACCACCTACTGTCTATTCGAATACGGATGTTTCATCATCTATTTATACCGGATCGGCAATATGGAAGATGTAAATAGCAAGTGACGTGATCTGTAAGTTGAGGACACATATTACTGGTTTTTAGGCAATATTTTCGTCATTCCGGGGCCACTCTTAGACGTGCACGACTATCACGTTCCTAAATAAAGTTAACTCATAATATTTTTGTATTTCTCTTTTGCTATAAGTATTGACATTTTATATTGTGATAACAGTAATGTTATTGAGATGCTTGTGTCTTGCTTATTATCGAAAGTAATAATGCTTTATATAGAGCATTTTCCTCTATAGTTGTTTTGGAAATGTAAATCTTATACAGATTATTCTCATCCATTGCATAGTTTCTCCTTTCGTATTTAATTCTACTTTAAAATGATTCTTCAAGAGATTAAGAACATTCTACAAGAACATACATATCATCTCCAAGAAGTTACCATTGCATATAAAAATGTAATTATTAAAGGTATGTATGTTAATATTCAATTAATTTGTTCTAAATTAGAAGAAGTTATGAACAAAAATTGAAATTTAGACTGATTTCATTAAATTAACCTAGCAAAAGCAATTAAATAATCATTCAAATTATAACCACCTGCAGACACAACTTTTCATGTTATATTTACTTTCAAACAGTCTAAAGTACATTTTATCATTTATTAGTTTATTCAACAGAAATAATTTCATTCAAATTAGTATTGTTGTGATAGTTTTACTATTTGTAACATGCAAATTACTTTTGTATCAATATCTGTCTGTAGTCTTAGTAAGACTCATTGGTGTAGATTCAAGAAATATTTTCGTATTTTTAAATTATTATCAAAAATAAATTTTCGTAAGCATCGTGTTACTCAAATTATTTCATGAACTAGAATCCATGTCATGGAATTTTCTTATTGACTTAATATCATATACCGACGCAAATAAGTGTTTTAATAAATTTCTTGCATATTTTCTAGACCGTTGCAACTAATCATTTTCTGAAAGAACAATTGTTCAAAGTAAAGACAGGCAGTTAAAAAATATTTAATGATAAACTCAGAAATATGCGTAATACTCTAAACTTAATATCCGAAGCTTAAACAAACTCCAATACCCTGAACTAAAAGTGTTAAGAAATGATTACTGGATAACGTATAAAAAGAAATTGTGTCTCGTTAAATTGAAAATAACATATATTTTAAGGCCTCAAAATGTTAAATAATGCGATTTGCAACATATTTAAATAAAAAACAAATCCAGTTAACAAATCTACCACTATAACTTCTGAGTAGTTTAATAAATTCCTTACACAAGCTGCTAACATAATACTTGCATCCTTACCTGAGCCTGCTGTTGATCCTGTATTTTTTATTATGTAATCATGTAAATAACAGCAATTCTTATTTTAAATTGTGTCTTCATCGACTGTAAGTACAACCTGAAAAATTCTAAAAATAAAAACCTTTATAAACTAAATTTGTTTAGATATAATAGAATCTGTTATGCATCAAATTCTGATACCATTAACTAAATTAATAAATATGCCAATACGATCAAACGTATTTTCTGACTGCTATGGTAATTCCTGTGCACACAAATGTTGACGTGAATAGCCCAAATAATTACCATCCCATATCTCTACTTCCAATTTTAGCCAAGATCTGTAAAAAAAAATCTGCAATGGCAATTAATAGAATATTCTGAAATCAACAACTTTTTAAATAACAATTTGGTTTTCATATACTGTTAAGGAAACTATACCATTACAATATACATTTTAGTAATTGCCGACTCATTGTGTCATATTTTATTTATTTATTGATTGGTAATTAACGAGAAACCCCAATTTACAATTTCAACCATAAAATATTTATAATATCTACAATAATAAAGACTTAAATTAAAACTAAAACTAGAACTAGAACTACGTACAAATTAGCATGACTAAACTAGACATATTAAAAATCAAGCTAAACATTATATTTAACATTCAAACAAAACAAAAATAAATAAAAATTACAATATTAGGCCTGGTCAGAGAATGATGACACACAAAATTACATTACAGACTTAAAAGAGCATACTAAGACATATTCTTAAGCTTGCGTTTGAACTTAATTCATTTGCCAGCCTCATAATAAGGTATACCAAATAATTGTAGGCCCAGTTAGAATAAAAGGTTTTCACAAGAAATATGTTGCTGTTTCTCAAACTATTAGCATAACTAGAAGCCATAATATTAACTTCAGACAACAATACAGAGGAATTAATAGATGCATTTAATATACCATGAAGTACACATAAGTCTGCAATAGATCTACGGACTGCGAGAGAGTGCGTTTTCAAAATTGACAAAATATTTGAATACAAGCCTTGTACATGCTCTAAAATATATTTGTATTCGATGAATCTTAAGAATATGTTTTGAACCCTCTCAATTCTCACAATATCAACCTGATGATAAGACGACCAGACCGGAGAAGCATACTCAAGGTGGGATCTAACAAGAGAACAGAATAAGACCTTAAGGCATACAGCATTGAGTACTAAGGTCCCTTGCAAGGTGTCAAATGAATCCCCACACCCTTCTTGCTTTGTCACAAATTGCAGCTATATGATTCTTGAATGAAAGAGAACTATCAAAAACAACGCCCAAAACTTAAAGGAATCAGTTTTAGGCAAGGGCATTGAGTTTAGCAGATATTCCAATTGAATCTAGCTAGTTGTTCTCAAAAATATCATAACTTTACATTTAGAGATATTTAAGTTTAGATGATTTGCACTACACCAATCATTCACATTGTCATAATCAACCTGTAACTTCTCACAATCTTCAAACTATCGATCATTTGAAATAATTTTAGATCATCAGCGTACAGTAAGCAATTCCCAAACTCAACAATATCTATTAGATCATTTATAAATAAGATAAAGAGCACCGGACCAATATGAGTACCTTGAGGTGCACCGGAAGGTGCCATAATATGATGAGATAAGAAGTTATTAATTTTTACTTGTTGTGATCGATTAGATAGAAATGACAAAGTCGAGTAGTTGATACCCAGTAATTTCAGCTTGTGGATTAAAACCGAATGGTCAACTCTATCGAAAGCCTTGGAAAAGTCCGTGTAAATAGCATCCACTTGTTTGCGTTTGTCCAAAGCCTTCGATAAGAACTGTCTGAGCTCAAGTAAGTTAGAAAGAGTAGATCTGCCACTTATTAAACCGTGTTGCATATTCGAAATCACCGGTCGTGATATCCATGCTAAATAATCACTTACCAGCTTGTCCAATAATTTGGGAATCGCCGACTGCAATGAAACTCCGCGGTAATTCGTTGCAAGAGTACGACACCCGCTTTTAAAAATCGGATTCAAAAAACATTGTTTCCAAACATCAGGAAATATCCCTGAACATAAAGATTTAGTAAACAACTTATGAATCGGTAAACAAAGCGAGTAAACATAATTGATCAGTAAGTAATTGGGCACACCATCAGGACCAATAGTAAGAGAGGGTTTCAGGGCGACTATAATATTAAAAACATCCGCAACAGAAATTGGCAATACCGAGTCTAAGACTTGTCGATTATTTTTAATAAAAACATTCGAGAAAGACCGTCGATTGGAAAAAAAAACATTAGATTCAGCTCTTCTTAAAAAGTCACCATAAAGCTTAGTTGACATAGTTTTACATTCCTGTCCCAAATTACTAAAAATTAAATAATCATCTTGACTATTAATGTTTTTAAACCTAATATGAGCCAATTTATTTGTTTTAAGTAAATGTATTAGCTTACTATTAAACCAAGCGGGAAAATTCGAATGTTTTTTCCTCACTACTTTAGATGGAATAAAAGCATTCATACCACTATACAATACATTGTAGAATTTACTAACAGCAATATTTATATCCGACTCAGATAAAATATCCTCCAAATTGGCTTTAAGTAAATAGTCACTAAGATCTGAGTAGTTGGCATGTTTAAATAGAAAAACCTTTTCATATGTATCGATAGTTTCGGTTCTGGCATTAAAAGGAAGGGATATAGTGTAAGGAAAGTGATGTTGACAAGTGTTAAGAATAGAGTCTTCTGATATGGATATAGATAAATCGACACAATGTGTAAAGAACAAGTCTAGAAAGATACCTCTGGGGTTTGCAATAAAATTAACTTGATTCAAATTTAGAAAGTTATACGCATCAATTATTGTTTCAGCTTTCTGACTGGGAGAGACAAATGTATAGCCAGATTTATCCCACGAGACCGAGTTCAAATTATAATCTTCACAAATTAAAAATCTATGATTACTATGCTTCGCTTTTAACGATTCCAAGACATTGCAGTGATCTGTATATGTAGCTTCAGAGGAGCCAGGAGAAATATAAATTCCACCAATAATGTACTTAGTCCCATTAATAGTGGCAGAAATAAATAGTAGTTGAATATCGGCATTGCTGGACACAAAGGAAGATTTAAAACAATGTTTCAAATCAATTAAAATACCCCCAACTCTGAATTTGCCCATACAATATATACAATATCTAAACCTCGTAAAATTATGCATGGTGTACCGCAAGGCTCTATCAACCAATTAACACGCAGATATTCGTGTCATTTCTAGGGATTCACATAAATTCCACCTTGAATTGGTTAGCTCAGGGTTATTCACTTCCTGCCAACTTAAATATCAATATATTTCTTTTATATAATATTTCAAGCGAAGTAAAAATTAAATTATTATTTTTATCATATTCCACTTATAGTAAACATTAAAAACTGTTAATTTATGGTATGGTTTGTAGATCGAAGGAAAAGAGATCTATGCCGTTCAATTTTGAGCATTTAATCAGCTTTGCAATGTCGAACTAAATCATATGTTTTACTATTTGACTACTTAACAAATAACTTTTTCCTAATCATGATGATGGTTGCGACCGTTACTAGTAATCCACAATGCCTACTTTCTTAAGTTCAATTTACAATAGGAGTATTTTTTTTCTAGAATATCTAAACATTAATAACAACTTTTTTAGTATGGTAAACTTCGAATATGATCTTCAATAAAGATGCTGCAAGTTCTTTGTCGCTTTTTCTGTATGATACTTTCATTGTTTCACGTGAGTATTTTACCATTATTTATAACATTGAAAGCCCTTCATAACCTACATATATTTACACCAAATTTTTCTATGAAGAATTTCTTACATAGTATAACATTTTCCTCCATTAACTTTAAGCAGTATAACTATAATTTCTGCGAGAATCTTTGAAATTTGTCTTCATTTTACTGGAGTATTGTGAGTAGATTCAAATAGAAATGCATTTTGTTAAAAGGGATAACCAAATTTCATCTGTATTAGGACTCTTATACATGTTTATAATTAATCATTAATTAATAATGATAAATTAACTTCTTTTTAGGAATAATATTACCAATTTTGAACTATTTTTAGTATTATTAAATCAGTATTTCTCTTATAAAAAGGGGTAAATGAAAATCATTTTTAAGTTTATATACCACTATTTATTGTATAATATACACAAACAAAGTTTACAATATATTATCAATTTTGACACAACTATAGTTTCGATCTTTGCAGGTCATTATCAAGTGTTGATTTTTTTTAAATGAACTACCACATAGTAACTGTCGCTACCATCATTTTCATTTCTCTTATATTTATTTAACTCACTAATTCTCCATATTATACATATTCATGTTTCTAATATATTTTTATGTAAACATTGAAAATGAAAATACCAAAGACATAATTGACCCAATCAAAAAATTAGGAGTACATTGAATTTCATTTTTCTAATATAATAATACATATATAAGACTGACATTTATGAGTTATTTACTGAATACTACGAAGTCTATTGTCACACAGTTGCTTTACGAATCATATTTATGTAATAATACTGATCAATTTAACGAACATACCGATTTAATTTGATCTCCATTTAAGCATTGAAACTAAATGAGTTTTAAGTAATGGGGAGCAAGTTTTCGAACGAAAAGGATAAGACCTTTCCCCTCAACAAGGTGAAATTCGTTGCCTCTGTTCAGATTGTAGTCAAGTCCAGTTTCTGGTGCATCTTGAAGCAACTGAGGAAATTCAAGTAAACCACCGGCGAGATTGTGTCGGTAAAACACGTTTGCAAGAAAACTCATTGCGTTTTGACTCCCGTTCAGGTACGCACAACATACAGAGAATACCTTGACATAAGCATCCCAGGATCTCCAATTTTACAGGAATATGGGATTTAAAATTGATTACAAATTATCTAAGGCTGCTTTAGCTGCACAGTCTTAATAGTTTAATTTAAAAGAAGAAGAGACAAATAAAGACGTCATTTACAAATTTGCAACAGTAAAGGCTAAACATCTAATTAATGTTACAGAAGATCGAATAATATATCTGAATAATTACAGCATTTCTATAATTTATTAATTTTAAACATATTATAATTTTAATTTAATGTTTATTTTCTTATGTCGAGCTAATTTGAAAGATGTTTATACTATCACTCTTATTTTTCATTAAAAAATAATTATTATTTTTACTATGCATTAATCATTTGGATATACTTTCCTAAACATGATATAATATATTCGTAATTTAAAAAAAATATATATAATTTAATTTCTACTAGTACTTGTAAAACGTATATTCATAACCCTAAAGTTATTATTGCTTTTACAGCTAAATTGGATTGATTAATTATCGGTTAAGAGTCTCTTGCGATTTCATCAGCTACTATATTATTATGATTATTATTGGATTCATCATATGGCAATCTTTATATTACAATTCCACAGGGATTCCAATTCTATATATACACGTTGCGCACTCAATTAGAGTTAATGGAAGCTACATCCAATATATTAAATTCGCATCGTATCGAAAGTGATGATCGTATTTTCATCTTGTTGATATATAAATAACTTACATAGTAAATAAATGTAACAAAATGATATAAAAAATAATGTTTGATTTGTAGATTTTGTTAACTAGTCTAACTGCCAGAACAAACTGTTTGTTTATAAATATTTACAAAAAGAGCTATTCGTGTTATAACTCATGCGTTACAAGATGTAGGATTGTGAAAAAGCACACTGGGTGGCAAATTAACTTTTTTTCGATAATTTGTAGATTTACACATGTTAATATAGTCAGTTTTTGTAATGCATGAGAACATTTTATCCAATTTAAGTTTCCTGGAATATTTATCTTTTAGTTAAAGGTATTTAAAATCGTCTGTTTTAATCAGCTTGATAGAGTCTTGGCTTAGATAGTTTTGAGTCAGCAGATCCATGTTATAGAGAAAAGTGATCTGAAATAATTTCTAACATTCTTGTAGTGCTTTACATATATAGCATATAGCATTTCATTCTTTACGAGAGAGATGACAAGAAAATTTACATAAAATATCCCAATTAAACCTAGGGCAGTATTTATAAATTTTATATCAAAAAAATCTACTACCTACATCAAGTAATTATCAAAGGTATAGTTTTTTGATGAAAGACTCAACTGCTTCTTTTATAATGGTCTTGGCATTGCTAATGGCAAGCCTGTAATAAATTATTAATACATAACTTTAATCTGATTTACAAGACTGAAATTATCTGGCAGTATTTGTAAAAAAAAAATTTGTTTATTTAAGTCCATAATACTGATATTAGTTATAATTGATTAATTAATATAGAGCCGAAATATACCGAGTTCCATTAAAATTGCAACACCTATGATCAGTTGAACGATTTTATTTAAATATCGATAAAACGTCTATTTTTATGAAGCAAAGTAATGGTTAAAATTTAACAACCGAAAAACAAAAACTTTCACTGGAGATCGTGTAAGTTTTCTGGAGGGTGTGGTAAAAAACCCAATCGCCTATCGATCACATCTCATATGGTAATGTTAGCTTCTTCCAAAAAACGTGCCGTATAATGGCACGTATTTTCGTATTGGTAAATGGGATTTTCCAGCCCCTGGAGATGGAAAAGCGCAACGGGTCGTAGAACATTGGTAATGTAACCAGCTGTGTTTAGGTTGCCGTCAATGAAGACCATGGGCGATTTACTACCATAACATATTATACCCCATATCATCACTCCTTCTATGAGGGTTTTGTTTCTTTCTACAAAAAAAAATGGTTTTTTACGTTTTATCCGGTCAACGTAGGCCCACAAGCAAAAATTAACTATTTACTACAATTGGTGTAATAATGGTAACACCCAATTTGCTATTTCGTTGCTCTATTCTAGTCTGTATTGACTGTGAAATGATGTAAGGGATATAAAAATGTACGCTATGAACGCAGCCCATAACATTATCCGGCAATAAACAGATTACACTTATATCCTGGATTCTACATGTCTTATCTAATCATTTACAATTAATCGAGTTAATGAAAAGCTGTCACATAGCCGAAAGTCTTAAGCGGCATTCTTTGCGATCTGTATTCTTTCGAGGACATCTGGATTTAGGGCAACGAAGTTGAACTCCTTTCTAGGACCATTTGGACCAAAATCTCAATACAGTTCTAACATTTACTCCTGGTATAGTAAAAAAACAATTTGCTGTATTTACATTTTCACTATGATTGGTTAATAACTTTAAACTTAATAATAATAAGCAAGTGCTTAATTAATCCTTTTATTAACATAAAAATGTTTCACCACGGGTTAAGTGAGAAGTTAATTAATCGTATGTAACTTTAAACTTTATTGTTACCAAGTAACAAATTAAATAATTTAAAATCTTAATATAGAGTTTGTAATAATTCGTATTCTGCATAATTGCAGAATTTAATTCTTTTATATTATATCCTGACTTACAACAAAAATTGTACCAGCATGAATTAAAAATACTACACGAAACATTAAGCGGGATAACCAATCTGAAAACGAAACAGAAAAACAATATTTAATACTTGATACTATAAACATGTATTATATTGTATGTATTTAGAAGCAGCCAAACCTAAAAAAAACTGTACAATTTGATACAAATAGGTAAATATGAATAAATCCTATTCATAAATTGTTTGTCATTATTGTAGAGCAGAAACAAAACAGATATAATACAGAGTAACAATGATGTTATCAACCAATAAAGATTAAGATAATCAATTTTAGTAACTGAGTTACTGAGTTATTTAACATCTGAATACTTGCTAGATTTTCTTCTAAAGTGTCAATACACTCTAAAATATCTCTTATTAAATACAAAGCGAGGCCTTGAAAACATGAAAAAGTAGTTCCAAGGAATATACATTCTTTGCCATCTTGTTCATTCATCACATCATGCTGGTCGAGTTTAACAGATTACATTACTAACTACCTAACTTAACGCGAACCACCATATCAAGAGCGCATTCAGATCTGATTGCTCCCACCGACGAGTGAATCCGCGCGAATCTCTTGTATGCCTGGTGGATTAAACAAATTCAAATAATAAATGATAGTGATTCAAATTTTTATTCTCTCGAAAATAATTTTCATTTGTAAGGTATCAAAACTTTAAGAATATTTAGTCAGTTTTTCCGAAAAAGTGTTTACGTTTGTAAATTCCATAGAAGGTATTGGTTTTAGGCTTTTAAACTTAATTTAATTTGTCGAAATATGTAGAGGTAGTCTCACGATTTGAAATTCTATTTACTGTTGAGAGGTATCAATTAATTCACAAAGGTTGTTTCTCGATTGCTTAAAATCGATCGGGACAACCATATATCCACATCTTTTCCGGAATAAAATGGCTAAAAATAGTTAATAAATTAGTTAATTTTATCTTCAAAACCTCGAAAACGTTCTCTTGAGCGGTGGTCCATTTAAAATTATTTTCTTTTATAGCGTCATACAATGGACGTGAGAAAATTTTGATAAACTTCATGTAAAAATTACAACCCAATTTTGGGTACGGGAAAACTACTAATTGTGAAGGTCTTATCTTGGTCGATAGGTATTTCTTCAGCGTTGATCCGAAATCCTAGGAGTTTAAGTTCTGATTGGACACAGTGACATTTCTCAAAATTTTGCTTCAATGCTGCCTCTTGCAGCCGCTCAAAGACTTTTAGTCAAACTAGGTGTTCCTAAAACATTTCGCTAAAGACCACTATGCCGTCATGGTAGACCAGGAGTTCTTTCGACTTAATACCTGAAAATATAACATCAGCCATGCTCTGGAAGGTAGCAGGAGCATTGCAGAGCCCGAATGGCCTTAAGTTAAACTCATACAATCATTGTTGGGCAATGAATGCAGTTAGTGGTTTGTCTGCTTCTCTAACTACAACCTGCTAATCCCTGCTTGACAAATTAAGTGGAGTAAAGAACCGACTATTTCCCATTGAATTTAAAATATTATCTATCAGTGGCAAGGGATAATTATTTTTAATTGTTACTTCATTCAGTTTCCTATAGTCTATGCAAAATCTCTACCTGTGATCCATTGTACGCACTAGCACAACCGGTAATACCGATGGATACTTACTGGGTCTAATAACATAGAGCTGCAACATCTATTTGACTTGTTCCCTTACTAATTCCTTTTCCCGATGCGATGTTCGGTACGGTTTGCTACTGACTGGTGATAAATCTTCCTTAATCCGAATCTTGTGTTTAGTAGTGAAACCAGACTTTTTCCCACCAACTGAAAAAAAGGTCGCTAAACTCCTTCAATAATGTACATAGTTCACTATTTCCTCTTAAATAAGGGAACTTCTAATCCTAATCTTACCAGAAATGTCTTTCTCCGCGCTAAAAATTGTAGGCCACACGTCTGTAATACGTTTGTATGTCCTGTAACAACCTTACTGTTGTACCCCTTAATACTTTTGTACGTATTAAACCGTAATTAAAAATGTTTACAAAATAATCTGCCCCTCTCCTAATAATATTCGATTCTACTGCTTTCTTTTGTGTAGTCCTTTTAAAATATTTTACCATTTTATACCAAGGCTCTCTTGTGGTCCAATTATGCAATCGTTCACCAGAAACACCTTATTATTTTTACTTTCCCTATATACGAAGTATATATAGGGGAAGTATTGTGATCGTGATTTTTTTTTGAAAATTTTTTTTTGCGGAAATATCCGTTTTGAGGTCCCCTGAGTCCATTAAACTAATTTCTGGAAAAAAAAATTTTGTGTCTGTGTGTGTGTCTGTCTGTCTGTCTGTCTGTCTGTCTGTCTGTCTGTCTGTCTGTCTGTCTGTCTGTCTGTCTGTCTGTCTGTCTGTCTGTCTGTCTGTCTGTCTGTCCGTGGGTGCTGTATCTCAAAAACGACTGATCCGATTGAGATAAAACTTTAAACGTAAGGTTTTATCATTAAAAACTGGATCTGAAAAGCTTTTGGTAAACATTCATAAACCGGAAGTGAGGGTTTACTCGAGGCGTTTTTTGTTTTTTTTCCGATATTTTTTTCAATATGAAAAATATTACAAAACTTTTCAAACAAAAGTTAAAGAGAATGAGAAACTGAACAAATTTTGTTAAAATATATTTTTCATAAAATTCTTAACTTTCGAGAAAAGAAATAAAAATTAAAAATTTTGAGATTTTTTGCCAATTGCTATAAAACTTTTGGAGCTACATGAAATTTATATAACAAATAATTGTAGATAATTCGAAATTGAACAAATTACTAAGAATAACCTTTTTGCGTAAACCTCATAGTTTTCGAGAAAAATATAGGGAAAGTACTATGATGGCCACATCACCATTTTGTTTTATAATTTCATTTAATACTGCAATAGTTTTTAGGAAACTAAAAGTCTGAGTGTGATGAATGTTTAATTCACAATCTTTAAAACACTCCCAAAATTCCAATGAGTGTACTTTTATATATAGGTTTTATAATTAAAATCACTTGGTTTGTTTCACAAATATATTTGTGAAACAAACCAAGTGATTTTAATTATAAAACCTATATATTAACATAATGTTTCACCAAGTGATTAATGAGAAACAAGTATATGATATATTAAGTGTACTTTTATTTCTAAAACGACTTATTATTTAATTTTTTTTCCTTCTGAAAAATTGTTGCTTATGTGTTTAAAATTGAAGGGTGTGATAGTGGCCACCCACCCACCCTACATATACATTTAAACTTTAATCTAAAACATATACACAATTTAAAAAAATACAATAGCAACTCCGTTTTAGTTTTTAGGAAAACTAAAATGGCAACAGTAATTATAATTTTAAAAAAAATAAAGTGGGTGAGAAATGAAATTTACCAAAGTTTAAATTAAAAAATTAAAAATGGTTGAAGAACAAAACATTCTTTTAAATAAGTTAAACTATTTTTTTTTTAATTGCAGTTAAAATCAGTTGAATTTTATAAAAGAAAGCAATTGAATTTTATACTAAACAGTTGAAAATTTTCAGATTAAGAAAACAATTGAAATACAGCTGAAATATTTTTAAAATAACTTTATAAAATCAGTCTAAATACGCCTAATTACAAAGAATATTTCTCAAATGAGAAAAATTGATTCAAAAAGCATAGCTAATATTAGAGTAGAAAAAATGCTAATAATATAATGTTAAAATCATATTCTCCTTAAAAAACTTTTTAATTTTACCACGAACAAAAAAAAACAACTGAATATCAGCTGATAAATTACAATGACTTAGAAAATGACAGTTAAAAACAGTTGAAATAAAATAAAAGCAATGGAATTTTATTTCAAAGAGTTACAAACTTTCTAAAATTACACATTAGTCTAATGTTTAAAACAACAATAGAAATTTAAGAAAAAATATAACATAAATTTAATTTGCTAAGGAATAACAGTTGAAACCTTTTTTGCGCAAATTTTGACAAAACTCTTGCACTTATAGAAAAAATTTCAATTATTTTTCAGTTTTTCAATTATAATTTTCGCAATAATATTTAAATTAAAAAACCTTGCACTAATGGATTCGTACAATTAAATTTATTTAAATCAAGCAAAAATCTAAAATTCTAACTTTTGAATATTAAAATATGTTTTCAGAAATTTTCAAATAATTTTCAATTATTTTTTTTATTAACCGAACGTACTCTTGACCTACGACAATAAACTATACGTTAACCTAGCGCCTATTTTCCCGCTTAAACTCCAGCGTAATCTTGACCTACCTCAACGTATAATTTGTTTGGGCGGATCAGGAGTACGAGAGGTCATCGTTGCATTGTTTTTTGAGGTAGGTCAAGAGTACGATAGAATAAGTAATAATCGAGTTAAGATACTACTAAACAACTTTATTCACAGAAGGATATCAATTTTAATACATATAATGTATAAAATAAAATAAAATAAATTCTGATATAGTTGTTCTTCTTCCGTTTCATGGCTATCGACCGGTGGTCTTTCAGCCTGGTTAAGATAATATTGTGTTTATTATAGTTCAATGAATTGACAAAAAAATATAAAGCTAAATATAAAATTTCGTAAAGAATTACTAAAAATTAACAGATTTTTTTTTGGAAATTAGAAGAAAAGATTCTATAAGAAAAAAAAACTTATTAAATGCAATAAATTGTCTAAATTTTTAAGATTTTTTTGGAAAAATTAAAACTCTTGATTTAGTAGAAAATTGTGAAAGCAAAATTTTAAAAACTGTGAACAAAAATCTCAACCTGAAAGGTAAACTTATTTTGAAACTTAAGAATTCCAAATAAATAAATTGAAGTAATAATAATTGAAACATATTTGAACTACCGAACAAATTTTTAGACGAAAAAATTCTGAAAAATTCGGTTTGTTTCAATGGCAGAAATTTTTCTCGGAAATTCTAGAAAATTGCAAAAACTTTTAAATTGGTAGAAAAAAAATGCAGAAAAATTTAGAAATTTAAAAAACTCTCAACTTGGAAGAGAAATTCATTAGAGAATCTCTAATATATACTACAGTATTTAATAAAAAGAGATGTAAAAGCGAATTACTAATCAACTTAACAGAAATTTTCTTAAATTGGAAAAGCGATTCATAAAGAAGAAAGTAAAAATTGGAATATTTTTAAATATTTGCTGGAAAATGCTAAATTCTTGAATTGATGGATTTTATAAATCTGAAAGTAATTTTGTGAAAAATTTGAGAACCCTTGAAGAAAACTTTGCACTGAAGAGAAATACTTTTAGTCAAAAAAAACTCCATATTATTAAAACTCCTAGAAGAAATCATTTGTAAATTTCAAGAGAAATTTCTGTAATAGAAAAATTTGTGAATCCCAAAAACTAGGATCATTCGTTTTTGATGAAATTTTAAGCTTAAGATTTTATCGTTAAAAACTGGAACTGAGAAGCTTTTGGTGAAACCGAAAGTGGGTGTTTACTCAAAGCGATTTTTGGTTTTTTGTCGATATTTATCTTAATTTGAAAAACATTAAAAACTATTCAAACAAAAGCTAAGAGACTGAGAAACTGAAAAATATTTTTTTATAATGTTCTTTGCGAGAAAAAATTAAAAACTTAAAATTTTGACATTTTTTGCCTATTGCCAATAAACTGTAGGAGTTACATAAATTTTATATAACAAGTAATTGTAAATAATCCAAAATTGAGCAAATTGTTATGATTAACCTTTTTGCGTAAAACTCATTTAGAGAAACATATAGGGAAAGTACTATGATGGCCACATCACCATTTATTCTTCCTAAAATTATCACGGATATTTATCATGAAAATATTTTGCCTCTAAATTTTATCTTTCTGCTCCCTCTGTAGACAATCTAACTGTTGTCGTTAAAATTTAGAACGGCTCCATTTTCCTCTAGTAATTCAGCACCTAAAATTATGGGAGAAGGCAATTTCTCAATTGCCATTACAGATAGTAGTATAATTATTTCTTAATTTTATATTTAAATCTAATATTTACTTTTTTAAGTAAAAATTGATCACGAGTCCTTTGAAAACAAATTTTTTGTTGATCCTGTATCTAAAATAATTTCGACATTATCTTCTCCATTTATGTTACCTCTTATTCTCGTAATATGTTGTGATCGACTGAATTTCTCGCTGAACATGATGATTCCTGAACTTTAATAACGTCCCTGTTTGTTTGGGTGATTCCCACTAACCTCTGGTGAAGTCCACCTGTGGTGTTGGTGATCATCATAATCTCTGGGATAAGTCTGTATCCTTGTATAGCAAGAACGAGCTGTATATCCAGGTTTTTCGCATTTAAAACATAGAGGTCTTCCATCTGTTGTTCTAAGCGGTCGATTTAATTGTCGTGGATTCCTATTGCGTCAATTTTCACTTCGCTGCTCCTGTAGAAATGTGTGGAATGTTTACAATTACAATTTCATCTGTTTTGTGAAAACTGGTTTCAATTAGCAATATCGACTAATCAATTTGGATACGATTGGGGCCCTGTAGAAGGAAACATAGACATTTGTGCTATTAACACCGCTCTTTGCATTTCCCCAATTTTCATTACGATTTGTTTTAATTTTTCTCTTGTCATATATGCAGACCATTACATAACATAAATATTCCAAATAAATTAGATGCATACCAGGTAGAAAATAATCCACTAAGCGTCAATATGTCGTAATTATCCTCCTGCAATCCTGGTTTACGCGCAAATAATTTCAATGTAATATCTTCTGTTGGGTCCTTCAAATTCCGTGGTTATATCATCCTGTACGTCCGTCCAAGTTTTATGAAAATTTGTAGGGCTTGAGCGATAATTCATGTTCTAATAATACGCTTCATTTGAGAAATAGGATGTCAAGAAATAGAATTTATATTGGTCATCCCATCCATTCGAGGAAGACACAAACTCAAATTGTCTAAAAATGTATCTTACCTGTTGCGAGTTAAGAAAATGGGGATGACACAAACTCTGGTGGCATTGGCATTGGCATCCCTTATTATTTTGTTGGTAGTTTCTACGATTTCCATATTCGAGTTGTCTATATATGTTATATCAGCTGGATTCGATTTACTGGAAGTACTACGATGAGCTACGCTATCGGAAACAGACCGATTTATTTCAAAATCTGTTTCAAATTAGTTTCGTTAAGTGCAAATTTGTACTAATTTCAATGGTATCTTGGTTTCCTTGAGCCACCGTAATTTGCTCGGTGCCGCTGCTTGTTTCGAGAAGAGTGACCGGATCCCCCCAATCTTAGCGACTAGACTAGAGAAGTCCTTTTGGTTCTGGACTAGTCAAAGAACAGTGATCGCGGAGGAGAGGTTTTAGTCGGTAAGAGTCCGACATTAGCTTACTATAAGGGTGTTCATGCAGGATTTCCTCTCCTCTTACCAAAAAAATAAGTATCTTGGTTTAAAAGAAGCGGCGAACGAGCAACTTTAGAGCTTGGTGCAAATATATTTTCACTCGTACCAAAATGTTCCGAACTTCGACCAATTAGTTGGTTGGTTAAATTTATTATTACAAATGTCTACCTGATTTATTATTATTGTATTATTGTAATGTATTAATTACAATACACTTTTAATTCTGTTTTACTCTACCTTCATTCATTAAAACCACGACCTTTCTTAACAAGCAATTTACTGACCATGTTGTTAGAGATTATTTTTCTATAAGTAATGTTATCCAAAGTGAAATTTGCACGCGGTTTAAATATTATACGATTGCTCGTCTTCCTGTATTATTGCATTGAAATATATAACTCAACTAAGAAGAAAAAACTAAATATCTAGGCAGTGGTTCAATTAAATTTATGATTAAAACTATCAATATTACAATAATCGAAAATTGTTGGTGCCTCCACCACCTGTCACGTCTTGGATTACTGCAAGCTCGTAAATGAGGGTCGTGGGATCTTACAAAAGTTACAACATTAGATGAGATCAGACCTGCGAACAAAGTAATCCTCAAGTAATCTGTACTAATAAATACTATAAAAATATAACGATCTGCAGAAAGATATCTGGACACTAAATTATACTGTTTATAAACAAATAATCAAAAACCTTCTACTAAAATATAATAAGATACAATTTCCGAGGTAAGGACAAAGGGAAGAATATGTTGAAGCAACGCTGATACAAATTGCAGGATTCACTTTACGAAACAAACATTATAACATATTATTTGAATGTAAATAATTATTTTTTTGATAGTTACAATTTTATCTTCTATTATTTTCATTATTATTATATAAAAGAGGTATATAACTTCAATTAACATTTAAAGTTAGGGCGTTTCTAATGTCAGTAAGTACTGTTATTTGAAATTAATGATCGGTGTATGACAATATTAAAACTTTTACATTATTATTAATCGTAAAGTTGGTTGCACACAATTTAAATTAACTAAATGCACTACTACAATTTATATATGTATATACCAATTTAATACTGAATTTAATGTTTTCCCAAAAGAATCGAATTCTCGAGTTATACGTATGATGTATAAGAAATAAATCGTATTCAATTATGGATATTACCAGCGCAGTGTAACTAAAGGCAGAAAAACAAAATATTACTATTAAGTTTATTAATAATAACTTGTCTAAAAGTTACACTAACGTAAATGGATAAACAATATGTATACAATTTAAAACAGTAAAGTTTACAAATATAACCTTTACTAAAATTAAGCTATTTCTTGAGCCCTATTAATACTGCAAAAACATATCACTTTTGAGACAACTATTTACTTATCTGATTTGTTTATGTAGACTTAATAAGACACATTTGTTGTAAATTTGCGAAATATTTTTGTGTTTTTTTCTAATTATTAGTTAATTTTCTACAACGTAAAGGACTTTCTTACATTTTTATTATTAACCAAATAGATGTTTGACCGGCACCATTCGCCAAACGGATATAATTAATGGCGCGAGTAACTTGGTTGAGGTTTTAAAGTAACAATCTCATTTACACCCACAGAAATAAAGAACGTGGAAAGACTACGTAATCGATAACCAAATACTACTACTATAAAATGGTTCATATTATTATTAAACAATTAATTGAATGGATAAAGTTTCCATATTTGCATATTAAATACAAAGAATATATTTAATTATATTACCAATTACAATCTCATATATCGCCACAAGATAATAGAATTAATGATTAGAGATTAGTACATAAGTTATCTTAATAAACCCTTGCAGATAATTTAATCACGTCCATGTACTGAATTCTATTAGAGTAATCAAGAAGTAATCCAATTTTTCAGGAGTCCGATTAACAAATGGCCACAACGAATTGATAATGATCATTTGATGTAATCATGTTTCCCACGCGAAAATCCCATTTCTACAAACCGCACCGACAGGAAATTTGTAGGCGCTATCGCCTGCTTCAATCTGGACTCCGTAGACGTGTTAACGCGCTAAATATGTGATAATGCGATTTCGTTTTGTGTCAACCAACTCTTGCTATACATTTAAATAGGCCCAAAACCTACGGAGCAGGCAATTTGCACCCCCGAAAGTTTTAACATTGTTATCGTGTCAGCGAAATAATGTTAGTAGATCAGGGTTAATTGCACAATCCTATTTAGTTTCTCCTATATATCTCCGCAGTTAGGGCTATTACGGCCCTATTTATTACATAGTTTTCCCTATAGAGTGGAATCATTACTGAGGCCATTTAAAATTGGGTTATATATTGAGCACTTTCAGGGGTTGCTGTAATTGGGATTTACGTTATTTTTACTTTTGGCAACCCCCTAATTAATGCTATTATACTAAACCTAAATTTTACGTGTGTATGTTTAATTGTAGTTATAGGGGAGTACAAAATGTTTATATCATTTATGGTCTAATTAATTTAAAAATTATTTATTCAAATATATATTACACTTGTGTATGTGACTTGTTAAAATATGCCCCAGTTATTGAAAATCAGGTGTTGAAGTAAATGTAATACCTAAAGTAACGAATGATTGTACAATAATTTATTAAAGATGCTATACATTTATAAGAAAATACACAGATATATTTTAAATAAGTTTAATATTGTTATTATTGTATTGCGGTATTAACTTCAGAGTTCACTAGATACCCCTTTCGTTTTTTAAATATATATTTACAAATTTACAGTAATATATTATAATTTAATACGAGGCTCTAAAATAAATGGTAATGCAATGATGTATAAAACTAAATAAAAACCGTTTATTAAGGGTAAAGTATCCAAAAACATAGGGCATCCTAGAAGTTGCTGGGTCTAGTTTTACTACAAATGTTCAACTGGCCGAGAAGCATAAGCACGAAATAAATTAACAAATAGATTGTAATTATTAAGTAAGACAACATCTATATATGTAACCGCTATGGGGTGTAAAAGACTACCTAGTTGTCAAGCCAACTAGTCAAGATTCACAATGCATAGCAATAAAACCGTTGAACTTATGACTAGACATAAATATGGAGCTTAAAGATAGATACAAACTATAAAACCGTTTCCGAATGTGTTGTTGTCCCAAAAACTTACAACAGCGAACAAGTAAATCAAAAAGATCTGTCCTTTGTAGAAAGCAATGACAGATTCTACCGACAAAACAGAATTATTCAGAGCATACGCTAATTCAGATTAAGGCTTAAGACGAGTACGTTGACTTGTGTAAACTCTACACTACTTATTACTTGCCGCACCATTAGAGAGTGATAAGTGTTCCATATGGTCCCTTCGTCGCCGGTCTGGTTAGTGTGATTCATTCATAGGTGTGTCAGAAGAACCTCCTGTCTCAAATTATATTTAAAAGGTGACTTCCATGCTGTCACAGAGTTTTACAGCTTTTAACTTATTCTTGATTATCTTCCAATCTCTCTGCCATGCTTTGTTGCACAGCGCTGTCACACCGATAGAGAGATTCAGATGATATAAATGTATAGGGATGAGACGGAATCGGTAACAATAACGAATTCACTGCTATTATTGCATGCAGTTCTGCAGTATACACAGATTAACATGGATCTAATGGCCATGAATGTGGGTAAAATTCTACGACTACGGCTGCTCAGGAAGAGTATATGTATCAATTTATTATGTCCAAGAGATTTACCGTAATTCTTTCAGTTAGTATTTTATTTTTTATAAGGCGTTGTATTTCAATTATTTATCCCGTGAACGGATATGTCTCTGCATTTCTAAACTAATTAAAATTAATGTAGTTCAGATTACCACGTACAGACACGGTATACAGCAAAGCGAATCGAAGACGTCTGTACTTCAACGGTAGTAACCCGGCTGTACAGCAGATACTAAAGGGTTTTCCAATAAGAGGTTTCATTTTGAATAGCCCTCTATCTAGACAGCTTTCATTTTTGCAGCTGTCATATTTTGACATTTGACAAGTAAAAACTACGCCATTAGTAAAAATGCAACGATACACGCTTCAACAACGCATTGAAATTATTAAAATTCACTACAGAAATGGTGAAAGTTTTGCAGTCATAGTTCGCCAAACTAAAGAACTTTTGGGTCGTCGTGAAGCACCTTCTCGGCCAGCAATAGTAAAACTGGTTAATAAATTTGAGCTGTTGGGACAACTTAGTGAAGTAAAAAATCGAAACGGAGTGCGTCGCTTAAGAACAATTGAGAATATTGCTGCTGTAGGCAATAGTGTTAACGAAAATCCAGGTTTGTCGATTCCTCGTCGATCTTTGGAATTAGACATTCCAAAAACGACATTACACCGTATTTTGCATAAAGACTTAGGTTTGAAGGCTTTTAAAGTTCAGTTTACACAAAAACTCAAGCCGGTCGATCACCAGCAACGTCGTATCTTTGCTGATTGGGTCCTTGAAATGCATCAAAATGATCCGGATTTTCACCGAAAAATCATCTTCAGTGATGAGGCCCATTTTTTTACCTCGGAGGCTACGTGAATAAGCAGAATTGCCGCATTTGGGGCTCTGAAAATCCAAGAATTCTTATTGAAAAGCCTCTCCATCTTCAACGTGTCACTGTTTGGTGCGGTTTTTGGACTGGCGGTGTGATTGAACCTTACTTATTCGAAAATAAGGCTGGTGCCACAGTTACGGTGAATGGATTGCGCTATCTAGCTATAATTAATGATTTTTTATGGCCGTAATTGGAAGATACACAAGCCACGAAACAATCGCAATTTTGATAAGGTCTATGCCAATGATCCACAATCGATTCAAGACCTTAAAGATAGAATTCGTGAAGTTATCGAGGACATACAGCCGCAAATGTGCGAATTGGTCATAGAAAATTTCATGAAAAGGATATGGTACTGCAACCGTAGTCGTGGCAGCCATTTGGCTGTATCATTTTCCATCATTATTGGCATATCTTTCTCTTTAAAATGAAATAAATATCCATTGATTTCTTTTAAAATATTCTCGTTTTTTTTAAATATCAAAATGAAACCTCTTACTGGAAACCCCTATACTTACTGTGTGATTCTAAATGCTCCAGTAGTGTATCGAATGTCTGCTTAATGCATCGAATCTAGAACTTGTACAGACTTATAACCACGAATTACGAGCAGCGGAATATACTATGCACCCGTAGTGAAGCCTGAACGGCACATGTGCCTTATTCAGCCGGAGAAATACCTCTCTGCTGTCTACCCCAATTAATGCTAGAAAAGGCACATAATTAGATTAAGTGCCTTCTTCCACCTCGCAACGATGGCAACGATTGAATACATATAGCCATTAGTAAAATGCCGGCGCTAACGGGGGTACTAACGGAAGTTGCAATACCATTTACCGCAAAAGAATTAAAGGTTAACCTAATTATGAAGCTTTGCGGTATACCGTTTTCTTATAGGTAGGTGTATGAGAGTGAATCCCCTACACGTACTCGAAAACTGCGGTTTGACAGAAAGGACTCATGCAACTTCCTGAGAATGCTATAACGCCACACCATGTCATAGGTCTTTTCCAAATCAAAGAACACAGCGACTGCGTACTTTCTCTCTAGAAAAACATCCTGAATAGTATTCTCTAAACTAACCAAATAATCAATAAAGGAATGACGTTTCTTAAATCCGTACTTGTAGGAAGATTAAATCTAGAAACTCGAGAATCAATGCCAGTCGGTTATTGGCCATTTTCTCGAAGACTGTGCTCAGCAATGTATTAATGAAACTGAGCGATATCTAGATAGCTTCCTCCTATATTACCTTTTTTCCACATAAGATTAAATAATGTTACGATTATTGCTTTACAAGCGGACGACATATTCTGTAACATCTTATATGGAATGTTATTCAGGTTAGGAGTGGAATCATTTCTGGAAGATTTAAATAAAATACTTTCTTTGCTGATATCATACTATATTTTTACAAGTGACTCGAGTTTCGATCAAGAGCTGATCATTCTCAAACTTAATCGAAACTGTAGGCACTGGTAAAAATATAGTGTGATATCAACAGCGAAAGTGTTTTAATTACATATTCAAGATGAATCACGAAGTAAACACCTCTACCAATAATCAATTTCTGCAAGATATTGCCTCTTCATATTCCTCCATTATAAATGCTCAATTTTAGTTATGATCTATTGAGAAATCAATTAGTGCTTCTAGTTTGCGTTTCCTATTCTGGAGAGTAATTGCAAGACTACAAGTACAGAAGAAGTGCTCCAGTAGGGCTGCAGCTACTCTGTAGGGATCATTCATGATGTTGTTTCCATTAATTAGGCTCATGAAGTGTGTTCGCCGATTTTATGCACCTTTTTCCTTTTATTGAGGGATCGTCGGTTAATGTGTTAAACTAGCTCCTAGCGATTCCTTTTTTTTCACTTCTATTATGTTGCGACGTATAATGGTCTGTTTTGGTTTAAAATTAATTAGATTGTCTTACCTAGGATTTTTTTTATGCTTGTTTCTTCTCTGCGATAACTCGACTGACCTCAAAGTTTCACCAAGGAACTGAGGAATTTTTAGTCGAGCCAGAGATACCTTAAATTAATAATATATTAGCGGAGCCAATATTTCTGAGGTTTCCGAAAAGGTGACATGGTTTTAAACATTTTTGCCAGCACCTAGACCTGAGAATTACTGCCCTCACAATGTTAGTAATTATAACGATATGGAAGTAATAACTACCATATAAATCATCGAGAGCCTGCCACTGTAGATGTGTGGCAAGCATGGGCGAAGATATTGTTTAATCAATTGATGTGTAATCCATTTGATGCGGAAAGGTGTGTGGATAACCTCGTATTGAGAAATATTTCTTCTGTCAGATCCAGGAGGTTTTTAATGTATCTTCCTCTAGTATTGATTAAAGATGAGCTTTATAATGAAAAATGTCTATCTGTAGAAAATTAATTTTGTATGCCGTTTCGGTAGGTTCAAAGCCTTAAAATTTGTTCTATTCGAGAAATATGGTAAATTTTTTCTCATCTAAAAGAAATCAAAAACACTTCCAATAAATAGCGCAACGATATTACAAGTGCTTTTCCCTCACTTTACGAGGATTTTGATGATAATTTACCATGGACCAGTTCAAAATACACAAGTCCTTGTAATGCAATCAATAGAAAGCATAACCTTCTTTTGATTTCGAAGCTTTTCAAAAGCTTACGGCAGGAATTTATTTTATTAATATGGAACCCAAATATTGAGTTTATTAACATAATCTTTCCATAGTGGTTTGACAAATGTTTAAAATTTCTGCGACCTCAAGAGTCGTGTAACGGCGTCAACTGACCTTCCTGGGTATGATGCATCTCTATCATTAAAGTTACCAGAACAGAATTTTGCATACCAATTTCTAGCACTGGCATTCTATTAAGCCGTCTTTTCTGAAGCTGAACAAGTAATAACTTCTGTTATGATCAATTCTTTATAAATAATCATGCAAAATAAACATATATTTAGTAAAACGAGGAAATATTTGAATTGCGACCAGGCTCAAATTATAGGAGTGTAACGTGAGCTAAGTTTTTATTTGTGAGCGACAGAAATAGAGGAGACTTGAAACCCATAATAGTTTAAAATCAGATATCTTTCCTTTCGCTCCGTCAAAGAAAACTTAAAATGATCAAATTGGTTTAGGTGGTATAACGTTATTGGTGTTAGAGAGAAGCTACACTCAATCAATTTTACGTAAACTCGTTACTGCTTCTATTTTTTCAAATTTATTTTGTTATATGTGAAAGGAAGCATTTCTATTGCCAGATCCGAAGTGTTTTTTTAGAGGTAAAAAATATGAGTATATTCATATGATTTAATAACGATGACGTTTTGCTAAAGTAATTTTCGTTAATTTTAATTTAAAAAAAAAAATAAAATGTGGTTTTAAACATTGACGATAGATCTTATCGTTCATTATATGACCAATCCCAAACATATTTTATCGATAGCATCAAAGATAGCATATGATTATTGCACTTTCGAAAAACGGAATTAAGATGCTTAATTGAAAGTTTTAAGGAAATTTATTTGCCCAAGTTAGGTAAAGCGGATTTAGTCAAATATTTAATCAGGCACTGGTTATGTGACCACTTTATCTTAAAAGTGTCAGGGTCGTAACATTCAGTAAATCGCTGTGGTCTTCATAAGAATTGCTTACAAAAAAGAAAAATTTTGTGTTTTTTTTAGTAGAAATCTGATAGCGTTTTAGAATCTCTTTTATCTCTAATATTTTTGTTTTTTAATCCCATTTCTTTCTAAAAGGACAAACGTCAAAAAGTTATTACAATTTAAAAATAAGCAATTAAGACGGCACAGACACAACAAATATTTTAAAAATGTTGGCCTGAAAAAGGAAGTTCATTTGTTCAATTACCTTGATGACATCATTGTTATAAATAATAATTTTTCTGGCCAAATTTAGAACATGGTTATAATGTAAAAAAAACTTCACGGAGGTGATCAATAAATTTGCAAAGCATTTCATAAACAAAAAAGTTACAAAAGTTATTTGCTTATTTTGGAAATAATTTCTCAAGTGGCTACACAGTGTCTCGGGAACAATTGAATTTCAGAAGATATGTTTGTTCGGAATCTTTTAGAAAGACAATGTATGTTGTATAAGTAATTCAATGAACTGGTATGTTTAATTTGCTTCTTAAATAGCTTAATAAATAATGGTACCCAATTTACGACTAAAGTTTTTAAGAATATAATCCAGAGTTTTAATTTAATTCTTTTTCTTCTTATCTTAACATGGCAGAAAGTATCACTGACGCTGTAATTGAAAGAGATTAAATCTGTATATGTGGCAGTAAAGCCAAGTTGGCAATCGGACCCGTAGGCGTTGTAACATACTACTCATTGATGAACAAAAAGAACTAACCTCCAAATCGTGCGATGATGAAATAACCATCCTAAGGGCCCTCGTTTGTGAACTCAGGAAAAATAATTTACACCTAACTAATCGTAACCCTAGAGAGAAAGCTAGAAATAAAGGATGACCATATTAAAAATTAACTAACGCATTATTGTTGAAAAATACCCCAAAAGTGAAATTACCAAAAAAGACAAACGATAATGGAATAGTGGAATAGTCAATCCACTCCTATTGCATTTTGCTAATGACAAAGTAAAAATACCCCAAAAGCGTAATCACCAACAAAGACAAACAATACTGACTATTCCACTCCTATTGCAGTATGTCAATGACTTGTCAATGGCTTGTGTTATTTTTTAGCCAATCACATCAATTATTAAATCAATATAGCAGCATTGAATTTACAAGTAATAGCTCTGTGACCAAATTCAAACAAATACCAATGCCAAATTTCGCGAGGGTATCGCTCAATAATCAAGTGTGCGCGGCGTCCTTCTCGCCTTCAATTTGTCTCGGTAGCAGAACAATTAAACTAGACGAAAACAGCGTCCTCTCCATCACCTGAGGATAAATAACACAACGAGAAAACAAACATTGCAACTGCTCATTCCGATTATCAATCGAGTATCGTATATAAAAAGAAGAATACAATTATGGGAACGAGAAAATCAAATAATTATTTTTGCGCCGCTACAAAAATTGTCTGGTTATGTATAGGAAACTGTCACGAAACAGTTACAACAAAATCCCCAAAAGACTAGTTAACTAAAACATGCCCACACATTAATAACCCCCATATCGCTCATTTAAATACAAAAGGAATAAAAGTTGTTCAGGCTTGGATGCGATTTTATGCACCTCTCCTTAATAATAAAAGATTGGTCTAAAGGAATTATTATTAGAAGAACCTGAGAATGTGTTCCTCATAGTCAAATACTCAATCTATAAGAAATAAATTATATTATCTGAGCTAATAGACTGCAATATGAAAATTCTGGCGGTTACAGAACATTGGTTAATAACTAAAACTGAATATACTACATCAAACGTGGATAATATGAAATAATTTTTTTGTCTGGAGCAAGGTCGCGCGATCCATTCATAAGTAAAAAGTTACAATGATATAACAGATTCAATTAGTATAGAAAAAGCTTGTGAACTTTCTTGGTTTTATGTGAAATGTTTAAATATGTATGTTATTTGTGTCTATCGTTCTCTATCAGAAGATTTTAAAATATTCATTGGTACACTCTCATCACTTTTAGAGAAAATTAAGCAACAAGATAACAGAAAATTATTACTATGTGATATGCTAAGGATTTCCAATTTGAGTAAACAAGTTAGTTTTAACAGAGGCAACAATTGTATCGATAATGTATTTACGAATTACGATCCCAGCAATATTACGGTTTACGCTATGAACTTAAATGGTATACAGGGTGACTGACGAAAAACCTTTGGTGCTGTATCTCGCTTATTTTTGATCCGATTTGAATAAATAAAACATCAAATTAAATGATTTTTAAAAGACTTTAATATGAACTGTACTGATATTTTTTCTTGCATCCAGTTTTTGACAAAAGACGATCAACTTTTTTTTCAAATTGCACTGTATATATACTTTGTACTGATCCGCAAGCAGATTTTTTTCTGAATCTAAATTTGTAAACGATTTTATCCATTCATCAAACCAAAGTCAAGAAATTGAGGATTAAAAAAAAATTAAAAATCAAATACCCATAGTAAACAATATACAGAGCCTATTACAAATTTCAAAAGTGACAGTGTCAGTCATTGGTACAATACTGCAATGATTTTTAATAATTTCATAATAAAAATGTTGTAAGATTTCAAAAGCTGAATAACGATTTCTGTAGAAGCACAAAATTCTAGTACAGTGTTTGAAATATTGCAACATTTTAATTATGAAATAATTAAAAATCGTTGCAGTATTGATAAATGGCTGTCACTGTCACTTTTGACATTTAAAATAGGGTCTGTATATTGTTTACAATGGATACTTGACTTTTTATTTATTTTTTTAATCCTCAATTTCTCGACTTGAGTTTGATGTATGGATAAATTTGTCTACAATGTCAATTGTCAATAAATATATATATACAGTGCAATTTTAAAAAAAATGTTGATCGTATTTTGTCAAAAACTGGGTGCGAGAAAAAAATAACAGTTCAGATCCTATTAAAGTCTTTTAAAAATGGTTTAATTTGATGTTTTATTTATTAAATTCGGATAAAAAATAAGCGAGATACAGCACCAAAGGTTTTTCGTCCGTCACCCTGTATAAGACCATAAAAAATATCTTGTAAACTATATAATACGCAGACTCTACTAACAATACCGGAAAAGTTAAGTAAATTTATTACTCAACAAGGCAAATTATTAGAAAATCAAAACTATTATAAATTAATTTTATTATTTCAATTTTAAATTTACAAATTTAAATGCCCAATTTGTAAATTTAAAATTGAAATACTAAAATTTCATGCAGTTATCAATTTACATCAAAAGTAGGAAATATTTATCAATTTAATTGTTGAAGCAACTAACAAAGCTTTTTCTGCAACTAAAATAAGTAAACAAATGGTATAGTCCTGAGATCAAACAAATGCGAAATACATTTAGCCTCCTGCATGAAGTACACATTTTGCACCCCTCAGCAGAAACCAATATGGTCAGGGATAACTATAGAAAGCAATAGAAATTTGGAATCATTGAAGTAGAAAACGTATAAAAGAATATAATTAAATGTAATTCAAGAATACGAAAAATGATGTGGTCAAAACAAAAAAAATCTTGAACAAAGTGACACTAATTTATTCTATGATGACATTAATATTTTTTTTTTCAAATATTGGACCCTCTGAAATGGAAGAAATCGCCAACTTAAGTTAAGCTAAAAAATTGTAAATCTAATGTCATTGGAATAAGTTCAAAATTATTAAAAATTGTAATCTGTGAATTATATTTACTAATAACAAAATTGATTAATTTTTTAGGTTATTTTCCTAATATTTTTAAATTCGCATTTTCAAAAAAGGTATATATACAACATCTTTATTACAGTAACATTATTTACAAAAATATATACATACATTATGATTAGTCCGTCACTGTCTGGGCTATCGACCGTAGATCTTTCTGCCCTGTCGTAAAAAAAATTAGAAATATATAAAAATTAAAGCTAGTTGAATTTAACTGTCCGGATGATGCGATCTAATGAATTGATGAAGAGTGTTTGTCGGGTGTTTATATTTTGTGGGGATATTGGGATTGCGGAGAATACAGTATTTGTCAAGGAGAGTTAGGTTGAAGGGTATAGTTGCAAATTTTGTGCTTATGGCTAATGTACGTTGGGTAATGGGAATTATTTGGGTAGATTCATAAAGCAGATCATTGGATGGGTTATGAAGAGGATTATTTGGGTGTCTGATTTTGGTAAGGGTTCGGAGTGCGGATCTTTCGGCTACTTGGATGTGATGTAGGGTAGAAGGACGGCATTGGGTGAAAAGGATTGAGCCATAGTCTAACAGGGGCTGGCATATCGATTTGTAAATATTGGTTGCTGTTTTGGCTGTAATGCCTTGGTTTTTATAAGTTAATGATCGAAAATGCCGGGTCCTGGTTTTGACTTTGGCTTTTACGGATAGGGCATGTTGTTTGAAGGATAGTTTATGATCAAATAGGATTCCTAGGTATTTGCAGGTGTGAAAGGGTGCGATTTCGGTTCGAAGGATTTTAATTTTGGGAGAGGATGGGGCAATTTTGTGGAAGGGAATAAGGAGTTTGGATTTTGAAGGATTAATTTGAATTCGCTATTTGCGAAACCATGTTTGTAGGGAGTTTAATGCATTTTGTAGGGAGTTGAGGGCAGTAGAGAGGTTAGGTGCGTGTGGGATAAGTGCTGTATCATCCGCAAATAGGATTGGGTATATGGTGGAATCGAAGTGTGTTGGATCGGGATGGAATATATCGTGGCAGTAAATATAGTAAAGAGTGGGGGAGAGCGGGGATCCTTGAGGTACACCTTGTTGTAGGGGAAATGGTCTGGAGAGTGATTGTCGGATTTTTTTTTTTGGCAGGATCGATTATTAAGGAATTCATGGATTAAAATAAGAAGGTGTTTAGGGATGTTTAGGAGGAAACATTTATAAAGCCACACCGAGTCAAACGCTTTTTTAATGTCAAGAAAAACCACAGCGGACATATAGCCTTCGGGGTTTTTGTTTGGAGATTGGAAGTTAAGATAGTAAGGGGGGAGTAGTGGATTTTTGAGGGGTGAAACCAAATTGGTAGTCGGGAATGGATGCTTTGGAGGATTCTAGAATTTTTTCTTTCAGGATTGATTCAAATAGTTTTCCTATTACAGGAAGGAGGGTAATTGGGCGGTAGCTAGTTAGATAGGAGGGGTCATTGTCGGGTTTAGGGATGCAAATGATTATACCTTGCTTCCATTCGCTGGGAAAGTATTGGTTTTGGTAGCAGTAGTTGAGGATTTTAAGGATAAATTGGTGGATAGGTTCGGGCAATTTTTTAAGGATAGATCGAGGAATATTGTCGTGGCCGGGGGAGGTATTTTTACCAGAATGCAACAGTCGATAGTAGTCGGCCTCCCTTATAATATCATCAATTGGGGGTGGAGAGGGCTGGAAGTTGAACGTGTTGTACCAGTTATTTACAATGCCGTGAAAATTATTGTCAAAGTCGTTATTAATTGTTTCTTTGAATGTATTTTGAAAATGTCCGGCAAATGTATTTGAAATTAGATTAAAGTCAGTGATTGTTGAATTGTCGGATGGGTCTATAATGCTGGTGATGTCAGATTTTTTATACTTTGTCAGTCGCTTTATTTGTGTCCAGTAAGTCTTACCTTGCATGGCATTAATTTGTTGGTAAGTTTCAGTCTATTTGTCTTTTTTATATTCAAAAATAAGCGTCTTTATGTCTTTGTTCAGTTTGTTAAATTTTTCTTTGAGAGTTCTGTCGTGGTTGAGTTTAAAGTCTCTGTAAAGCTGTCATTTGAATTTAATAAGTCGAAAGATAAAGTTAGGAAGTGGTTACTTGTAGTGTTGTTTTTGAATTTTAGGAGTGTGGAACATAATGGAATCAGTTAGGGAAGAATTAAATTGAGATATTACAAGTGGGCAAATATTAGTTGTATTATTAAATTGACTAGAGATATCATTTGCGACTCCATCGACGTTGCAATCCTGGTAATGGTAAATATATTCGGGAGGGAGAGGAGTTGATTGGGATTGGATATTAAGGTCAAATTGTATGGATAAGTGATCGGAACAAAGGTCTGGGGTGAGAGTTACTGTGTGTATTAAATGTCGGATGTTGGATGTGACGAAGATTATGTCGGGGGTTGAGGATTGGTTGTTGTTCATTAAAAAGGTTGGTGGCGTTGGAATACGGACCAAATTGGAATTGGAAATGAATGTGTCAATTTGGCGGGATTTAGGTTTGTTTATATTAAAATCGCCTATAATAAGGGAATGGTCGTAGAGTGAGGCTTTGGTGAGGATTGTATCATCGATGGGAGAATGAGGATAGATATAAATAAGAAAGACGTTTAGTGTAAAATGGGGCAAGGAGAGGGTGAAATGAAGACATTCGTTTGGGGGATTATTAATGCACGGGGGATTTCCTTTGCCAAAGGAAAACATCCTCGTTGAAAATTGTTGGAAATAGTTGAAGGTATTTGGATTGCCTTCCAATTATTAAAATTGAAAGGATCCTTTGTTTTAGTTTCAACGAGAAGGTTAACATGTACAGGATTGTTGGCAAGGTAATGGGATACTAGATAAGATTTATTGCGAATGGAATTGATGTTGGTATATAGGAATCGTACATTAGCCATTGTTAACAGAGGTTGGAGCAATGTGGACTCCATCTTTTGGGGCAACGTGTGGGATTATATCGGGGAACTTTAAGTCAAACATGACGATGAACATACGATTTTGTGAAAATGAAGCATGAGTGTCAATTTGATATGAATTTATGAACCTGTTTTTAAGTTTTTTTAATAGTTCCTGTCTACTGAAGATGGTGAATTTAATTCTGTCGCGTAGGTGTTTAAAATAAAATCATGTTGTTTTAGGTTAGTACTGTGGATTTTAACGTTCGGTATTCCTTCAATTGGGCGTTGTTTACATTTCATTGACCACGCTGCGTGGCCCTCTTCGTTGCAAGCGTGGCATCTTTCGGCGAGTGTGGTGGTGCAAGCTGTATTTTATTGCTTCGGTGCAATCAGCGGTTTTATGCGTGAATTTGTTGCACTTATTGCATGGGACTGGAATTGGTTCTGGTGCATGGCTTTCAATGACGGGATAAATCTTGCACATGTACATGAATTTTTGGTGGAGTAATTGTGTGTATGCTTCATGTGATGCGGTAATTACGCGAATCATATGTGTTTTTTGATTAGTTGCTTTTGCTGTAATACGTTTACAGTAACGATGGGTGAATCCTTTTTCATTTAAGGCCTTGCTTATTGTATCATCGTTTAACTCTAGTTCCACATTTTTTATTATGCAGCAATACGAGACCTCGGGCATGCGTTTTTCTCGCGGCGCGGTCGGAGTCGCGGCCGCCTCGGTGCATTTACCTTCTCGGTTTTGAGAGTGTTGAGGTTATTAATGATATACTGCCTTTCTACGTTTGATTTTATAATAAACCCTAGTTTTGTTTTAATAATTAGGGCTTGGTTATCATATTTATGACTAAACCAAATTTGGGCCATTTGGAGTCGCGATAATTCTTGTGCGGTGTTGCTTAAAAAGTGTGATTGTATTGTGGTTGTTTATTGGGGTTATTTTGTGTGGTCTTGGTGGTGGTAGTTGTTGATGTGTTAGTGGTTGATGCGGTGGTAGTGGATTGTTTAGTGTGTGAGCGTTTTGGTTTTTGCGTTTTCGTGCGTGGACGACATTTCCGAGAAGTCGGTTTCACTTCTTTTTGGACGTCCTCTTCCCCGTTTTTTCGGTGTTTTGAACTCCTCTTCGGAGTCCGTGGACACTTCTATCCTTAGATAGGGTGTAGTTTGGTGATTATGGCACAAAATTAACTATTCACAATAAGATCTCTGTAGCGTACGTCTATCGTCAACGATGACTAGTAAGCGAGTGCCAAAAAAGGTATTAAAGACGACATAAAAAATTATAGGCCAATTGCACTACTTCCAGTAAATTCAAAAATATTAGAAATTGATTTTAAAAAACAAATTGTTGAGTAATTTGAAATAAATAATTTGTTCTTCTATAAACAATATGGTTTTAGATCAAAACGTTCAACAAGTTACGTCATGGTTGAACTTAGTAATATAATTAGTTAAGTTAGTTTAAGCCTTTGACTGTGTTTCCCATTAGAAATTAATTACAAAACTTAAAAATTGTAACTTTAGTAGCGATAGTTTGCGACTAATAAAATCATATCTACAAAACCGAAATTAAGTATTATTTCACAATAGAGATAAGTCAAATATCTTACCAACTACCACTGGTGTACCGCAGGGATCTGTTTTATTTCTAATTTTCATAAATGATTGCCTTTAGCACTTAGTAATACAATTGTACTTATTCGCTAATAACATTACAATCAATAAGAATTGTTCATTCGTGGTGTAAAACTAATTGATTTAATATTTGTTGAATTTGGTTCTCGTTTATCACGCGGTGAAACATTTTTAATATTAAGGGTTGTTTATAGAAAGGCACTTGGTTGGTTTCACAATTTTTACGATTTATTCCGACTAGTTTCGATTTTTACATTTCGATGTTTACATCATTATCTAGACAATGATGTAAAAATCGAAACTAGTCGGAATAAATCGTAAAAAATTGTGAAACCAACCAAACAACCCTTAATAATTGATTTAAACTTAATGATGGAAAAACCAAGCAAATCTTTATATAGAATAGTCGTAATAACTCAATAATGATTACAAATGGTTTAACCTATTTGATAACTCTTTCCAAGATTTCAAATTTAATATTAGGCGCACTAAAAGTGGTTTATCATTCCCTTATTGAAGCACGTCTTCGTTGCCACATTTAGCCTGGTGACATTCAGTCATAAGACACAGGATATACAATCGCGAGCATTGAGAATTATAGCAGGTATTAATTACAGAGCAAACTGTAAATCATTTTTTTATGTTAGTATCTTGACTTTACCATTTATGAAAGCTTATGTAATATTTAAAAAAACATTAGTCTGACTATAATACCCATGAACATCGTAATTACGATACCAGTGTTGGCATGGATCTTAAAGTAAATCCCACAAGAATTAACGTAAGTAGAACCCTTCATCAGGCAAGGCAATCAATTCTTTAATAAATTACCTAAATTAATCAAGAATCTATTACTTACTAAGTTCAAACAAGCTGTTGAAAATGTTTGTCTAAAATTGCAATCTATTCAGAAGGAATTCTGGAATAGTAACATATACTTTTATCCTATTCGTAATCATATATTTCATTGTAATTTTTAATTTTTTTAACCTTTTTTAACGCAAAATATAACTTGGTAGTGAATTGTATGGATAAAAGGATTATTGTCTCAGTATTGTATTCATGTATAATGATACGTTTATTTTTAACTTTAATTAGGTTTTAGGTCATGAGTTTTCTGTTAGTTATGTGATTATTACAAAAAATTTCACGGCGTGAAATAAATAAATAAAATGAGATTATACTAGCGTATCAACATGGTACGAAATTTTAAAACTTTTGTAAATCAGAACTACTATTCGGGCATAGAATGCTTTATCTAACGCTGGTAATAATCTCCAAAAAAATGTCTTTGATGTGGTAAAAGAATAATTACCTCGACAATGTATCAATTAATGTTTAAAACAATTAAGGGTTTTGTGTTAACTGGTAATATAGTTCTTGAAAGTTTAAAAAAATATCTCAGTCAAATATGTTTATCTTTATGCAAAGGGTAATGTATGTATAAAGGTATTAATAATTAATTTACTATCCACTTATTTTATTGTGGTATATGTTGATTAAGATGCATATATTAAAGATACGAAATCGCACAACCAGTTTTTTTAAGTTTTTGCGATGATTCGGGCGAGTCGACACGTTCTTATCGATATTGATTCCTATTTTTCTAGTGTTCAACTGAAGAGCGGATGTGATTGTGTTACAAAGTTCGTGTAAAAAGTTTTGTGTAAATTTGCAATTACAATTTCATCCTTGCTTAGCAGGACTTTTGTGATCCGTGTTGTCATGTTAGTAGCAGTTTTTGGGACACTTTACATTGCTATGTTTTCAACTAGACCACTACATTATCCACAGATGTTCAGTTCTTTATTTTATCACAACTATGGAAGTGGATGTAGTCATTGCATCACTGTGCTTGTGATTCTGCCGTAGTAGGAAGGATAAATTCAGGTAATCAATTTTAATAACCAACCTTTGAGAATCTATCGCTTGATTGCGGTTTTTTACTGTTGTTGAAATATTTACTCTAATACACCGCAAATTTTTACCGTGTTTTGATTAGAGTCAGCATTAGATTAACCAATTAACGTTTTATTATTCTTATTATTGGTTAACCTATTTGTCTTTATTTAAATGAAAGGGTTTAGCAGGATTTTATTTTATGTATCAACACGACATACATTAACTTAAAAAGAATATAAGAAATATTTTTATTATTAAACCTACATATAAATATATAAATGTGAGTAATACGGGTTTAATTAATCCAAAGAGTTGAATGCTTTGGACATAATACTCATACGTATATCTCATCTTAGATAAGTTAAACATTTGTGGATTTTAAGGGAAAGTAATTACTTTTTAGTATATCAATCAAATGTTAAGTTTTAATTATGAACTCTGTGTAAAGTAAATACATGTAACATATAATTCAGCCGGAGAAAAGGAAAACGTTAAATATATTCATTCAAATTATTCAAGTCGGTAGCGATAAAGCGAAACCAGAGACATTAGGTTATTAAATCCTTTCATCATCTCACACACGTATCGCGACACACACACATATTGTTCCGCAAACACATAATGATTTTGAGTAAAACCATTCACCCGCATAATTCGGAATGTATACAGGATTATAAACTGACAACAGTTTCGAGAACTATGTCTCCCCCTCTCTCACCCCCAGGACTGTTTCCTCTCCTCTTTAACAGAATCAATAATCTAAACGGCTCGACTAATAGTGGTATCTGGAACATGTATCATCCCAATGTTCCTCGCCTTTACAAGATGTCAGGCTCTGGAGACATTTGAATGCGCACCCTGCCAACAATATAAATAATTTACTGCCTATATAACATCTCAGTTATGACGGCAAGGCGAAATTGACTCGTATCATTATAGATTCGATGTCACGGAATTCTAGTGTTTTCAGAACAATGCCATCGATTTTGAATGGTCCTATAAATAGCTCATCTGTTTGCATTATTATATTAGTTGTGCCAGTTTTATTAATCATAAAATCAAACGGGAAAGGATATAATAATTACTTTATATATAGAAAATACGTAAACAATTAACTATACTGATTAAATAAAAGTGGAGTAGAACGTAAATATAAGACAAATATAATATTAACAAACAGATAAAATCATCCTTAGAAAAACTTCCGGCTGTGTTTCTTGAGACAGGACAGACCGTGCCTTAATAGAGATACAGATATATACCGCAGAGTTGATCAATTAATAATTAATTAAATAATCACCTATGTTACTTTACATATTTCAAAAAAAATGCAAGTAAAATTTATGAATTGCATTAAATAAATTTTTACAATTTATTTAATTAACACATAACCCAATTTAAATTTTTCAAGTACACCGTATATTTTCCACTATGTATACCTAACCAGAATTTGTTGTGATTGGTAAAGATTTTTCAGATTCTACTTGAAAACATTGTTCAGGAAAGTACTACATTACTTGTCAAAGAAATTGTATTCATTTTTCTATAATCAACAGAGATTGCTGAGAACTCAAAATGTTTGATGACAAATTATATTTATTATTTAATATTTTATGTAGCGTTATACATATTTAATCACAAATTAAACACAATTTTAACTTTGTTTTGTATAACAGATATTTATTTATATAGTTTCAATACATTAACGTCAATTCATTGAAACCATCATTCACCATATAAATAAATACCTATTGTACAAAATAAAGTGGAAATTGTGTTAAATTTGTAATTTATTTGTTTATTATTAAATAAAACATCGAAACTCTACGTATGTTATGCTGTTTAAATGTGTATAGTTGCGTTTATACGTTATATAACACTTTTTACAATTATTATTTGTGGTTACAACATAGTGAACTTTTAAATTTAGTTCCACGTAGTAACGGTCCCAACTATTACCCTTATTAATTTATTACAATCACCTTTAAAAGGGCTATTGGCATTAAATGATTCAGAAATAAATTTTCTCAAATAGGGATTTTCCAGGGAGATTTTAGGAAGATATTGGAATTTTAACGAGTATTGTAACTTTTAAGGTTGTTAGAGGTTATTTTATATTATAATGCCAAACTATGTCACCCAAATAATCACTTCCATCAAAAACACTCCTTTATGAATCTACAATTATCCCTACTAGATTCATAAAGGAGTGTATTTGATGGATTTTGAAAATGATTATTTGGATAACAATCTGAAAATCTATCAGTCCAACCAATTAAAGCTCTACTTTCAGATCATATAGGTAATGTAAACTTAAAGTAATTGAAAGGATCACATCCCCTGATAAGCGTCATCTAAGACCCAAATTGGTAAGTATAATTTATTTACCTATTTGGAAAATGGGTTTGGTTTATGAAACGATAGGCTGTCTAGAAGGAAATGGACATTCTTTTATATGGCATTAGAGCGAATTTTCCTGAAAAAATTGGGGTTTGCAAAAACAAAACTTCTACATTTAACTGGTATAACTCCGTTATATGCATGAATGGTTAAATTTTCTGAAGGAATACAGTAACAGATTTCTTTGTCTGAATATAAAATGCTAAAACAAAAATGCAATAAAGAGCTAAATAATGCAAAAATATCAGCCAATAAAAATTCATAAAAAAGTCTGAATATCATCCAAAAGCTCTAGTGTTCAAAATCATGACAAAAATACTAACATTAATTCAGATACATTTAATGAATATTTTACGCAGGTAGTCAAGGATATAATTAACACTCTACCGCCTTCTCAATACTCTGCAAGTGCCTTATTAAATAAAATGCTAGTTCAACCAAATAATTACTTTGAATTCAAAAATGCCCTCAGTACTATGCGGACTATAATTCATAAATTAAAACCTTCCAACAGTAGAGACATTTAAAGAATGAGTACGTGTTTGTTAAAAAACGTAGGTCATGGTAAAATATCTACTTTGACTCTCCTGTTAAATAATTGCATCGATGAAGGTATCTTTCCATCGTGTCTGCAACGAGCTTTGGATCCCAGTCCACCAAAAAGGTACCAGATCTGACTATATTAATTATAGACTTATTTTAATTCTTCCTATAATCTCTAAAGTACTCAAGAAAATCTTATAAATACAGTCTGTTGACTTTCTGGAAGTTAATAATATTATATCTAGTAATCAAGTTGGTTTTCAAAGAGATAGATCAACGAGAGACGCAATATTAACTTTCATAGATAAAATCTACCAAGGCTTTGAAGGTGACTTATATTCAGTAGCCTATATTTTAGATCTAAGTAAGGCATTTTATAGCGTTTATCATGATGTTCTTCTGCGGAAACTTTATTATTATAATTTTAATCCTAGTAGCTGCCATATTATAAATTCGAATCTGAGTAGCAGAAAACAGTTGGTAACTTTTAGCAATACTACATTTAAAGAGTTAAAGGTAACCCACGGTGTCCCGTGGGTCTGTCTTGGGCCCTTTACTTTTTTAATTAACATTAACGATCTACCGTCTCAGTATACTAATTCTTCAACAGTGTTATTCGCTGATGACGCAATCATAAAAAAACACTGGTTTTATCAAGATGTTGTACATCAACAAAATAAGTTTTCAGTAGATCAAGCTTCCACTTGGTTCGCTGCGAATAAACTATCAGAAAATTCAGGAAATTAAATTACCATTTTACCTCAAAAACACCCACAAACCATGCAAAGTTTCTCGGTATTCATTTGGATTCCAAATTATCTTGTCATTTTCATGAATCTGAAATTTGAAATAAAGTATGCCAATCCACCTACTTCAACTACGTCAACCACGGAATTGTCTTTCTAGGAATTCTCTGCGAACAGTTTATTTTTCCTTGTACCAAAACCAAATCACCTACGGCTTATTAATCTGGGGCCACTCTATCATCACTTCTCGAGTGTTTAGTTTGCAATGGAATGCCTACTTAATATAAGTAAAAAGTCCGTGCTTGTATAAAACTCACAGTCAGGTTGATGACCATAACACAAGATCGGAAAACCATTTACGACCGTATTTCATGCGGCTAAGTAAGTCAATTTTTACAGTCGAAAATTGTATAACTTGCTACCTGAAAATGTAAAACATCTACCCTAAATTGCTCTTAAATTCACAATCAACAGTACTCAATAAGTAAATGTTTTTACAGTCTTAAAGAGATCTTGTCATCCATTTTTTCGGGCATAAACTAAACCTAACATGTGTACTTGTGTGTATATGTATTTTACATATTCCTATTTCCAAAACGAAAAAATTGAAAATAGGCCTGAATTAAGGCAAAAAATAATGGTAAATAAAAAGAAAGAGGGACTCTAACTATCTACCAGAAAAAAGGATTAGAGTGGAAGATCATTGTAGGTGCATGAACTCCGCCCACCTTCATCCATTCAAATTTTTGTATATTTTATATAATATTTTTGTATTTTCCTATATATTTTGTTGGAAAGCAGCTAAAGTATTATAATAAACTAAACTAAACACAGTTTGGTGAGATTGTGCATGGCAGTGCATTCTGCTACTGCAAGGATTTGGATAGTTGTTACTAAAGATGGGGAAGGGAAGATTGGACATAATTTCCGCAGAGGTTGTCATATGGGTTTATAGATTTTTGGCACCAGTTAAAGTTGATATGCTCTCATGATCATGATAAGACTTCTAAAACGCATTGCCCTTGTTGTGACATTGGTCTTTACTTTATGACTATCTGACTAAAAATTTAAATTGTGGTCATGTATGATTTCAAGATATTTGGAAATTGGTATAAGGCATATATAACAATTTGGTTTTGTTTAGATATATAGATTCTTCATCTTTTAAACTCAGGTCTCTAATGTAAAATCGTATGCGGCATGTGTGCATACCAGGGACCCCGATTAAGTGATAACACCGAAAAGAAACGTAAAAAATGACCCAGCAAGAACAACAAATTCCGACGTTATCGGTATCACCAGGAAGAGCTGAGAATGACGATTTTAAGACCGTATCCCAAAAACGACGCTTCTTGCGAATTTAAATCATCCTTCGGTAGAGTCTATGAGTTATTATTGTATTAATAATAGGACTGAGCTATTAATGGATATCATATTCAAATTATAGGAAATAATTTGAGGGTTCAAAGAAATTTAGGTTGGGATTATATAAAGGGTGTCACAAATTGATCTGACATTTTAGATTGCGCACCATTTTTTTGCGGCGAACATAGAGTACTAATCTTTGACAACTGGTATCAGGGAGTATTGAGGTTTAGTCATGAATAATTTCACGATCGAGAAACGCCTAGAAATTGTGAAAATTAATTACAGAAATAGTGAAAATTTTGTACAGACGGTTCAAAAAGTCCACACGTCTTTTGGTCATCATAACACACCATCTCGCAACACTGTGGTGCATTTAATAAAAAAAAATGAGGTCTGTGGTTCAATTCTAACCTCGAAAAGCAGTGGCCGTTCTCGTACCGGCCGGTCGATTGAAAACATAGCCGCAGTGGGTACGAGTGTTGACGAATGTCTATCCATCTCGATTCACCATCGTGCTCAGCAATTGGACGTTTCAAGACGCTCTTTGCAGCGAATTTTGACTAATGATCTGCATTTGCATGCCTACAAGATCCAATTGACACAAAACCTGCAACCAGCAGACCATGCGCAGCGCCGTACATTCGCCAATTGGATAGAGGAGCATCAACAAATCGAAGGTGATTTTTCGAAGAAAATCATCTTCAGCGATGAGACGCATTTTCAACTTACTGGCTACATGAATAAACAAAACTGTCGAATTTGGGGAACCGAAAATCCTCAAGTGATCCAACAGCTTCCTATGCATTTACCACGAGTCACTGTTTGGTGCGACTTTTGAGTTGGAGGAGTAATTGGACCGTACTTTTTCGAGAATTCTGCGGGAAATGCGGTTTCTGTCAATGGTGTTCGTATTCGTGACATAATAACCAACTTTTTATAGAATGAGTTAAACGGCATGGACTTGGAAGACATATTCTTTCAACAAGATGGTGCAACCTGCCACACTGCGAACGAAACAATGCAATTATTGCAAACAAAGTTCCATGGTCGTGTTATTTCGCGCCGTAGTGATGTGAATTGACCATCAAGATCGTGCGATCTGACGCCCTTAGACTTCTTCCTTTGGGGTTTTCTGAAAGAAAAAGTGTATGCCAATGATCCACAGACCATTCCGCAGCTCAAGGAAGAAATTAGACGCACCATTAATGAAATTAGTCCGCAATTATGTCAAAATGTAAAAAAAAATGTCAAAAGAATGACCATTTGCAAACAAGGTCGAGGCGCCCATTTATCGAATATTATGTTCCACACATAACCTCCATGTTTGAACCTTATATTAAATTAAAAACATTCGTAATTTTCCAATAATATAATACGTTTTTTAATAAATTAAAATGTCAGTTCATTTTGAGACACCCTTTATAATGGAGATAGTTATTTATTTTAATTTGAAGGTATCGATTGTTTGCATACGCTAATTTATACAATTATCTTTCTGTCTAACTAAATAGTTTTAGGATATATTTTAGGAATTTTCAGCTAATATTGTTGTCTATTAAATTTGATTAGTCTAATGATATATGTAGAATAAGAATATTTATAGGTTCGCTTTTTAAATTTTGGCACTTTATGTATCATGTTCCTAACAAGTGTAAAACCTTAGTTATATATATATAACATGAATAAATTTATTAATACCTTATTGACTCCATAATTCCATATCATCGCACCAATAATTCACATCACAATGTCTTAATTTCTCACACTATAATCCCTCCCTCAGTTTCTGTTAAATACTCAGGCATAACCATAGATCAAAAAATCAATTTTAAAAAACAAACAGCTCCAATACTTTACAATGGTTATGCCCTCTAGCATCCTCTCATACCCTAACAAAACCCCGGCATCCCTTTAATAATATACATAATCCTTCTAACCAGCTCTATGATACTACCTTATTTATCCCCATCCAAGAACGCCTTCGATTTCTATCGGAATAATTCTTCAAAAATCTTTTCAACATCCACATATTATCTATATATTGTCTTTCTAGAAACCCTAGTATAATTACTAAATTTAAAAGACTTAATTCAACCATATTTGATTTTATTTCATCGGTCTATCCATATGCTGTATGAGTTTCTATTGTTATAACTCGACATATACTCATCCTAAACCACTGTTGACATAATCATCTGCATATTGTAATTAAGAGAAATTGTACACAGATATATGTAACAACAAACGTCTTTCAAAATAAAAGATAATACATATGTTGTTGACATATTTCTCTCATTTACTATAAGTTTATGCCAAACAACAGAATATATTAAAGTAAACCCCATCAAGGCACAAAAAATAAATAAGTAAAAATATCCTTCCTATATATAATCTTTGCAGTTTGCTAGTGGAAAAATACGGTTGTAATTGATAGATATAAAAACAAAAATGATACTGAATTCAAAACTGAGATTAGTTAATATATTTATCTTTTACATCGCATAAGGAAGATAATTTTCATGTATTTCAACATTATAAGCGGATGTACTTGCTTTCGAGGCCATCCTGAACGTTTGAGTAGACTTGGAGCACCTGTTGTGTTCTAAAATTTGAATTGCGCAGAAGTAGAATGACAATAATTTATTAAATCCTTGATTTCAGCAACCTGGGATACCTCATCATCTTCTATCGCAAGCGAATTATTTTCCAGCCACATCGACTGAAACTCTCATGAACTAGCTTTATATTTTCTTCTACAAAAATTGTCATGAATTCATTAGAAAGTGTAATTAGAAAACCCTAATTGTTCAATAAACGTTATTCTGGTACATGTATGTGGTCGACATTTTAACTTGCTTTACAGGTACTGATAGAGAGGCAAATCATTTTTAAACTTTATTAATTCAATTCACAAAGACATTTATCTTAATATCTTTCACAAGCCCACACATACGGATACTACCATCCATAACACATTATTTTATCATATGCAACATAAACTTGCAGCATCTTATCTTACAATGGCTAACTTTCAAGCTCAATTTTAACAATATACTGTACAACAACGGCTTTCCTAAAAAGTTTATAATAGACACTCCTTGTAAAAAACAGAAACAACAAGCCATAAAACTAGTATATCCAACAAATGTTGAATCCGATCATACTAAAAATTCACTCAGTAAATTCATTAATAACTCTAAAGATAAATCTGATAAGCTCCTTAAATAAACTGGACAGAGAACACAAAATTTGTTTTCATTTTCAGAAAACTGCCTTAACCTATGCTCATCATTAAATCGAATAAAAGCTTAACTTAATTGCTAAATTTAAAATTTTGAAAGTATGTAATAAAAGTAGTAAATTATATTTATTGCGAGAACTAGGAAAAATAAATATAAAAAATGGTGATGTGGCCATCATAGTACTTTCCCTATATTTTACTTGAAAACTATGAGGTTTACGCAAAAAGGCTATTCTTAATGATTTGTTCACTTTTGAATTCTCTACAATTATTTATAATACAAGTTTCATGTAACTCTAATAGTTTATTAGCAATTGGCAAAAAATATCAAAATTTTCAATTTTTATTATTTTTCTCAAAAGTTAAGAATTTTATGAAAAATATGTTTTAATAAAACTTGTTTAGTTTTTTATTCCCTTTAACTTTTGTTTAAATAATTTTTTTTAATTTCTCATATTTAGAAAAATATCACAAAAAAACAAAAAAACGCCTCGAGTAAACATCCACTTCCGGTCTATGAATGTTTACCAAAAGCTTTTCAGTTCCAGTTTTTAACGATAAAACCTTACATTTAAAGTTTCATCTCAATCGGATCAGTCGTTTTTGAGATACAGCACCCACGGACAGACAGACAGACAGACAGACAGACACACACACAGACACAAAAAATTTTTTTCCAGAAATTAGTGTAATGGGTTCAGGGGGCCCCAAAACGGATATTTCCGCAAAAAAAATTTTTCAAAAAAAAATCACGATCACAATACTTCCCCTATATTTCATATAGGGAAAGTAAAAAGGTATTCTACTATATGATCAAGTACAGATAATAATTCCTCTTTAATTGACATGTAGTTGCTTTAAATATTTATTATTACATCTCCTCACCCCCAGCTACAACTTAAATTATTGATAAGCTTTTAGATGTAATTTGTAAAATCAGTATTCATCTTACTGATAAGGCCACTTTGTCATGAAACATGTTGTAATGATCAACAATAAAGACTAAAACCCTTCCACCTATTCTGTTCTGTTTCAAACAAATAAAAAAAATATTTAAGAATGAAATATATTTCTAAAACAATGTAGACATCTCCTTAGTTATTTTAAACACATTAAAACTTCTTCATAAAATTTAGGCAAAAACGACATCAAGCACATTGACCACCCAATGTAGGCATTGTTCTAAGGTATATGTTGGACAAACCGAACACAGCTTCCCATACCGCATTCACTTCCTTCTTAAATAAGATCTGATTTTAATTTCTAGAAACTGACAAAATGTATACTAATCCTTTAATCAAAACATTCCTATGTTCATCCGTGATTGCTCGATATCCACAATAAACCTGACGCTGGATCTGCTGCATCATCCCCTTCTGGGAACCATGGCTAATAATATCCCATGGCAAGATGAGCTACTATCTCACTCAAATTGTTTTAAGTCAGGATTGCTTCATGGTCTACCTAAATCGCATAGGTAAGACCGAGCATCGGAACTGCACCTCAATGCCACATTATATCCCCTCAGCCATTGTTAGTCGTACTCTACTCATCCCTCATATAATGATAAAAAAGCCTTGGCAGAAGAAGGGTTTATTAGTGGGTGACGAGGTGGCTTCAGGCCAACCTGATTAAAGATAACTGAAACACTAAGCTGCAGATAAAAGAACATGTTCGCGCCATAAGCAGCCTGGTTATTCAGCTGGTGTGATGAAGAGGACCATCGCGAGCCTAAAACAATAGAAAAATAGTATTTGGTTTAGAACATATTTAAATTTAAAGTTCTCTTTAAAATACCTGCATTTCTAGCTAAAATAAAAAAAATTTCCTACAATAAGGGCTTGTGCATATATTATTTAAAATAAATAATTAGCTATTGTCTAAACAAAATCTTTAATGTTATTACATAATAATCTGGCTGTATAAATGAGTCTCTTGGAATTAAAAGAGTATCATAAGCATATACAGGGTGTCCCGTTAATGCGGGGAAATGGCTAGACCATAGATTCCTGATGTCAAAATATGACGATTAAACGCAACATCTATATCCAAAAATTTACGGTTAGTTTTCAAAATTTTTATTTCTTTTGTTTATAACAATTGAACGCTTTATTTGATTTCAATGAAATTTATTTTTAATAACTACCATAATATAATATATCATTTCAGTTCTTATGACTATTATTGGTTAACAAGAAGTATAAGAAACAGTAGTACCACCACTTAAAAACTAAAATATTTTTTTATTTTGGTGGATCTAATAAAAACTAAAAAAATACTATTTGAAAGACAATTTAATTTAAAAACTATTTTATCTCCTAATAATATTTGATATCTTTCACGGTTTTCCCACAAAAAAATAAAATACAGGGTTATTCCCGGTATACGGCACGGAATATTGTGGCCAAAATACGTGACTTTCAAAAAGTTTCACTTTGGGGATATATGGGAGTCTATTAGGGCTACTTTTTAAAATTACTTTCATAATATACAGGGTGTCCCAAAAACCCTAAAAGTATCAAAGTTGTGTTTTTTTAATTAAACACCCTGTGTTTTATTGCATTTTTGGATCCTTCGATCAAAATAAGTGTGTGTTTTAATAAGGTTTTTATTACTTAAACCTTAAGGTTTTTGAAATAATTTGAATTTTGTAAAAATTTAACCTAATTTTCATGTTTCAAATACTTAAAAAGTAATTAAGTTATGCATACCAAATTTACACTGAAATGTAACAATAGATCATATTTTATTTTCCAAGTATAATAAATTTGACATCTTATACCGGGTGTAAAAAAATTGGAATTAAACAAATGAGAACTTTAAATGGCTATAACTTTATTTAAATGGAACGCTATATTTATTAATTTATCAGCAAATGCACGTTTTAATTACCTATCGAATGGTATTTATATCTTAAATGTTAAGTCTTCTCGTTTTTACAGAAAACGCCAAAATATTGTTTATTGCACCGTTTTAGTACTTTTTGAGTAAAAATTTTAATGTATCTAGTTTTCTATGGTATTTAAAAACGTCAGATAATTAATTTATTATGCCACTTTAGTTTAAAAAGCCTGTCTTTTGTTATAGTTGTCTTATTTTGCATTTTTGTGTTAGTAATCGTTATTGTTTGAACATCGCTGTTGTATTTTTTAGTAAAAAATGAAGATTTACTCAAAAGAAGGGGGTATTGGCATTATCTTTATGCTTGGAGAATGTCATCAAAATTGTTTATTGGCTTGTCGAGTTTATACTTAAAGGTTTCCCGAAAGAAATCACCCTAAGCCAGCCACTTTTGAGAGACTATTAAACCAATTTAAAGAAAGTGTCAGTTATAAAAAACCCAGTATAAGAAAATCTGTGTAAATTTTCATTTTTACTTTCCCTATATACGAAGTATATATAGGGGAAGTATTGTGATCGTGATTTTTTTTGAATTTTTTTTTGCGGAAATATCCGTTTTGGGGTCCCCTGAACCCAAAACACTAATTTCTGGAAAAAAAAAATTGTGTCTGTGTGTGTGTCTGTCTGTCTGTCTGTCTGTCCGTGGGTGCTGTATCTCAAAAACGACTGATCCGATTGAGATGAAACTTTAAACGTAAGGTTTTATCGTTAAAAACTGGAACTGAAAAGCTTTTGGTAAACATTCATAAACCGGAAGTGGGTGTTTACTCGAGACGTTTTTTGTTTTTTACGATATTTTTTTTAATATGAAAAATTTTACAAAACTTTTCAAACAAAAGTTAAAGAGAATGAGAAACTGAACAAATTTTGTTAAAATATATTTTTCATAAAATTCTTAACTTTCGAGAAAAAAAATAAAAATTGAAAATTTTGACATTTTTTGCTAATTACTAATGAACAATTAGAGTTACATGAAACTTATATTACAAATAATTGTAGAGAATTGAAAAGTAAACAAAATATTAAGAATAACTTTTTTGCGTAATCTTCATAGTTTTTGAGTAAAATATAGGGAAAGTACTATGATGGCCACATCATCATTTTTTACTATTAAATACAACAACGATGTTCAAACAATAACGATTACTAACGATCTAACACAAAAACGCAAAATAACACAACTATAATAAAAGACAGGCTTTTTAAAGTAAAGTAACAGACTAAATTAATTATATTACGTTTTTAAATACGATGGAAAACTAGATACATTAAAAATTTTACTTAAAAAGTACTAAAAGAGTGCAATAAACAATAGTAGTAACATATATTTATTGACAAATATTTGTACATATTTACATTGGAATAATGAGTAATGAATGAGGTGTTAATGTATTAATTTGTCAAAAGGCTATCGACCAGAGGTCTTTCTGCCTTGTGCTGTCCAGTCATATGGCGTCAGTCGTTATTGCGTAAAAGGATGAAATGAAATCAAATATGGTTGAATTGGGATTTTTAAATTTAGGGTTTATACTAGGGTTTCTAGGAAGACAATATTGGGATAATATATGGAAGTTGAAAGGATTTTTGGAGAATTTTTCTGATAGGAATCGAAGGCGTTCTAGGATAGGGATAACTAAAGTGGTATCATATAGGAGCTGATTAGATGGATTGTGTAGAGGATTAAGGGGATGTCGGAGTTTGGTTAGGGTGCGGAGGGATGCTCGCTCGCTAACTTCGATATTACGGGAGGTTGGATTGCTGGGATTGGTATAGAGGGCACAACCATAGTCAAGTAGTGGGCGGCAAATCATTTTGTAAATTCTAACAGCTGTGTTAGTATTAATCCCATTGTTCTTGTAGGTTAAGCTTCTAAAGCATTTTCCCTAGAAGTTATTTTAGTTTTTAATGCAGCAGTATGTTTTTTGAAATTGATCTTTTGATCTATGGTTATGGCCAGGTATTTAACGGAAACTGAAGGAGGGATCATAGTTTGGGAAATAAAGACTTTATGGGGTGAGTTATTGGTGCGATGATAAGGAATTAGGAGTTGTGATTTGTGGGGATTGATCTTAATGCGCCATTTTGCAAACCATTGTTGAAGGGAGTCAATAAGCTCTTGAAATAATTGAAGGGCTTTTGGTAGTGTGGGAGCATGTGTGATCAAGGCCGTATCATCTGCAAATTGCAGGAGATATTTGGATGGGTTAAAGTAGGAAGGATCGGGGTTGTAGACATCCACGCAAAAAATGTTGTATAACAGAGGTGAGAGAGGAGAGCCTTGAGGGCGTCCTTGTTCGGGGGTAAAGAAAGAAGAAAATGAGTTGTGAATTTTGACTTTTAGGGATCTATTGGAGAGGAATTGTTTGAAAATGAAAATAATGTGGGGAGGGATCTTTAGGAGGTGGCACTTGTATAATAAGCCTTGATGCCAGACAGAGTCAAACGCTTTCTGGACATCCAAAAATAAAGCTGCAGAAGCTCTGCCTTCCAGGTGGGATGTTTGGATATTTGAGGCAAGGATAGTAAGTGGAAGGGAAGTTGATCGACGGGGAAGGAAACCAAATTGGTATTTGGGGATGTGATTGGCAATAAACAATATTTTGGCGTTTTCTGTAAAAACGAGAAGACTTAACATTTAAGATATAAATACCATTCGATAGGTAATTAAAACGTGCATTTGCTGATAAATTAATAAATATAGCGTTCCATTTAAATAAATGAAGTTATAGCCTTTTAAAGTTCTCATTTGTTTAATTCCAATTTTTTTACACCCGGTATAAGATGTCAAATTTATTATACTTGGAAAATATAATATGATCTATTGTTACATTTCACTGTAAATTTGGTATGTATAACTTAATTAGTTTTTAAGTATTTGAAACATGAAAATTAGGTTAAATTTTTACAAAATTCAAATTATTTCAAAAACCTTAAGGTTTAAGTAATAAAAACCTTATAAAAACACAGACTCATTTTGATCAAAGGATCCAAAAATGCAATAAAATACAGGGTGTTTCATTAAAAATAACACAACTTTGATACTTTTAGGGTTTTTGGGACACCCTGTATATTATGAAAGTAATTTTAAAAAGTAGCCCTAATAAACCCCTATATATCCCCAAAGTGAAACTTTTTGAAAGTCACGTATTTTGGCCACAATATTCCGTGCCGTATAGCGTGAATAACCCTGTATATATTTTTTTATCTAGTAAAAACAAAATCAAGTTTTTCATCGAATCGAAAAAACATGTTTTTCGTGGCCGCCTTTGTTTAAAAAATGTAAATTATGTATAATAATAATTATTTAGTGTCTTTTAACAATTAATTTTTAACTTTATTATAGTTCATAAATATTCATATTTGGAACAAACAGATATCTTGTTTGTATTAGGATTTTGCAAAGAAAATTGTTTGAAAAGTGTTAGATGTTGTTTTGATTTATTTTATTAATTGATATTATTTAATTTTTATTCAATAGAGTAAGTTTATTTACTTATTAATGAGTGCATAATGAGTATACTGTATTCATATTTTATTTTTTTGGGCAAAAACCGTACAAGATATCAAAAACTAGTAAGAGTCAAAAAAGTTTTTAAATCTAATGCCCTTTCAAGTAGATTTTTTTGGATTTTATTGGATGCACCAATAAAAAAATATTTTAGTTTTTGAGTGGTGGTACTACTGTTTTTTATATTTCCTGTCAATTACTAATGCCAACAATAGCTGAAATGATGTATGATATTATGCTACTTATTAATAATAAGTTTCATTCAAATCAAATAAACCTTTCAATTGTTATAAACAAAAGAAATAAAAAATTTTGAAACTTTGAAGCCAAATTCCGGCTTAACCGTAAATTTTTGGATATAGATAAGTTGCGTTAAATCATCATATTTTGACCCCAGGAATCTATGGTCTAGCCATTTCCCCGCATTAACGGAACATCCTGTATAAAGACATATTAATGATAACTTATTATTATTTTAATATAATTTATCAATAATAATAATAATAATGATTTATTTCTCAACAGATACAACATCCATTAACAGAGAAATATAAACAAAACTTAAACATAACATAGTACACAAAATTTTTAAAATGTTCAAACCTTATAAAATACAAACATTATAAATCTAGTAATACAAAACTATGAATAAAAAGGCAAATACAAGTAACTTAGTATATGGGCATCATATAGAAAACATTTTAATTACAGTTTAGTGTGCGTGTCTTAATCTCTAATAAAGAGGTATTAAATATGTCCAAATCCGAAAGACTGTTGCAGTTCCTTACCATAATGAAAAGAGGCGAATAGTATAAAACATTGGTTCTCGCAGTAGGAAGCGCAAAAGAAATAGGATATCTTGCATTTAACCTCGGAACCTGGAAGTTTAGTTGCGCTAGTAAGTGAGTGTCATTAATTCGATTATGAATCAAATTGTAGAGGAATATGAGAGATCCCAATTTTCTACGCATTTCTAGTGAGGAGATATTGAATTCCGAAAGCAACAGAATATAATCATAATTTTGGACCGGATACTCTTTGTATTTTTTTAAATAAAGAAGCTTTAGAAATTTTCGCTGAATAGATTCAATTTGCTGAATGTAGCAAGAATGGAAAGGCGACCATAGAATAGAACAATATTCTAATTTAGATCTAATGAAAGCGTAAAATATTTTAACTAGAGTGGCACTGTTTTTGAAATCTTTGGACTTTCTCATGATAAACCCCAACATTTTATAGCTATTACTGCAAATTTCATTAATATGTGCTTCGAAAGTTAATTTATCATCTAGCAAGACACCCAAATCCTTGACCACATTACAGTGAGAGAGCAGATGACTGCCAATAGAGTAGCTATATAATATGGGATTCTCCTTTCGGTTAAACGTAATATGTGTACATTTACTAAGATTCAGTTGCAGATCATTAGCAACGCACCAGGCATCAATTGTCTGCAAGTCTCTCATTAACATTAGGCAATCATCCTCCGATTTAATCTCAAAATACAATTTTATGTCGTCAGCATATAATAGTATTTTAGAATTAATATTCGAAACAATATCATTGATGAAGCATATGAAGATTAAAGGCCCCAGGTTAGACCCCTGAGGCACACCGCTAGAAGCAACAAATTTAGAGGACATAAAAGCATTATGTTCCACGTATTGAGTGCGATTAGTTAAATATGACTCAATAAGGGAACATAATATAGGAAAAAACCCAAGGTTAGATAGTTTCATAATTACAAGACTGTGGCTAATACTATCGAATGCTTTTTTAAAATCTAAGTATATTGCATCTACTTGTCCACGCCGATCAAGAACATGTGATATAAATTGTGTGAAATTTAAAAGGTTGGTACTCGTTGATCGGTTTTTAACGAAGCCGTGTTGGTGCGGTGCAATATAATTAGATATAATAGAATGCTGATAGATTTTCTTTGCTTTCAAATAGTTTAGCAAAGATGTTTATCAAGGCGATGGGCCTATAATTGGTTACCTCGTTTTTATCTCCAGATTTAAAAACTGGACATATGCGAGCTAGTTTCCAAATGTCGGGAAATGATGCAGTTGATAGAATTAAATTGAAAATGTGTATTAATGGAGTAACAAGACACGGTATGCAATCTTTTACAATGAAAGAGGGTATTCCATCAGGGCCGCACGTAAAACTAGGCTTTAAATTCTTACCAGCTTCAATGATCTCCTTTTCAGATAAATTTTTAATTAGTAAGTTAGAATTACTACACGAAGAAATCCTAGTATTAGTACTTGAGACAGAAACAGGCCTGAAGACACTTGAAAAAGTCAGCAAAACTATTCACAATATCCTGTTCGGTCTCCAAATTATTGTTACAATAACACATGTTTCCAGGAATTCGAGACGATGCCTTTTTGGAACGTATAAAAGACCAGAACTTCGCCGGATCACTTTTTATAAAGGATTCCTGTTTTTCAATATATCTTTGGTAATCATCAGAAATATTTATTTTTATTCTGCGGCGCAAATCTCTAATTTTAATAGTGTAGAAATTACTTAAGCGTCTATTTAGAAGTTTTAGGTATCTAGTTTTAGTACGAATCAGTGTTTTAGTTACCTTTGTAAACCATATAGGGAATTTCCTTTTTAAATTACTCTTTTTTGTGGGGACACAAGTTTTGAAAATATTATTTAACTTTGTTATTATTATATTAAGTCATAATGGATTTTCAAAAAATAAGTGCCTCAATAATCAACGAAGTAAATACAGGATTAATTTATGTTTAGTGGTTTTAGTAGTTGCATATGGCACATCATAATTAATATTAAGTAATGGTCCATCCTGTTCCGAGGCTTGATTTTGGGTTTCGTAGTAAGGATCTTTTAGCAGGGGCAGGTTACTAGCCCACCGCCCAAACCTCCACTTTTACCTGGGCTTGGGACCGGCTGCTTTGGTCGACGCGTCACCCGCCTTCCGCAGAGGCAGTAATTATGAAGCTACAAACCACAGCGACTTTAATGAGCAGAATACCTGCAAAGAATGCCCTAAGACAGAATACCACGAAGAGTGCACAAGTGCAAGATGGAAGGCAAAATTCCAAGAAAGTTTTGTGAAGGTGCTGTCAAAGAAGGCGCCAAAAAAGTGGCAATGGACTGTACAGAATTAAATTAAGGAAGGCCAGGGCCCGAATCGTGACTGTAGAGTCATTAAATTAAATTAAATGAAGTTATATATCATTGTCAGAGAACACAATAATAAAATATATTTATAAACCTAGGAATAGTAAGTATTTTGACGGATTATAAAGCCCAAAAATATCTACGATTAGAGAATAATATCCAAAATATCTAAGTACCATAGAATACTGATGAGCACTATAATAATATGAAAGAATATTCACAAGAGACTGGGCGCTATATTTGTTACTAAAATACTACGAAATCGATCATATTATTCTTTTTAAGATTCTTCATATCAAGACATTTGTCTTCTATTTCCACCTTCAGATTTCATTATTACCATGTTTAACAGCAATTAAATTGCATTAATAGATGTGACTATATAATTAATAAAGAAAGTACATAATTAATTGTTAAGAAAGTTATAGGAAAGAAATAATGATCTCTCTTTATGACCACCATAATAAATTTGTTCAATATCTTAGGACTATATAGGCCAATAATTAGTATATCATTGCAAGTCCTTAATGATAATATAATAAATTTCCTTAAATTACTGTTTGAATTTCTAACATTACATTGTAAAATAAAACTGTAATATTTGTGTGTATAAAACTATTTTATATTAAAAACTGCATATATATTTTTTATTACACATGACTTTAATAACATTGAATTACTTCCTATAGTAATATTCGCTGTTTCGGCAAATATGCAAACTAGAATGAGAAAAATAGGAATGCAAATCGAGACATATTATTTCCACCTGCTGACTTCAGCCCCATATATCAAGCTCTCACAAAACTAGCCAAAAATGTCGCCCGTGACACTCGGCATTGGTAATAGCGAGGGAAGTTTAATGACCCATTTTAAAATATAATGATTCACATTCACGCTCGTTTGGGTGAAATATATCTAGTTATATTGTTTCAAAAATGTGCTGCTTTAAAATGCTTTTAATAATAATAAAGCTGAAAGGTATTTTTTAAATCAGGATCAGATTGTTTATACGGCTAAGAATTGATTAATAGAAATCGTTCAACAAATTACTTATTATATTACTTTTATATTAAAAATATAATCAGAAAACTTAAATTCTACTCCTATTATAAATCAATGAAATATTTTATAAGATGCAAGAAATATTAATTATCACCGATAATTGTATATAAAATTCCTACTTTTTATTTGACATTAGTTATTAAATTTCCAATGTAAAGCATAGTTGTAATCACGTTTAAATTTGAATAATGATAACTGTATGTAAATTTTCATAAGTTAGGCGAGCTTTAACGTGACAGAATAATCGGTCTTCAATATATTTCATATATTCATACAAAAATTGGAATCAGCAAATATAATTAATAAAATAATTATAATTAATAATAAAATAATATAATACCTATACTTTTAATGAAGATAATATTTGCGACTTTTACTAAGTGGTAATCCATAATTAATCTGAATTTAAAAATATATCTATGTTTTAACCACAATTAATTATTGTATAATATTATATAACCTGTAGCCATAGTTATATAAATTTAAGGAACACAGCACCACTCATCCCTTGATATTGACGATAAAACATCGAAATTCGAGTGCCATGTTGTTTAGATTTATATAACTTTGTCTACACGTTATATAATATTCTTATAATAATTATTTGTGATTTTATAATTGTTCGTGATTAATTACTTCTAGTGTTTCTAAAAAATACTAAGAAAATTGAAAATCAAGATATCTATGAAAACTCCATTTTAATGAAAGCTGTTAACTTATGTAAACAGTTTTCAATTTTACATCCATAAATATAAACAACTCAAAAAAAATCACTATCAGAATAATTTCTCGTCTCTTGCACCAGCACATTAAACTAAGAAATCTTGATAGCAGTAGCTATAAAATTAATACACATTTTTATTGACAAACTTTACACATGTTTACATTTAAAGAATAAATAATGAATGGTGTGTTAGTGCACTAATTCGTCAAAAGGCTATCGACCAGAAGTCTTTCTGCCTTGTTTTGTCCAGTCATATGTCGTCAGTCGTTAATGATTAATGAGATGAAATGATGAGATGAAGTCAAATATGGTAGAATTTGGATTTTTAAATTTAGGGTTTAAATTAGGATTTCTAGGAAGGCAATATAAGGATAATATGTGAAAGTTGAAAAGATTTTTAGAGAATTTTTCTGGTAGGAACCGAAGGCGTTCTGGGATGGAGATAACTAGAGTGGTGTGATCGAGGAGCTGATTAGAAGTATTGTGTAGAGGTAGTAACTATATTATTACCAATTATGTATTTTTATAATATTGTGTTTGGCCCATACATTTTACAATTTGGCAAATACAATTGCAAATTTCATAGATGCAAAAAAGAAATTAATTATTCCAATATTGCCACGTTAAAAGATAGCTTATTTAATTTACATATTAATTTTATTACTTGTTATTAGGTTCCAAACTTTGCAAATCAAAATTATTATATGCATTATATTAGTAGTCACTACTAATACGAGGGTTAATCAAATATAAACCGGAATTTAGTTAAAAAAGGATGTGTGTATTATTGTAAAAAAAATAATATGTTTTATTTTTCTACATTGTCTCAGATTTTATGTACACACCTTTTCCAGCAAAGCGGAAGTTTTTTAATACCATTATCGAAGAATGTAGTCGGTCGTGTCTTGAGCCAATTTCTCACAGACGACTCCACATCTTGGTCACTGCGAAAACGGGGTTCTCGTCTTCGAGTTGACCAAAGAATTGTTCACACATGTACAGGTGGGAACAATAGGGTGGGTGTTCTATTATTTCGCAACAAATTTTCTCTAATTTTTCTCGGTTCAAAGCAGCTGTATGTGGGCAAGCGTTGTCTTGAAGAAGAATCACACTTAGGATGGGTATGGCTCGTCTTTTCTGCCGATAAACCAGCTCACCTTCATCAAGGAGCTTGCAATAATAATCTGCATTGACTTTACATCACTCATGGAGAAAATAGCAGGTTTTGGCTTTTCGAGGCGTAGCGTCTCTAGGTTGTCTTTACTCCATGCTTACATGTTTAGATTCTGTGATGTAATGATGTACCCACGTCTTATCACAAGTGACAATAAGACTTAAAAAATCATTATCCCTGCTTAGTATCACGCTAAGAGACATTCATAGTCAGCAAAATGGTTTGCTTTGTGATCTTCCGTCAGCTGGCGAGGTACCCACCGACAATTTTCAGTAACCCAACTCATTTAAAATGACTGATTGGGCACTCCCGTACAATATTCCTACCTCTGTAGCAATTTGTTATACTGCAAGTCGATGGTTAGTTTCAATCAGCTCACGGAGAGCACAAATGTTCGCCTTATTAATGCTTTTTTTACCGTTATGCGGCCATTCGTAGACTTGAGTTTTCGGAAGCGTATTCAGAAATGTTGTTAAGACGCCAAACGGTCGTTTTGCAATATTAATACATCGCAGAGTTGAACTACAGGACAGTTTACGTATATTTCTGTAAGTGCTCGTAATTAAGTCATCAGTATGATATGACGCAATTATATAGAGACTATTTGAGAAAATTACGAGTTGAATTAAAATAATTAAAAAGAATAAGGTGACGAAATTTAACTATTAATGACACCAATGGTTATCCATCAGCAACGAACACTTTTAACAAAAAAACTAGGTTTATACTTATAAAAAGGCGATAGCCTTTAATACAAAATTAAGTCTTTTATATTAAATGTTAATAGTGCAAGCAACGATTAGTCAGAACTTCCTATCTGTTTTGAATAACTCAAACCAATTACAATCGGTGGCTATCTAATTGCTAAAAGAGAAAACTTAAAACGCCGTAGCGTAGGGGTCATCACGACTTCGAGATCAAAAGCAAAGGTGATGTTGGTAACTAATATTACTAGGAAATGAAAGATTACTTTTTTTTAAAAGGCGAAGAACGAGAAGAACCAAATGTTTTCAAGTAAACTATTTAATGATACACTTAACCTGAATGTTGGGACAACTTTTTGGATCATAAGCTAAATCTCGACTGCCCCGTCCCGGCGGTCCCACGGATCTTCCTCGATTTCCCTGATCAGCATAAAAACTACTTATTAGCAATTATGGAGGAAGCCTTAAATACCGCTGAGCACGGGCGTACATACTCGCGAACAGGAAGCAACTTGATACTTCCTGTCTCAAATATCCCAGGTTCGCGACAGTAATATTGAAAATTTATTTGTCAAAACTATTCAATATTTTTTATTAGATCAATATATATATATATATACAGTAAATTCTACTTGCTTACTTTTAGCAAAGTATATATATCGTAGTACAAACAGTTAGATCTATATAGGAAAGTGGAAAATAATATAAAAAATATTTCTAAAACTAGAGACAAGGAACAATTTTGACAAGAACAAATCATGCATATAGAAAGATAAGGGAAAAACTGGATGCCTTAAAATTTATGAAAACAAGATCAAACTCAGTCTTTTTAATAACCACTACTAGCAAATGTATATATAATACTTAATAATTTCATGTATTTTTCTTCCACAGAAAAAGTCATAGTGTGTCGAAACAAATGTTTCGACGAGCAAGCAAAAATCATTGGACATCTTGTGTTTTAGGTATGAAAACTAAAAGTTATATTTAAAATAAGCTTATAACAGTTATGAGTCTATACAAAAGATGTAGGGTTTTACCTTTTACCTAAGACTATAATAGACTAAAATACAGTGTCATATAGGGAAAACATTTTTGATTGAATTTTAGGAGAAAAACTTATTCTTTATAAAAAAAAATTGCTTGCTTCGAAATCCCGTACAGTCAAAGAAAAATCCAGTAAACATTTAAGATAAGATATTAAAAATATGTCGAATTGTTGATTTTAAATATGACTAAGTCCGAGTTTTACATCAGTATCGTGTTAACTGGAATTTTCGACGATAGAGATAAAGCAAGTGTCATTTCGATAAAACATGTATTGTTTTTCTTTTTGTAAACAAGGATGACCACTAAAATGAGATATTTATCTTATTATTTTATGAATAGGAAAGAGAAATACAATAATTTAATAATGTAAGACAAATATTCTGATATTGTAATAGTTAATCACGCGCAATTTTGGTTTCGTCGATTCCGTTTCGGTAATTTCGATGTCAAAGATATACTACGCACTGGAAGGCAAATAGTCGAAAATATCGATAAAATCGAATCTAAAACTCATTTACCCACACAGACACTATTTATCAATTAAAGCGAAAACTGTACTTTGTATTAGTTATATTAGTAGTAGTATTAGTATTAGTTTAGTGATGTTTCACTTGCTATACGCAGATATAGCGCATCTATATCGTATTGCTGCACCTAACAGCCTTGATTCATAAGTCTTTCGCCTTCAATATAGTAAAAAATTATAATTCAATCCCTTATGAATTAAAATGTTTAAGCATCGGAATATTTAAATACAAATATTACCTCTACTTGTTGCAAAACCATGGAAGAGCATGACCCCTAATTTAATTTTAAAATCGATAATGTAAATCATATGTTCTTTTTTTTCTTATACATAATCAAGGTCCCAGTGGAAGAACAGGGAAATTTTATATTTTTTTATTATCAACAAGTAATTTTCCCTCTCTACGTTTATTTTGATATTTTTAATTATAAAAGTCTGTATGTAAACTGGTTATGAAAAAAAGGCCTATTATTATTATTATTATAAAAAGCACTGTTTTAATTGCTTAAGAGCTAAAGATTGTACATTTAATACACGAGTTAACGCAAAAAACCTCATGGATCAATGTCTGAGACTGTTGGTGACTGGTGATGAAAGTGGATCACTTACGACAACGTCAAATGAAAACGGTCGTGGTTGAATCACAATGAGCCGGCGGAAACGGTCGTCAAGCCAGGATTTACAGCAAAACTATTAACTTCAAACTGTACTGAAGGAAGCAATCGCCTAAAAGCGGTTAGCTTTGGCCAATAGGAATGGACATCGCCAGGATAGACATATCAATAGTGACTCACCAAACGTTCCGAGAACTTGGTTGAGAGGTTCTTATACATCCACCTTATAGTCCGGATATGACACCAAGTGATTATCATCTGTTCCTGTCCATGGAGAACAATTATCTTTAGGAGAGGTGTGTGAAAATTGACTGTCTCAATTTATCACGTCCCTATGGACGTGGGCTCTAATGAGAGAGACACGTTAATTTATTAAATAAAAAATTGATCTTAAATTGTAACAACCGTTTTGAAGTTTTGATGACAAAATATTAATTTGTAGTATAAATAAATTTATATTAGTTCATATAATTAATTAAATAAAATCAATTTTAATTATTGTTCCCTGTCAATAAAAAACACAGTTGGGTACAGGGAAACAGTTTTAATTTATTACTTTAAGTGCCGTCTATTGTCTTAGCGTTGCACGAGATCCTTATTTGAGTATATAAACACCGACAAATCATAGGGAAGTGTCAACAGCGACAATTACAAATATAATACACAGACCGGTTTAGATTTATTTTGGATCTCATTCAATAACCATGCACCGCTAAAATCTGCTATACATGTCCTGGAAACTTTTCAAGAAGGTTTCTTTTGGGATAGAGTTCAAAAGCCTTGTCATGTTTCTTTGAATGTCAGGAATATCGCCAAATCTCTTTTCTTCCAAAGTTGCGTACGTTGAAAACTGTCTACGCAGGGTACAATCCCTGTACGCACAACAAAGTTCAAGATTTTTGTTGAAAATCCACCGTACTCCAGACTTCTTATTCCCACGACTCAAACTCGCTCTGAAGGGAAATAAGTGAAATTCATTATTATCATTATGTAATTGGTATAACTTTGCAATAATGCTCAAACACATTGCAGGACAAATTGGACTATTTTTACCATAATTTGTAGAATGAAATTTATTTTTTAAATGAAGTTTTATCTCTTTGCAAATGAGGAAGACTGGTATTAAAGTTAAATTGAAAAAATAATTCCAGATAGTTTATAAAATTATTGCATAAGATGTACAGAAGGCATATATCAGCTCTTGTCCTTCTACCCTTAGCGGAGTAACATTTAAATAGCATCGCAGATGTAAGTAATTAGAACAGTTTTGACCAGTTCTAAAAGCATACTGATTTAAGAATTTTTTCGCTACTCTTTGGATTCTATTTATATTATATACCGAACTAGTTGACCAAATAGGTAAAGCGTATTCTAATAAGGGTCTGACCAAGGATACATATAAATTTCAAATTAAAGACGGAGACAATTTTCAACTAAATCTATTAATGAATCCGAGTTAGAAATTGTAGTGGGTCACAATGCGACCCTTAAGGAACCTCTGGAATTACGTTGATAATCTTTGACATAATTTCCGAATGTAACAGCACATATGTAGGACAGACAGGTAGGAGTTTTGAAAAGAGATACAATGAACATTATAGAGCATTCAGACTTAGACATACAACAAGTTCTTTTTCAAATCATTTCTTAGAGTGTAATCATTCATTGCCACATATGGATAATTTAAAACTTTTACATTTTTGCAATAAAGGCCAAAGGCTTAATCTTTTGGAGTCATTAGAGATATACCGCCAAAGCAAGAACATTCATTTTAATCTGCTTAATGAGCAGACGGATTTAATTTCTTCACCATTATTTAAGCTCTTATAATGACATGTACCTCTTCTTAAAACACCGCACCTTAATCCGATCGGCATATTTAGTTAATCCATTGTAATAAATCTCAGTCCTAATTAGGTTCATTAAAAATTCATACCTCACCTATAAATTGTTAACACCCTGTATTCTTCTTCATTCAACACTTGATAATGACCTGCAAAGGTCGAAACTATAGTTGTGTCAAAATTGATTATATATTGTAAACTTTGTTTGTGTATATTATACAATAAATAGTGGTATAAAAACTTAAAAATTATTTTCATTTAACCTTTTTTAAAATGAACTACCACATAGTAACGGTCGCTACCATCATTTTCATGACATAATTTCTATTTAAAAAAACAGATTAGATCCGCTCTTCTAAATAACTACTAAACCAAGTAACAACATCTGTTCCAAAACTATAAGCAGACAGCTTAGCGAGTAGAGTTCCATGGTGGACGCAATTTTTGTTTTAAATAATAAAAGATTTGTAACCATAGAGCGACCAGCACTTATTCCATGTTGTTGGTGAACAAACAAACTTTTACAAATCCACCTCAAATGATTCGTAACAATTATCTCTCACAGTTTGGAAATTGATGATTGAATCGCTTTAACACACGATTTTATATTTGCTCTATCGCCAGATTTAATTAAAGAAGTAATGTAGCGTCGCTTCCCGCATGAAGAAACTACACCCGTTTTTAATGATATGTTATACATAAAATAGATAGGAATATTAATGGTAGTTAAATATTCATTTAGAAAAAAGTGGTGATATACTTAAACTAGTGATATCAGTAAAAAGTATGGTAACGAAACATTAAAACAATCAAAGGCTACTGCAAAATATTTCGAAAATAATGATGCTCCTTTTGAATCAAGCAGGTTTCTCATCAAAACTAACTATACTACAATATTTCTATGACATCTTGGCCAATTGATTTATCGTACTAGCTAACTTATGAAAATATCTATTATTGTGGATGTTAAAATATGTCATCTGTATGATCTACATATAAAATTATTATTATACCTACTGAACAATATTTAGTAATCAAGTGAATATCAATCAAAGGGAATAATATCACTTATATATTCTCTTACTTAATAACATCAAGTCACTTGATAATGACCTTGTGGTGAATTTTGTTTGTATATGTGTAATAACTACATAACAATAAATTATTTGTAAGTGTTTCATACTGTGTAATTAAACTTGACTAATTACAACAAGAGTATTATTCGGAACAAACCTATTAAACAGTGATTTCCTCAAAAATATAGCTTGGAAATTTAAATTTGAAACTAATAAATATGATCATCTACTCCATTAATACACTATACATCCACTCAAACTACCTCCTTTGTGAAACAACTCATGATACCTCTATATCAAATTTCACAATAATTTAATTTAACCTTTTGAGAAAAAATCCATTCACAGATATCCCGCATCAATTAAATTACATAAATTCATTAGTTCAAATCATATAAATAATTAAGCTACCTAGCAACTTTAAGTCAAGTAAAACTTCTACATAAATTAGAGCCAAGACACTATTGGCTATTGACTAAATGGGTGAATTAACGCATTTTTATTTATATATCTTTCTTTTATAAAAGTAATTCACGTTTCTCTGAATGATAATATTAGTTTCTCTAACTAAATAAATAAAGCTTTCTAAAAGAATAAAACACTGCTGGTGTATCGCATAAAACATTAAACATATAGTATAGAAAAATAAAAGGCTGCTTAGTAATACTTGTCATCTAATATGCCTTAGCGGAGTGTTAAAGCAAAATAAAACTAGAACTGATCTATAAGATTATGTAAGGTTATTTAATAGTGCAACAAAGTTTCGTAAATGCTTTAGTAGTAAGTAAGTACGTAGAGAATAATGACAAATTGAATTGCATCGCGAATATAGCGTATCAAATAATAACACATAAAATTAGCGAATTAAACTTCAATGCTAATAATAATTGGAGATCAAGTAAGAAGATCTATCATGAAGATGGACCTGACTTCGTAATATATTACTATACTAGCTCTTAAAATGGAAGATGAGTTAACATAGGTATTAAAAGAGTCGTGAAGATGAAAATTACCACATAATCTAGCTTCTTAAATGTAATAAGTCTTACGACTCAAACTTAAACAGATTCCCATTTATATTAAAAAAAACAGCTGCAAAATTAAATCTAAAATAAAAATGTTACAACGAGGTGTATTTCGAAGAAAACAGATTAAAGTATAGTTTTGTCAGTTTTTATCAAATGAATTTTTCTTTAGAATTTCATGTTATGGGCCAAATTATGCACATTATTTGTCCAAGTCTGTTCTACAAAGATACTAAAAAGAGCTATTCTGCCTTATGTAGTAAGTTAAATTTGATGAAATATGAAATGTCTTTAATTCATGGAAATTTTTCACTGTAACAGACAACTAAAAATACTAATGTATAGAATATTTATAATAATTTATTGATATGTTGGATGCTTGAAGCAATAACTTTGTGATATATATTGAATCAGGAACTTTATCAAATGATAAATAAAAAATCACACACGGATGTGATATTAACAAAGTAAGTTTTATTTATCATTTGATAAAGTTCCTGAATAATTTATTGCATTATCAAGAATAAGAGAAAGTATATTCAAGTGTTAAACTCTGCGCATACTTGCAACTTTACTTTAAAAGTATATATTTGTTTTATTTTCTACCAGGGTGATTTAAATATAAAGAATTTATCTTTGCAATATAATTGTTGTGGTTTAAATAATATTTGCTCGTAATAGTTTATTGATGTTGTTGATTGTTTTGACTATTTGGAATAATTTTATTGCAATTGTTTGTCAATTTAAAACATCATTAATAAATTTCTTATAATTATTAATTTTTTGTATAATTGCATTTGACATTATATTTAACTTGTTTTTTTTATGTATATAATATAGTTATCATCTGTTAGCATAGTTGATGAGTTGTATTATTAACTTATTTGGGAGTAATTTAAAAACGCAATGCCGCATGCAAACGATTTTGAGTTATCCATAGTATTTGCAAATTTAATAATAAAATAGCAAGCTCAGTAACCGAACAACTATATTGCCCAATTTTAATTGGTAAAGTCAAGCCTAATTACTTCTTAAACGTTAGTATTATTTACTATAAAAAAACACTCACTGGGAAGAAGAATAATGATATCGTAATAGAGATTAATGATAAATGTATAGATGTCAAGTAATATTTCGTGTCAATCGAGATACCTAGATTAACGAAGATGAATGATGACTAATTTTAAGATATATTACAAAGTATAAGTTATTATTAAATGGGGGTACAATTGATTGAAATCTTAAGTGACTCTTTATTTTTATTTATTGATTTTTTTTAGTAATAATTTTTAAAATATATAATACAAGAAATAATATACACGTTTAGTCATTATGATAAACTAACATCGGTTTATACAATTTACAGTGAAAGTATATGATTCAAATTAAAAGTATACAAAAGTCCATTTAATTTAACGGTTAAATCATTGAAATCCAACCATAAATAAATCAAGCTAACGCTTGCGGCACTTTCCTTTTATAAAACTGGCTGTAAATTGCCGGGATTATTTTGCGTAAAAAAGTAAAGTGGGGTATAATTGTCATTATTTTTTTATAGACATATAAATATCTTTATTGAAGATAATATTACAATAATACGACATAACAATTATTATGTTTTTTTGTGTATATTGACGGTAGATATTACAGCCCTTAAATTTATATTTATCATATATCGTTTACATTCTTTAATGTGATATAACATATGCCAATTTCCGTATATCCTCTTATGCCTAAGGATACACAAAAGAAAATACTTATTTTCAGGATACGTTCCGCTTTGAATATAGAAATTTGATTATCTTGTTATTCACCTTCAAAGTCCTTTATTTTGAGAATCTATTGATATGTTCGAAGTTCTCCGCTTCTGGTTAAGTTACAACCGCGTTGTTTTCTCCTTACGCTCACCATCGGCATGGCTTAAATAAATTCCATTAAATTAAAAACAAACAATCCGCCCGCACATGGAGAATGATGAAGGTTTAATGTCTTATTATTTGCTATTCGCTCGATATTTATTTTGAGGAAGCATTCAAATTCAAACTTACTTTCGATCAATTTTTATAAACTTGTATTTTTGTGATACATATTACCTATTTTTTATTGACATAACTAAGTTGACGATATGTATGGGAAATAATCGGAAATTTATAGAGAATTACGAGTTTATTAATACGCACAAATAAACGTCTATGTAAAAGAATATTATTTTTGCATTTTCCAAGTAAATTTTTTTTTAAATCGAAACGTTAATAAATATTACCGATATTTATTATGTATCGTCAGAGATAGAATAATTAATTCTAACAACTCATTTCTATGAAATACAATTATGACACGATTTTTCTATCAACACATTTTTAGTAAAGCCCTATAAGTTTCTACAAATATATTGCAGAATTGTCATAAGTTATCTTTTAATTATTAGTTTAATATCACTGGGTTTTATATCTTACGTTTCTTTGATCAATTCACATAACCCTGAAATAATGTCATCAGTTTCTAGGTTTAAAATCCTGGTTCAATCTCATGCAAAAGATCTTAAGGACGATTATTTTGAAAAGTAATTAAAATATTTTTAATAATTTTCATTTGTTTATTCTTTATATTCTTAATTTATTTCAGATTGTATCATTTATTTTATATGGTGTAATTTCAAACTACAACTCATTAAGTAAATTTCAGCTTAGAAATTATCACATTAAAAATAATAAATATAGTAATAAGATATTTCGGCAAATCAAGTATGAATGTGATAATTTTTATAGATGCCATCCAGTATCACTTTCAAACAGTAATTTTAGGCTTAAGATTGATTATGCTACTGTTCAATGAACGAATAAATTGAACACTGAATAAAACACTTACTATGTTTTTAACCACTATAATAAAAAAACATAGTGTTTTATTCAGTGTTCATTATGAATTACCAGATAGTAACGGACGCAACCATCATTATAACAAATAAATTGTTTAGATTTATATTTTTTTGCATTTATTATTTCACTATAATGATGTTTTATGCTATTTAGAGCAAGTGTGTGTTGTTTCTATAAACGGAACAAAGTTAAATTAAAAAATATTAATATAAAACCTTTTTTTAAAGAAATACTCCCAAAGAATGATAAAATGAACGGAGTAGTGAATGATTTATGATGGAAACATAGCTATTTTAATATTATATTATAGGTAATGTTTATATTTCTCCCAATTCGCAAATGTCTGTATATGAAATAATTGTAATATTGAATTGTTATGTGAAGAATATAACAATCATAAATTCCTAAAGAGTGTCGACTTTAATTTCATTACTGTTACTTAGAATATTACTGACTATCTGAAAAAATGATCTAAACCAGAGGCTGATGCAATTATTAACTATCACAACTTTTTAAATTTATATCAAATTAATTTTATACCTAACTCGCGAGGAATCTTCCTGGACATTTTCACAAATTTTGTTAATTTGTTTCTCTCTTTAGCTGATGATGACGTGTCGACATTATTTCGCATATATATTATCTCTTATCTTTGAGTAATTTAAAGAAACCATACATACGTACAAGACTGTAGATTCTGATATAATTGTGGCTAGAGGGAAGTTCTACAGTATTTTATACACTGACATGAACTGATTAATTCTTGCAACAGTCTTAAGAAAGAAACAATTGTGTTTAATGTACAAACCCAGGTCACCATTCTAATTATTTAAACTTTAGTAATCTACGTTATGTGTGCAGAAGTTTATAATGATTATCTAAGGAAGATTGAATTGAATTTCTTTGCTAACCATCGTTCATTTTGAAAATTTGCGAATGAATCTCGGAAGGAAACGGGTTTTCCCAAACACATAGAATATCAAGACAAAATTGTAGGAGATGGATAGAATATTGTAAATTTATTCGCAGACTTCTTTTCTACAACCTTTTGATTGATGTCTCTAATATATCTCATTCCAGTACTCAATAAGTTCTCTATTTAAAGTGATCAATCTCCATTGTGTATACTCACTAGGCCGACCTATTCACATCTTATTTACTAAGTCCCTAAGCACAGGAATATTCCCAGATATATGGAAATCTTGCTGTACTACATTCTATTTTTAAAAGTGGATATCGAGTAATTACTAAGAATTATCGAGGTACAATGAACTATTCCCAAACTTTTAGATAAAATAGTGAGTAATTATTTTCCATCCGGTTAAATCCAATGTACAACACGTATTTCAAAATTTCAAAGCTGTAAATTAACTACTTCTAATCTTCTTGAGCTCAAAAAAATGTAGTTAGATGTAGTTTATACAGACTTTTCCAAGGCATTCAATCAAGTGGACTACACCATGTTACTTCACAAATTAAAATTAATTGTATGTTGGATGCTCGAAGCTATAACTTTGTGATTGAAGTAGGAATTTTATCAGATGATAAAATATTAACAAAGTACAGTTTAATTTTCCATCCAATAAAGTTTCTAAACTTACTAGACTCGATGACGTTATTCTGTCATAATTAAATTCTTTCCTTGCCAATCGGACTCAACAGGTTAAAGATGACATTTTATTTTTACTATTTATCAATGATTTATATGATTCATGTTATAATATTTGGTAAATTAATTATGTATGCTGATTATCTCTGTATCAAGTGGTTCATTCTTGAAGGGACCTTAAAAACTTTAAAACGATCTGGATAATATTAATATATGTTATCAGGTTAACCGTTTGTATTTAAATATTTATAAGTGTTTTGTTATTTCGTATTTAGATCTATATATGTTACATTATTCAATTCGACTATAAGTTGAACAGACACGACCTTAGAGATCTTGGAGTTTTGTTGCTCATTTGTTGACTATGCATTACTATATTCTTTCTCAATATCTGTTTGTATATTGAGAAGCGTGCAGAATAAATTCTTGAGATCTTGAGATCTATGGATTATAAACAGGGCATCAAATATATTCAAGGCTCTCATTCCTCTGTATTGGCCCGGTTAAAGATTCATACCCTGGAAGCGTAGATCAATGCTTGATCTATGCACACTTTATGGTATAATAGATGCATCTATAAATTCTTCTTGGTTTATTTTTTGTAAATAAACACGAATTTCTCTTATAATAACACTATTATTCGCATGCTTAGATTGCCAAATGATTTAAATGCTCAAACCTGGTGCAATCTACACTGAATTGAAAAATTCACTATGTTTTAACCACAAATAATTATTTTAAAAATATAATATAACATGTAGGCACAATTATATAAATCTAAACAAGACAGCACGACTCGAGTTTCGACGTTTTATCATCATTATCACGTGAATTATAAATTGATGAAATTGTGAATTATACTAACTATTTTGGGGTGAGGGAATATACCTGCTGCTAATTGTTTGCGGATCATCTCGGGAGGGTAGTACCAGATTAAAAAGTGGCAAAAAGATTAGTTCGGTCTGCTCATTAAGAAGATTTACTGACGGATTGCGGCTTCATTTGAAAATTTCCAATGACTCCAGAAGATTAAGCTAAGCGCCCTTGTTGCAATTATGCAAGATTTTTAGATTATTTATATCCGGGAATTGGTGTTTGCATTCTAAACAATGATTTTAAAGAGAGCTAGTGTCTTGATTGAGACGAAAAGCACGATGATGTTCGGAAAAACGAGTTAATACAATTCGTCCTGTTTGACCTACATACACACTATTGCATTCTGAACAACGGATCTCATACACACCAGATTTTTTAAGAGGATCGACTTTATCTTTGGCATTGAATAGCATGTTTGATAATTTTCCAGGAGGTTTAAACGCTACTTGATGATTCTCTTTTCGAAAAATATTAGCAATCTGTTCGCTGGTTTTTCCAAAGTATGTGAGCGGAATGAATGATGTATTTAAATTAGCTATTTTCGGATATATTAAAACCCTTGTGATTTGATGACTTTTTTGTTTATTCGGTTTTGAATGAGTTTAATGGGGAAACCATTGTCACTGGCAATTGAAATTATTTTATTTAATTCTGTGGCTCTTCTGTCAGTAGTTAAGGGGATAGAGAAAGCTCTTTGTATCATTGAGTGATATTCAGCTAGTTTCTGTGACAACGGGTGATTTGAGACAAATGAGATTGTTGAGTTGACGTTAGTAGGCTTCCTGTATATATCAAATTCAATTTTATTATTTTGGTGAATTAATGTTAAATCCAAAAGTTAATTTTGTTGTTATTTTCTATTTCGAGAGTAAATTTAATTTTAGGGTGAATGCTGTTAATTAGATTGAGAAACTGATCTAATTGACGTGTTGGGCCACAGAAACACGCTATTACATCATCAACATATCTATACCAAAAAGAAATATGTTTTTTTGCAAAATCAAGTGAGAAAATCTTTTCTTCGATATTGGACATGAATATTTCAGCTAAGAGAGGACTTAATGGAGATCCCATTGAAAGACCTGTGGTTTGTTGGTAGAATTTATGATTGAATTTGAAATAATTTTGGTTTACACAAGTTTCTAAACATTGATAGAGTTCTAATCAAGTAATTGCACTGTGATTTATCCAGCAAATTTTGAATAATTTCAAGACATTCTTTAATGGGTATATTGGAGAACATGCTACTAACGTCAGATGATAAAAGTTTTGAATTTTTGGGGGTTCTTGTAGATTTGAGCTGTTCGGATAAAGCGAGTAATTTTTTACTGAATTTTTTGGAGCAAATTTGGTATATTTCTTGAAGAGTTCATTAAGTCGAATTGCTAAATTCCTTGTTACACTTTTAATATATGAAACTACGGGTCGTAGGGAGAATCAGGTTTGCAATCTGTTTAATATTGATGTTCACAAATTTAAAATAGATAAATATTTAAAAAAAGATGGAAAATAGAAAAAATATCCTTATATGAAATAAAAATCTAATGAAGTGGTAACTTAGATATACAAAAACCCAGCGGAACTGTAAAATTACACAATGAGTACAGAATCCTAATTTTTATCATATTCAAAATGAAATTAATTTGATGAAGAAAAAAAGACATATTTAAATGTATTAATTCCCGAAAATAAGCAGTAGCTGCTAATATCCTTCCTGGTGGGGCAGATCTAAAAAGAGTCTATATAGCTGGTGTTAATTTATTCTGCCTTCCTATATACAAGGTCCTGCCTCACGATATATTCTTCCAGATGTTTGTATAGGTAGCTGCTAAAAAGTTCTTTATCAGTTATACTTGGGTTTCAAGCTAGGATTTGTTCCATGGTCATAACTTCTATACTGAAGCAGATCCATCTGTGATCCGAGAAAGACACGTCCTGCTGGACGAGACAGTTCTCTATCTACTTTGCTTTGTTCGCATTTGCGAGGGTGATTTCTATAACCTCTTGTTTAGTGGTAGGGTTCGTAGCCCCTATTTACTATCTTTAGAGTCGTAGTTGAGAGATACTCTAGAAGAGAGTCTTCCGTATAGTTGGTACCGCTGCTGCCCCACACTATGTTGTGAGCATTGGGGTCGCACCCTATTATCAGGTCAGCTTACCATCCTTATAGTGCTTAAGAAGTGCCGCTATCTCCTTTGTGGGAAAAAGTCTCTCGACATACGGAAGGTAGGCAAATACCATCAGCACCCTCCACACTGACCATTGCTAATTCAAAGTTGAACATTCCTAATAAGTGAAAAGAGACTTACCTTATGTATTTCCCAGTCCATCTTGATCTGAACTCGGAGGTGGGGTTTTGATTATTGGGAGCCCTCCTTGTTGACTGCTGAGGTCTGAGGGAGGGTCCTTAAAAGCATTCGGCGTCACATCCTTCTTTTCTGGTTGAGGTGACTTGTGCCAATCGTCCCTAGCTGCCCTTCTTGGTGTGTCAACTTGTTGGCCGCCCTTGAGTAGAGGGGACTTGTGTAGTATGCAAGTATACTACACAAGTGGTGGTTTTTGATGGACCACCTGGGTTGTTGCTTTTGGGCAGTCAGTGGTTGACGGTCGATAGGTGTTCGCCCGTCTCCATCCGGATCTGGAGTTCCAAGCTCCTGCTCCATATTCTTTTCATTTCTGGTGGTTTCCATTATGAGAAGTTTTTTTTTTGGTTTCCTTTACTAGAGAGGTTGCTTTCACTACGACGGAGAGACCCTTCTATCCTGCATGGATAGCCCTACCGGGAGCTAACGCTCTCGATGTTAAAGCAAAACCGGAATATTTTTCTAGTGGAAATTCAATATTAGGAAGTATGTTATTGATCTAGGCTAAAATAATGTCATCGATATACCTGTAGCAAAACTTAATATGTTGTTTGATGGATTCTAGGTTTACTATTTGTTGTCTAATTTTATGAATTAATATTTCAGCTAATAGATGACCTAATGGGAAGTCCATTGTTAAGCCTTCCTCATAATTGTAAATTAATTAACTTGATTATAAAATAAAGCACTAAAAACCTTTCTTCACACAGTTTATTTAAAATACCAACTATATATTTCGGACACAAAGTGACCATTTTAGGTTTTTAGTGCTTTATTTTATAATATCCTCATAATGGTAAATTTTATTTTCAAATGAAAAATTATAATATTTCAAAATTATTTCTATCAAAAGTTTAATTGATATTTTGTAGGATGGAGAAGTCATATATGTCATAGGTCACAGGTCTTATTGGATTATTTATTTTGTCGATTATTTTTTGAGTTTTGAGAATCTAGGTCAGGTTGGATTTAGTAAGAGAATTTTGTATTGTTTTTTTTTTTGTGAAATAATTCTACGATAGTAATGAATTGATAGTTTTAAGTCTAATGAATTCAATAGTGTTTTTTTAAGCTCTTTTATTTCAGAATTTGTAATGATATTATTTATAATTTCTATATAGTATATTTTATTAATCTTACAGTGAAAATGCCTTTGTCTGCTTTTGTTAAGTATAATGTTTTGAATCAATTTTGAATCGGATGTGTTATCAAGTTAGATAGATATATAGATATTTACTTTATTTTCCAAGATTACATTATACACATATACAAAAGAAATAATAAGTAGAACCTTAAATGCGACGATAGATACTCTTAAAACTAAATACATACTTAATTTATACATAATTTCAGGTTAAATTCAAAACATTACTGTTCTGTTTGTTTAATAAGCTTTCCAATATTCCATTTGTTTAGTTTACAATCTCTAACACTTTTTACTTTTTACAATTTCAATTCGCGCTTCTTTAAAATGTATGATTATTACTTGATATGGGGTGAGGGTTAGGCCCTAATTCTAGAAAAGATTTCTTGGTTTGTAAATTGTGAGTTTAAAATAATGTACCAATATATGAATATATTATGTACGTACGTACGTACCAACATTAACACCAATATTATTTCAGGAAAAAAAAGGATGTTTAGTTACTTCGCACTAATTTACAATTATTTGATGTATGGTAAGGAGAATTAGTTGATACAAAATATCAAAAAATAGAAGGTGTTCTTGCTTAGGTAACCACCCTATCTGTCCAATTATAAATCACTTTGTAGATCTTGGCAGTAACTTCAATTCAAACTTTTAAATCTTCCGATCACAACGGAATATCAGTAGTGGTTAAAGATACAAATATAGAATATCAATACAATCCTAAATTATGTCGTCCTATAACACTACAGGGTACATTTATATTATATGCAATGCTCTCTAATGTACAATGGGACTTCATTAAATGTGAGTTAATAGGGATAAATGATAAATGGAAAATCTTAACTGATATTATGATACAATGCATTAAAGGTAGTTTTCCCCAAAAAATTATTAAAGGCAGCCCAAATCGGGTAAATAATGTAAAGTGGTTTAATAGTGATTTAAAAAAGATGAGAGATACTTTAAAATTAATTGACGAAAATAATAAAATTAATAACTCTCCTGAATCTCGAGCCCTTAAATCGGACTATCTTAAAACTTATAGAAACGCAATAGTTAAATCAAAAAGAGAGGCCAATGATAATTTTATTAACACTGCATCTAACAAACCCAAAGCTATATGGAAAACTATAAATTCTAAGAGGCAGCAAACTGCAATCGGTGATATTTCCTGTGATCAATTCAATTCATTTTTTTGTAACGTTGCGAACACCGTAACCAAAGATTTACCTTCTAGAAGCTATACCTGTGATATAAATGTAAATTGTGATGTCGAATTTTATTTCAAAGAAGTGAGCGAAATTAAAGTAAGGGACGCTATAAATAGTATTAAAAACAGTGATAGCACCGATATATATGGCATCTCAACTAAAATAATAAAATCAGTTAAGAATATTTTAATACCTCATCTCACAATACTTATAAATAAGACAATAGCTACGGGTGAATTCCCATCAGTATTAAAAGAAGCCAAAGTAATACCAATATTCAAAGGAGGTGATATTAATCAATTAAACGATTATAGGCCTGTTTCACTCCTTCCATGGTTCTCTAAAATAATTGAAAGAATATTAAAAGAGCAACTAATAGACTATTTTGAAACATATAAATTATTTAATAAAAATAAATTTGGATTCAGAAGTGGTTTCTCTACTAGTGATGCCATCGTAGAACTTACGGAAAATATTCTAAATGCCTTTGAACACAAGAAAATATCGACTGCATCTTTTATCGATATGAGTAAGGCCTTTGACTGTGTTAAACATAACATAATGTTAACTAAGTTAAAAGCGTACGGTATCTCTAGTAAGAGCACTAACTTAATTAGGAGCTATCTTTCGGATAGAAAACAACAGGTTTTCTTTAATGGAAAAATGTCTGATATCTCTTCACTGCATATAGGGGTTCCGCAAGGGTCTGTTTTAGGCCCGATACTGTTTCTAATTTACATAAATGACATGCCGAAAGAAGTAAGTATGGCCAATGTAATATTATTTGCTGATGACAGTACAATGGTAGTTAATGGGAAAAGCGTTGAAGAGGTATTAGAAAAGAGTCAAATAGCGACCAACAAATCTATAGACTGGTGTGTTGAAAATGGCCTTGTTTTAAACAAGGCGAAAACTAAAACAATAACGTTCACACTTACTAGAGATGTCCAATTAAACGGTAATAAAACAACACATTTTCTAGGAGTTCATATTGATGCAGCCATGAGATGGGACTGTCATGGTTCAGAACTAGCTAAAAGGCTATCAAAAATTTCATTTGCTATTCGCAAACTCGCAGATACAGTCTCATATAGTATACTTAAGATGGCTTACTATGGATATTTCCATTCAGTCATGACATATGGTATTTTAATATGGGGGCACTCATCCTGCCGCCATCGCATATTCAAAATACAAAGAAGAGCAATCCGTATCTTGGCTGGATTAGGTTATCGTGACAACTGTAAAAATAAATTCACAGAACTCGGAATCTTAACTCTTCCATCAGTTTATATATATGAATGTCTTAAATATATTAGGAAGTACCCAGAGAGATACACAATTCTGGAACATAAGCACGAAACACGACATAAAGATAATTTGTTAACGGGCTATCATAGACTTACGAGATCGCGCTCAGGTGTAAATTATTATGCTGTCAAATGCCATAACAAGTTACCAACACAACTTAGAACACTGCCAAATACCAGTTTTAAAAATAAAATTAAAGAATTGTTAATTAAAGGGGCCTTCTATTCACTAGATGAATTTTTAGAATTAGACATTGAAACAGCTTAAATTTAATTATACTATTTTAATATGTTTGTTCCTAATAATTCTATATTTGTCCTTTTTTATATGTCTATTAGCTTTTATAAATTTTATTAATTATTTTAACTCTTGATATTTTAATATTTTATTATTTAACACATATGTATGTTATAATTGTTTATCTTTATAAACTTTTAAATGTTTTCATGTTATTTATACCTTTTATTTATATCTGTTGTTTAATATTGTTTTGTATATTTGCTACGCTCAGTTTATTATTTTTCGTATTTAAATTTTTAATTATATTTAGTTTTATATTATATACTCTATACTTTTTATATCCACTATATATATATATATTCAAATGTATCTATGACATGTGTAAAACTTAATTGTTAATAACACGAATAAATAAATACTAAATACTAAATACATATTAATTTTTATGTGCGATGTCGATGTGCATTATTTTTTTCTAGTAAGTTTTAATCCACTAGTGTGTCTATAAAAGGGGTCGAATAATTTCAAAAGAGGACATTACTAATGGGTTTAATAACATCCCGCGGTCATAATATGTGAAACAACATATTTTTTTGTAATTATTTTTAATATATTGACGTAGGATCTTTGTATTTTTACCTAAAGTTTTTCCATGAAATATTTATAGAAAAATGTGTGGTTATCCTGAAAATATTTTAAGCATTTTAAGAAATAACTTTCTATGGAATTTTAAAAGAATATATTTTGAATATACTCCAACTTTTAAATTGTAAGATAAAATAACACATAATGAATGTAAATAAAAAAAAAACGTACTTCCCAGTATATTTTAATAAAGTAGGTTTTGTATTTTTGATTTACATTATTATTGACCCAGTAACATCGATTACACCAACAATAGGTAGTTTTTACTTTATTGAATTTTATTAAGAAAGGATATTAAAGTGAAAGCTTCCGCAATTAGAACAATTAACTTAAATTGCATATTGAAAAACAAATCGCATTATCCAATACTTATAATGTAGAAGCCGCTTGTGGAAATTATTTTATATATATTCAATATAGCAAATACTTCAATAGTGCCTTTAATATTTTATTAGGCGTTATGTTGCTCTATTAACATTGGATTTAGTATAAATATATTCTTGTAATTTTTACTGTAGAATTATATTTATATTTCTGTAAATGGCTTTACTTATGAAACAGCCATAATTAACGCGCAACCACTGCGTTTATGGTATATAAAATTATAATAAGGTGCAGAATTTGCGTGTTTCCGCCTTTTAAAACTCTTTAAAATTTGATCACACACGAAACAGTGGTTTAACCAAATACATATAAATTTGTTATATTATAATAAGTACATCAAGTATAATATTTGACTAAAATATTATAATATACGACCAATTCAACTGCAGTCAGCTATTATATTAAACATGATATGCGTAAAATGATAGATTTTTATTTAAATTTAGAACACAAACAAATTAGTTTAAAGAAACAATAGTAAAATAATAAAAATAAAACAAATTTTAATTTTATCAATTGCAATGCGATATATTTTAGAATTAGTAAGTTAATAACTCATATCGTGTTTTAAAATGTTAATTATAAAATAAATTGGGCTTTATAAAAAAAACTATCTTTATTCATATTATGTAAAAGATGCTGAATCAGTTTAACAGGATTTCTAGATTTATGAGTGAAAGTTGTTCGTACATGCTTTATTTACTCTGATGTATTCCGAAGTACCCTATTTATCAAGAGCCTAAAAAACATATAGGGTAAAAGTCAGCTCTCACACATAGGTAAGGAAAAAAATAAGATGTGTGAAGGTAAGAATATGTCAAGGCGTAACAGACCTTTACCGCTGGGGAATCTCATGGTCATAGATTTTATGTAGGTAAAGCTGGAACTTCACACCTATAATACGGTATTATATTGCGTTATATATGTTCCCTCGCCTCCTTTTCACAAAAAGTCTTTCCGTACAGAACAAATTATTATAATAAATTTACATTTGTTCATAAATATTTTCAGACTCGATTTAAACATCAGTTTATTTAATACATAATATCATCTCTTATTTTCTTATTCTCAATTATATTCAAACAAATAAAGGTTCTATAGTTTAATTATATTCTATTCTTACTTTGGTAGCAAAAGCTAGTATTGCTACCACAGCAAGATTCAGGATTCACGAGCAATAGTTGATTATTAAATTATATTTGATAATAGGAGTATATATAGGCAATATAAGTAATGTTAAATAATATATAAGTATTAAGCTCAATATTAAGTTCAATTTAATGTCTTAGCTATTTTACAATAGTTTACAATATATAAATATTTTTTTCACTTCCAGTAAAAAGTATAATGTTTATAGATGCAATTTAAATGTATAATCTCCTAAGTTTATTGTATACTATCCAACCAATATCCTGTGGAATAAAATATTATTTAAATAAATAGTATAATCCCGTATAGCATTACTATTATTCTTTTATAGAGTGCGTGTAGAAATGATTTACACGGCATAAAAATTTCTATGCAAGGAATGTAATATTCAAATAAAAATTCCACGATATCATCTGAAAATAAATGAAACAAAATTTAAATTAAGATACTACAACATTAAATCTAATGAAATGAGGCTTTAGGTCATACGTTTTTCTACTCTGCACTATATATTTTAACTGAGATAGAACGTTTATTTTTCTCAATTTCCCTTATAAAGTGTATCTACAACGATTTTTAAATAATGAGTTTTCCAATAAGAGGTTTCATTTTTATATTAAAGAAAACGAGTATGTTTTAAGAGAAATCAATGAATATTTATTTCATTGTAAAGAGAAAGGTATGTATTTAACGATGGAAAACGATATCAGCCAAATGGCCGTCTCGACTACAGTTGCAGCACCATATCCTTTTCATTAAATTTGCCATGACCAATTCGCACATTTGCACCTCTTTGTCCTCGATAACTTCACGAATTCCATCTTTAAGGTCTTGAAACGATTCTGGTGCATTGGTATATACCTTATCTTTCAGGTGGCCCGAAAAAAAAAGTCTAAAGGTGTTAAGTCACAAGATCTCTGGGGCCAATTGCGATCAACCTCTTTGCGAAATAACACGGCCAGGAAACATTTCTTGCAAAATTGCGATTGTTTCGTTGCTTGTGTGGCACGTAGGCTGTCTTGTTAAAAATAAACGTCGTCCACATCAATATCTTCAATTTCCAGCCATAAAAAATAATTAATCATAGCTCGATAGCGCCATCCATTCACCGTAACAATTTTCAAATTAGTAAGGTCCAATCACACCGCTAGTCCAAAAACCGCACCAAACAGTGACACGTTGAGGATGGAGAAACTTTTCAATAAGCATTTTTTGATTTTCCAAGCACCAAATGCGGCAATTCTGGAGATAAAAATAGGCCTCATCACTCAAGATGATTTTGCGATGACAATCCGGATCATTTTGATGCTTTTCAAGGACCCAATCAGCAAAGATACGACGTTGCTGGTGATCGACCGGATTGAGTTCTTGTGTATCTTGTGAACTTTAAAAGTCTTCAAACCTAAGTCTTTATGCAAAATACGGTGTGATGTCGTTTTTGGAATGTCTAATTCCAAAGATCAACGAGGAATCGACACACCTGGGTTTTCGTTAACACTATTGGCTACAGCAGCAATATTCTCAATTGTTCTTCTTCACATCACTAAGTTGTCCCAACAGCTCAAATTGTTTAACCAGTTTTACTATTGCTGGCCGAAAAGAAAAAATTGCTTTAGTTTGGCGAACTGTGATTACAAAATTTTCACCATTTCTTAGTGAATTTTAACAATTTCAATACGTTTTTGAAGCGTGCATCGTTGCATTTTAACTAATGGCGTAATTTTTACTTGTCAAATGTTAAAAGATGACAGCTGCAAAAGTAAAAGCTCCCCAGATAGTGGACTATTCAAAATGAAACCTATTATTGGAAAACCCGCCATAACCTAGCCGTCACAACTCAAAATATATAGAAGATGCAACTACTATTGCTAACAAGTAACACGAGAAGTACTTTCAATCAAGCAGTTACATTTAAGTATTCATGAAATCCTGATTGTTTCGTGAAGTATAAAATGTAATATAATAATAAATATTATTATGAAACGAAATAAATGACTTTAAAAAAGCGCGAATTGAAATCGTAACAATTTGTGCTACGAAACTCAATTTTAAACATAATTTCGTGTGGCTCTTGAATTCGCAAAACGTGAAAAACCATCAAGCTATGCAAGTCCCGAAAAGGTAATTTAGTTTTATTTTTCAAAATAAAATTTATTATATTATGTCAACGGATACGTTGAATACCTCTCAAATGTTGATTTTTATTTGAGTGATTAAAAGGTATAAAGTGCATGAAGAACTTTTTACTATTGATAGTATTGATTGTGAAGTTAATGAATTTTTCCATATATAAACCTTCAGTCTATTAGTACTGACAAAGGCAAATCGAGTGTGGTAAAAATAATGAAGTGGTTGTTGTAGAAAATTATCTCTCATTCAAAACCATTAAGCTTACGATGTTCATAATTAAGAGTCCTTATTCCAGAAATAGTTCGATAAAACAAGTCACACAACTTTCTAATATTATACCTACTTAGCTTGGAAATCCTTTCTTGAGATAGGAGAATCTTCACTTTACCATATCATTAAGGTTTGCAAACTGATCTTTTTTTTTTATTTAAAGCGAATAGCTGTATAAGTTAAAATTGTATGTTAATTTGGCAAAATATATGAAGGAACTGAATTTGAATATGCAACAAGAAATCCAAATTCCTCGAGATGTATACTTTAATCAAATCACAATTGCGTAAAAAAGTTTTAAACATTTTAAAACTAAATCTCAAATAAATATCTCCTCATCTGCATGGTTTCCTATTAGGATGGTCAACGATTACTAACCTGGCACTTATTACTTAATATATAAGTGAGGCGGATGTTGATGATCAATCAAAATATTTCATTAGAAAAATTTAATGCTTTTGGTTTCACTACACAATAACAAAATAAAATTAATTATATTTATAATAATTAGGTCATATTTACTTCATAGCTCTTCAAGTGCTCCTCAAGAGCCAGTGTTTTTTTTAAATTATTTATATATGGCCTATTAACTTCAATTTCATGACCCGTTTTAACTTATACCGATCAAAAGTTCAAAATTTTCTATTAATCGAAAGAAGACATCGACATGTGCGAATCATCTTTTATCATTTGTACATCATATATATTAAGAAATTCTTCTGGGCATATTCGAGAAACTCCGCATTGGTGGCTGATGTAAATAAAGTGTATACTGATAATGCGTATAAGTTCTAAATAGCGAACAAGAGATGTCGTTAATAAATTAAATAAAGCAAATTTGTCAATAATGTGATACTTTAAGAATACAAAATAACATTCCGAGATATAGATATATAATTATTAATCTTACTAAATTGTAGCCTATTATTCCATTAGGAGAAGAACCACGCAACTATATCTGTAAAAAATCGAAGTAAAATCAAATATATGGTTTCAGTGAAAATTGTCTATAGTTAAGCTTAATGTTTAGTAAATATAATTTTATTTTAAAACTATTATAAATTAGTGATTACTAGAGCGCAGATTTCTAGCTATTATGCGTATCCTTAATATTTAAATTTCTAAATATGTATACGAATCTTGAAAAATGTAATTACTTGGCGTTAAGAGTTTTTTGCTTTTTTGCTTATTTTGACTTTTCGTGCTTATTTTCATGCTTTTTTTGGATTAAAATACTTTTAAGAGCATTTTCTTAAACTTTAAATAAATATTTAATAAAAAAAATACACTGATTATAAATTAATGTGCTAATATAGAGAATTTTCATAAAAATTTGTATGACATATTTTCTTCGTGTCTTTTGACAATATAATTGTTTAAAATTTGTAGCTGTTTATAATATGATATATCGTTTTCATTAATTTTTATATTGAAAATTCAAAGCTGAGTTAAAAAACAGCAGGCAAAATCTTAATCTTTAGCATCATCTTCAACAAACGATGGTATATTTAAGTTTAATTTAGATTTACGCAAGACACTTTTAAATTCGATTACCCCTTTAAGAAAATTACAAAATAATGCATTTAAATCTTTAAATATTGTAAAATGCGCTTACAAAAAATTAAAGATTTTATTAACAATAATTATATGTGTTTTGGTATGGATAAAACCACACACGCTTATTTAATTTAATAATAGGAATTTTGCATGAAGATATCCCGACCAACAGTATATTGATATGTTCAGAAGAACTGAAGAACACAGATAATAACACTATAGCAAAATTCATAAATGATGGATTCACTACCTTATTTTTGCCGCAGGCAATACCAAATTACAAAATTCCACTAATAATGCATTTTATACTTTGTACAAGTTTAGCAAATGGATTTAAATGAATTGCTGCAACAATAAGGATGAAATTTCCATTGGTAGATTTAATTAAACATGGAAAATAGTTCTTAAACTCCTCTTTGAGTACAATTATTCAAGGAGACATTACCTGATATTTCACTGCCCCATGAACGAGTGTTAACAAGAAGGGGAACTTGGCTAGATGCTGCGAATAATTTTGAAGGATTTAATAAGGTTATATTCGACTTTCCCGAGACGACAAACAAATCAGTGAATGACTGTCAATCAGTTCTTAAGAAACAAAAGCTTCAAAACAATTTAGTCACATAAAATCCCGTTTAAATTTTGTGAGCTACACAATAACATCTTTATAAAAGCAGATTCAATTTAGAAAATACCTGGACGCATTGGCCAAGAAATCAAGATAATATCGGAAGAAATATTCGGTAAAAATTAAGGATTTTTAATAATAAATTAAATAAACTTAAATTTGAATGGCGACAATGTTGCCAATTTTCAAATGTATCCAGCTATAATTTAAAATGAAGAGAAACTTATCCACTTTCAAAAATTTATTGAGCGACAGAAGTAATAATTTTACAATTGAACACCTAGAACAACATTTAGTGACTGTTTTCATAAATAGATTTTAGTTATTTTGAAATGTATACAAAATTACAATTTAATTTTTAAATACTCTTACATAATATTATACAGGGTGAGTCGGGAGGAAAATAATGTAAAAAAACTCATTTGTTCTTATCCGATTTTTATTTGTTTTCAAGTTATAGCATATTAACAAATAAACAAGTTATTATACAAAAAAAATTCTTAATCATAGCGTTCTTTCAACAAATGTTCAAAAATACCGCCATTGACTTCTAAACATTTTCTGCTTCGTTTACGAAGAGCGTTTGTTGCTTTCCCAATTGATTCATTTCTTTCTTCTTTTATATGGGCTGCAGTATTCTCAATTCGTCTAATTAGTGATTCCCGTGTGTCCACTTTTATTTTGTAGACTTCATTTTTCATCCAGCCCCATAAACAAAAATCTAGTGGTGTGAGGTCTGGAGATCTTGCAGGCCAATTAATAGGACCTCCACGACCAATCCAACGCCCTGGAAAACGTTCGTCCAAATGTTGCTTGACTTGACGAGCGACATGTGCAGGAGCTCCATCGTGCTGATAGTACATCTGCATTCTAATATTTATAGGAACATCTTCTAGCAGGCCTTGTAATTCATTTTGTAAAAAATTGAGGTAGTTGCCTCCTGTGAGACGATTCTCCAAAATGATAGGGCCGATTAAATAACTGCCAACCATACCACACCACACGTTTACAGAAAACCGATGTTGAAAATTGCTTTCGACTGTTGCGTGGGGATTTTCATCAGACCATACATGAGAGTTACGAGTGTTGTTAGTGCCATCACGGGTAAATGTAGCTTCATCCGTAAAAAGTATACTCGATACATTACGATTATTATTTATCCACCGACAAAATTCCGTACGGTTAGCGTAATCCCCTGGTTGTAGGTGCTGTACTCTCTGAACGTGATAAGGATATAAGCCTTGCTCGTGTAGCGTGTTCATCACTCTTTTTTGTGGAATTGCCAATTGAGTGGCAATTCTCCGTGAGCTAGTAGTTGCATCTTCTTCTACTAGATGCAGAATATTTTCTACTTCTACAAAATCTTGTCGAGTAGCGCGCTCAGATGTTATGTTAGCACTGGGAAGCTTACCAGTCTCGCACAATTTGTTGAAAACCCTAATAAATATGTTTTTATTAGGATGTCTTTGGTGTGGAAAACGTTCACGATATTCTTCAACAGCAGCTGTAGCATTTCCATTACAGAAACCATATACAAACACCATGTTTGCATATTCTAAATTTGAATAAGTATGTGGCATTTTGCAACACTAACAATCACATTAATTCGAACTTAAACGTTCAGTTACTGTTCACCGTACACTGACAGTTCATCAAAACGTCAGAATTATCAAATGTTTATAAGCCTCGAACATGGCATACTTTGATAATGTTAAAATTCAGATAGAAGTGGAAAGCTAGATGAACATTTTTAATTACGCCATAACTTGAAAACAAATGAAAATCGGATAAGAACAAATGAGTTTTTTTACATTATTTTCACGTGTATAATAGACTCCTAGAGTTTGGTGCGCTCCTCCCGACTCACCCTGTTTATTGCGTAAAGAAAGTGTGTTTATTTTAGTTTTAAGCAGAATTTCTATGTAAACTATGTTGATAAACGTGTTACATATTAAGAAAATATAGTTTTCTTTAGTGCATTTTTCCTTTTTTATGCTTTTTGCCGGTTTATTGCTTTTTTCTCTAAATTTGGTGCCTTTTAAAGTTCTTTTTTCATGTGATTTATGCTTTTTTATCATATCTCTAGTAATTACTAATTGTTTTAACATTTTCAAATGATTGATTAAACATATACATTCTTCTATTTACCTACAAGACCTCTAATAGGAGGGATACCACAGAAAAAATGAAAAAACTCGATATTTTATTAGCACTATAAAAATGCTGAATATAAAGTTGATTAATTGAGTTTCAATGCAACCATTCTCTCTACTTTCAAAATTACTTACTTTGGGCATTAAAAATGTCTTCTATACTAATAATTAATTAATTGTCAATAATGTTTGACCCTAAACTGTAATATTAACCGGCGTTATGAAAAGAAGTAGATAAGATTATAATATAATTTATAATTATTTATTTATTATATTATAATTTGAACTTGTAAGTATTTTTCTAGTATTTTATTAAGCAACAATAGTAGAGCTATGGGTCTGTAATTTTCAGGGAAATTGCGGTTTCCTTTTTTGTGTATAGGTATTATTATGGTTTGTTTTAGGTAATCGGGGTATATTCCTTCTTTTATGATTTTGTTTAATACTAATAATAATAATAATTTTTATTTTCCTCTAAATAAAATACAAGTTTAAATCTTAAATTATGAGCAAGGTCAAATAAGACAGTTAAAATAAAATGTAATAATCATACAATACATAGAACGCCTAATAAAAAGAAACAAATAATATAAAAAAATAAGAGGAAAATAATAAGATAAAATTCAAATGAGTATCCAAACACTCTCTGTTCTTCCATTCTATCTTAAGTACATAAAAACTTTGCAATAAATACTCAAGTAAGTAACATTATTATTGATAACCTATAATAGTGGAATATAAATTCAACACTAAAAAATATATATACAAAAAAAATAAATTATTAAGTTGTACATTGTTGAGAATAAAGCATATTAAATATAGCCTTTTTGAATGTATACTTGGTTGTATCTTTGCAACGAACACAATTTAAAAACTTAGTAATTGTGTATTGAAATTATCTTTCAAACAGGGCTGTTTTATGTGCTGGAGGTGTTCATTGATCGCGATTCCTTACAATAATATTATGAATATCATGACGATATTTTAGCTTTCCAAATAAATATAAAGTTTCTCTGGAAGTGACAATGGCATAAAACATACAATAACTTTGCAAAATACGACGATTATTCATATTCAGCCATTTTAAATCACATATTTTATGCGAGATTCTCTCATATTTTCTGATACAAAGATTAGTCTTAAACAGGAATTTTGCAGCTGCTGAATTTTTGATTTTGTTTGCGTATCCAATCATGGATGTATTAAGGATGAGCAAAAAGTAAATTGCGATAGTACAGTTACCTCACAGAGAAGGACTTTTGTTTGTTTATTAATGAATCCTCTATTGTGATAAATCAGTCCTAAGCTACCATATGCATTCTGTATGCATTTAGTTACATATTCATGATACCTAAAAGTGTTGTCTACTATAACCCCTAGATTACTAGCGCTAGTACTACTAGGGGTAAACTGTTTATGATGGTTTGAAAATATTAATTAATTGGGAGCATTTTCTTTTTGGTCCAAATAGAAGATACTGCGACTATAAGGGATTTAAGTGGAGATTGTGAGACTTACATTCTTCGTATATTAAGTTTAGATCTTGATTTATTATTTCTAGCGATTTCCTCGCTTACGTCCCTGACTGGGAAAATACATTGGCATTGAACCAGTCCCTCCCAGATAGATCCTCGGAGGAGAGGTTTTAGTCGGTTGGAATCCGACACTGCCCTACTAAAAGGGCGTCCCATGATGGATTTCCTCTCCTTGTATAAAAAAACATTTCTAGTAAACATGTTTTGGTTTAAAAGATAAATACAAGTGTGTATCATCTGCATACATATGGTATTTACAATGACTTAGGTGCGTCACAATATGTGAAGTGTATATGGTAAACAAAACAGGACCTAAAATAAATCCCTGAGGGACACCTGATAGCAGAAGCTTAAAATTTGAAAATATTGAACCAAATTTTACCGCCTGTTTCCGACCCGTTAAATAATGTTGAAATAAATTTATAGCGGATTGGTCGAGCCCAATGTAGTGAAGAATAGATAAATAGATAACAGAACCTTGTGATCTAGGGTGTCAAGTCTAAGAGTATTAGAGCAGTAAGCAGTAACTAGGCCTTCATCAGTTGCTTGCAATATATCATCCGTCACATTAAGAAGTGTTGTAGTGCAACTATGGCCTTGTCTGAAACCGGACTGAAATTTAGGCAGAATATTATATTTTGATAAATGATGCTTTAACTGATTATTCATAATAATTTCTAAAACTTAAGAGAGTACAGGGAGAATACTTGATTGGATTTTTATTCTAAGGTAAAGGAAGAATTAAAGACTTCTTCGAAGCAGTTGGAAATATGCTTTTTAGTAAGCAGGTGTTAATTATATTTGTAACAAATGGTAATAGAAAGGGACAGCACATTTTAATAATATTTATATCTAGTCCATCAGTTCCTTGGGATCTTGATTTAATATTGTTAATAATTTTGTTAATTTCCGTACTCTCGACAAGTGAAAATTTAAACCGTGAAGAAAATTCAGTGAAAGTGTTATTTTTATAATAATGTATAGTGTCGCTATTAGAACTTGATGATGGTATTGAATTTAGGAAATAATCGTTAATAGTGTTTGAGTCTCCAAGTGCTGTGGGAATTTTATTGAAGTTATCATTATTTGGTGCAATATTTAATGATTTTAGTTCTCGCCATAAAGTTTTGGGATTCGCAGAATGTATTTTGTGTTGAATATATGCCTTCTTTTCGTTTTCTATTGCAATATTAGTGTAATTGCGAAGCGATTTATAATAATTCAAAGTAGATGGATTTCTTGTTTTGTTAAACTTAGCTCTGGCTTTATTTTTAGCTTTCACTGAGAATTGTGTCGAAACTATAGTCACTGAAATAATAAAGTGTGTGATATAAACAAAGTTTATTTTATTTTATTTAAAGTTTATTTTTAGCGATATTAAGAGTTCAATATTATCAGTTAGTCATGGTGGTTTTGGTTTATATATTTTGATTGTTTTGTATGGCGCTAGCTTATTTAAAGTTTGCAAAAGACAATTGTTTAATGTATCAATTTTATCATTGACATCAGTTAAGTAAAATATATTATCTAAACAAGAATATTCTAGGTCTCTGGACAAGTCTTCAGGATTTAAATGTTTAAAATCGCGATATGTGATAAACGCTGGTTTAAAAGAAATTGAACCAGTCTTAATTTCAACAAATGTTAAATCATGATCTGAAAAATCCGGATTAATTACCCCGTAATCTACAACCTCGCAGCTATCGGATACTACAACTAGGTCTATTGTTGATAGTGATGTAAGTGTTATTGTGGTGGGCTGAGATATTAGTTGTTTCATGCCTAGTGAATCCATACTTAACTTAAAATTGGTAGTAATTTTATTTATTTTTAAGGCATCTACTTCGTTATACATGTTGAACACTAATTAAAACACTTTAACTTTGTTTGTATAACAATGTATTTATTTTAAAACTTTATGTTTGATAATGGTACGTTTAGTTACCGAAACTATAGTCACAAAATAAATACAGTGTTATACAAACAAAGTTAAAGTGTTTTAATTAGTAAAATTGGTAGCTTTACGCTCATTTGGCTTTCGCATATCAATATTAAAATCACCAACACAAATGACTTTATCGCAAAATGAAAAAGATAAATCAATGGAATCTTCAAGTTGATTAACAAATAGTTCGTGATGTATGGTCTCTTGTCGATATAGAACACCTATAGCAACCTTGTTTATTAAGATCCACAATTGCTCAATAGATAAATCACTTACCATAAGTTTATATTTCAAATTATTACGAATGTATAAACAAATACCTCCAGCTCTTCGCGGGCGATCACGTCGAAGAATATTGCATCCATCAATGTTAATTAACATATCTTCAATATTATTGGAGAGCCATGTTTCACTTACACCGAAAACATCGAACTCATGGCTACTAAGAATTTGCCTCAGATAATTAATTTTAGGCAGTAAAGAACGCATATTAATATGCCTAATTTTCATTTTATAATAAGAGTTTTTTAATTTAATTTAATTTAAAAAGTAGGTATACATATATACATAAATACAATGAAAGACGTTTTTAATATATTGCATGTTTGTTCGTGAGAGCTTGCACTTGCAATCTTGTTATTATAGATGTATTACCACCATTTGATCCAGTGCGTGGCCTATGATTACTGCTTGATGGTGGCGGGTTGCTTTTGTACAGATGTGGGTTTTGTTTCTTTTTGTACGCTATGTTTTGTTGTTTTTAATGTATTCTTAATAGTCGGTTGATTTGCATTATTTTCTTTACTATCTTGAACAGTTAAATCTAAATTTTGTTGTTGGTGTCGGTGGTGCACTAACGGGTTTTTTAGATAATGATATTTCAAATTCTCTGTCAGAGACAATATCCTGTTCTTCTAATTGTTCGACAGTAAAGGCTTCGCCATCAATTATTAATTTTCCCCTCTTAATTATGGCATTTAGATGTTTAGATTTTTCTGATGCAGGATGCTTACGTATGATTTTATTTTTAAAACGATCTTCCGGAGACAGATCATGAGTTATACTGATTCCTGTATTTTTAAAGTTACGTGCTTTTGAGTATACTTCTTTCTTTCTTATATTTGATATGAATTGCAACAATACTGGTTTGTTACTCTTTTTTCCTATTCGGTAGATATTATTAATTTCTTCTCTTCTTATATTTAATTGTGTATAATGTTTTAATTTTTCTAAAGTTGATTCTAATAATGGACCCTCTGTATTTTAATGCCAAAAATAATAATATTATTTTTCCTCCTTTCCTGCTCAAGCGTAATGACTTTAGTCTTTAGTTCTGCATTTTGAGATTTAACAGTTGTTAGTGTTGCTGTTAGTTTTTCTACTTTTAACAATAACTCATTTTTGATAACATTAATATTTGAGGTAATATCTGCTGTTTTTCAACTATCAATGTATATATTTCCAGATTTGTTATATTTTCGCTTATAGACATAATTTATAAAACAATGTGTGTTTGGAAATTAAATAAGGATTGCTAAGGAATAATATATACGTTTCACACCGATTGGGGCCAATCAACGGTGGCTAACAAGACTAACAACACGGACGCGGAGAGGAATAAAATTGATACAATAGGAACAGGAAAATAAAAAAAAACGCAAACTGATAATAATATTGTTATGAGTCACGATTAAGAAATTGCGAGCAAAAAAAGCTATTGCTAATAAAGAGGTCGCATGGCAGACCGGTGACCGGTGAAATTCAAAGTCTCCTAATTCTGTTATTTCGTCTTGGTCTTGTCCTATTGTATGTGTAGTGTTGTTTTGTTGTATTTCTGCCAGGTGTTTCCCTATATCTCTTTAGGGTCCTTTGTAATTATTCCGTCGGTTGTTTTAATTTCTCCTATAGCATTTGTTGTTTCTACTTTTCTTTTGACTTGCTTGTTTATAATATTCCACAGCGTCTTTGGATTATATTTATGTGTCTCAAATTTGTTTTTGAAGTATTGTAATTTTGTATTAATTTAGTCATTTTTTTTTTCTGCTTGTAATACTGTTTATTCATTTCTTGTTTTTAATTTCTCACCAAATATCTGGTGACAAACTTCAATAAAATAAATACATTCAAGCTAGTGCTGCTTTGATACTGTGATGGCGTTCTCATTTCTAATACAAAAAATACTTTTGCTTATTTCACTATCTGTCGAGGCATTAGCCAGAAGTAGTTATTTCAGTAAGTGATTTGTTTTGTAATCTTAGAACGACTAATTATTTTAGATTTACGAAATGTTTTCGTATTTTTAAATTATCTGTAAAGTACTTACAAATGGGAATCATTTACATAGAATACGTTAGATTTACTTACACATCAGACTTGGCAGTGTTCATATGCATTTGTATTAAAATTTCGAAAAAAACCGTTTCATATATTTATATCAAAGATTAATAACCTAAATTTATTTTTTATAACTATGAATAGGTTTCTAAACAAATTAAAGAGGCATTTATACCTTTAGCCCTTATTTTAGCTATGGTCGGTGCATTGCAAGAATATTCCTTCTTAAGTTAGAAATTTAGAAACTCCTTCGTGTGCCGAGAAATATAGGCATCTTTTCATATATTTAGACAGAGTAAATCTAAAGATATTTAGCAAAATTCTAAGCTAAATTCTTGTCGTATATCCTCTGGTAATTTTAATTTTAATAACTGATTTTTAAACTTCTTGATAGACCCAAAAGATGGATATTGGACAGAAAAATGTTGCCATCTTTGAAAAGATCTTATACCAGGTACAAAAACACAGAAAATAAAAATTAAACTTACTACTTACATAAAAAATTTCTGATGTTATTTGAATGGTGGGCTTTTCCTCTTACTTCAATTAATTAAGATGATTATGTAAGTATTAGCATTTTCTTAATGAAATAAATACTGTTGAAAAGATACATGAATTCGTTGATGGCTATGTGAAGATTATTAACATTTTGTTGAAGAAAAAAGTATACATTTTGGATTTTATGCTGTGAAATAAATGTACATTTTGAAAAAATATGAATTTTGAAGGAATTTAAAATTATTTAATCAAATTAAAAAAGTCGGTAAAATAAAAAAGTAGAAACTTTTGCCTATCAATCAAACTTAATTTAGTAAAATATGAAGTTGTCAAAAAGTAAGTAAGTTATTAAGACCAATATTTCAGATCCATTCCTGAAATTTAAAAATTAGTTGTAATGTAATATAAATAATGTGATTAATATATATATACAGTGTGGGCAATCTGTCAAGAATTGCATAGAATACGATATTTAATAATGCGATTGATTCAAAAGGTATAGTAAAACATGAATAGTTTAAAGCATTATTTTATCTTCTATGTACATTATTTAATTTGTTCAAAATTATTATATCATAAATGTCAAACAATTTGAAAATTTGGCTTTTATGTGTAGCAAAATTTTTTTAAGTCACCTAAGAAATTACCAAAAATAATTAGAATTAATATGACAAGAACAATATGTTCCACAGTAAAATAATAATTTTCATTTAACTAATTACCCAATAAGTATCTATTTCAAATGATACTTAGGTATCTAGTTTCTCAAATCCTTATATAATTAAAGTACTAATAATTTAATATTTTAAATAATTTTATTATTTTGCCACTTTCTCTTTGCAGTTCCTAGGTGGAAATAGCATATAATTTATTAGGGGTTTTGTTTTTTATTGAATTTATTATATATTTGGTATGATTTTAAGAGAGTAATAGAGAATTTATTATTATTAATAAGGAGTAATTAAATTATTTAAGCTTCAATTATGTTTTGTGGTTTATTTGTAGAAATGCAAATATGTTTTTTTTTTTCTCTAGTTTTCACTTTTATAAAAGAGTAATTCCCCGAACCTAATTTATAATATGTAATTAATTATGGCGATGGGGAAGAAGGTTATTTGCATAATTAAAATGAAATTACTAGGTACAAATCTGAATTATACTTAGAGAAGATAATAAATTTTCTAGTTACAATTACAAATTTTGAAACAATAGACCCTCGATAAATCATTTTTACTACCCCCTTATAAAACCCTTCTACACTTTCTCCGCTCTCTCGCTCACCCTTTCTTACCCTAATGACTTCTGTGTTTAGAATTTAGGCAATGAATTTGTAATTTAATATGTGTTCTCAATTACACGGCCCTTTTGGCGAGCTTAATTGTTTTGAGCGTCCAAATCCAATTCCCGTCGCCTGTTCACGGACACCTCACTAATTGCGCTTTCGAAATTTTTACATCACACATCGTCACACATGGCCGATATCCAGCTGAGACTATAAAATTTTATTCGCCGCTCGAAAAAAGAGCCCGATACCAAAACAAAGGATTTAAATTAAACTTGTTCCGAGCAACGCAATTCTGCTAAAGTAAAAACAAATGGAAAAGCAACGGTAATTGCCTCCATAACAAAAACGGGGCTTTTTGTATTATAATTATACGGCACTGTCTAGGTCGATATTATCATGAATTAGGGATAAAAAATATTTTATATAAATTACAATTAAATTTCAATTATTAAATATTATTATATTAATAATGAAATAGATGAATGAGAAATTCGCATTAATGTTGAATATGCAATAGAAATTAATAAAAAGCTTGGATTTGTATCATTATTTTAACAATTTTTTATTAAACAGATTATACAAATATTATGCTTAAAATGTATGCATTATTTAAATTATATGATGTAGTACGTTATAGAAGCTTTAAATGAATAAATATATAATTTATCTTTCCCGTTATCGTTACTGTTAAGTTTTATACGTTAACATGATTAAATATACTCAATAAATTGCAGCATTTTTATAGACTTCTCAAAGTTTGATAAAATCAAAAAAAGTAAGGAGTAAACCGAGGTTTATTCATGATAAAATGTGTGTTTTTTTACTCAGACTATGAGCAAGAGTTATTAGATAAAAGTTTAAATAAGTTTCTATACTTCTGATCGAAGTGTCTGAAGGGCACTTTTAATGCTACTTTTATCAAATTACCATAAACTATACTGTTATTGTTTCATTTAAGAGGAGACTTTAATATATAAACTCTGTAAATCAATAAATAATCGTGTCATCTTTGACACTAATTAACATGTTATTGTATTATTATTTTTATTATATTTCTTTACATTAAGAAACAATGTAGTTATTACACTGTCTACAGAAATAACTGGTTACATGTGTTGTATAATTAGCTTCGCATATAGTATACTCTCAAACCAAATGTTTATTTAAATGTTAAGTTTTATAATTAAATCCATAATTTAAAAATAAAGGTGATATTACAGGTTAAGTTGTGGAACATCATAATTTCTTTACTACACATTTTATATTATAATATTGCGTCGATTCGTGATAATAGCTCTATCACTACACTCCAGAGTCTAATCAGCAGTCGTTGGAAGCCTTCCGAAACATCCAAAGACACAACAATCAGTCGGTAAGGTTTTAGCTAGTAGTTTCATATATCATATAAAACTCATTATTTATTCAAAACTCTAAGTAATAATTATCCCCTGACCACTTGTACATGAAAAAAAGCAATATCTCTTTACCTTAAAGGATTACATAATTAAAAAACAAATAGAATTAGGTTTATTGCGCATTTTAATAAAAATTTAACAATTTTTATATACTTTGAATTAAAATTTAAGAAAACCCTTATGTGTGCGAACTTTAATTATAACAATTAAATATGCTATAATCGAACTCCCAATCAGCATAATGATCATTATAAGTGGCGACACCAAACACAGACATAGTTTGGTAGTCATAATCGATGTAATCGATAATGGTAGTACTTCCTGATCTAACAATTATGCGTTTTTCATTATCATTCATTGTAACTGAAAACGGAACGAACTGGTTTCCGTTAAGTACAGGTTTATAGTATGCTTGGACATGTACACCATTCTTCCTCAGATGGACTTGTGTATTGTTCGAAGCTCCCAAAATTATTTCATAGCTGGGCTGTGCTGGATAATCGTATGCACGTGTTAACAATACGTGAGCATCAACTTGACATTTTACGATGAAAGTCAGTACCTTGGTTTTTAAAGGAAAGTAGTTGTAGTACTTCGCATAATTAGGCGGGCTATATGTCTTCAGTACTGAAACAGATAATTATATTTAGTATATTTTTTCAAAGTAGTGTTACAAAATATAAATTGCAAAATATATATATCACTTTTCTCATTTATATACAACATATTTATTTTGGTATCTTTTACATTGTGTTTTGTTTTTACAATTTATTCTGGCTTAGTTTGGTTAGTACGCCACTGTCTGGGATATCGACTGTAGATCTTTCCGCCCTGTCAAATGAATGTAATTAAGTTAAAATTAAATGCTAGTTAGAGGAACTGCCCAGATGATGCGATATAATGAATTCATGAATTGTTCTAGTAGTATGTTTTTATTTTGAAGGAATATTAGGGTTTCGAGGAATACAAAATTTGATGATACCGGATAGATTTTAGGGTTTTGCTACGAATTTTTCTTCAAGGGCTAGTGTATGTTGAATAATATGATCTGTGATGGATTCGTATAACATTTATTGGGTGGATTATGAAGGGAATTGTTGGGGTGTCTTATTTTGGTAAGGGTTCGGAGTGAAAATCTTTCCGCTACTTGGATTGATGTAGGGTGAAGGGACAACATTGACTAAAAAGGATTGAGCTATAGTCTAATAGGGGCCGATAAATTTATTTGTAAATAGTAACGGCGGCCTTCGAAATGCCTTGGTTTTTATGCCGGGCCCTAGTTTTGACTTCGGCTTTAAGTGTTTCGACATGAGGTTTAAAGGGAAATTTTGAGTCAAATAGAATTCCGAAATATTTATATGTGTGGGATGAGGATATTTCGGTTTGGTGGTTTTTGATTTTAGTTTGTTTTTATTAGGATTTAATTGTATACGCCATTTAAAGTACCAATTTAGTAATGGTTGGATGTACGTTTGAAGTACGTTAAGCGCAGAGGATAGGGTTTCGGCATGTGTAATTAAGGCAGTATCATCTGCAAAAAGGAGTGGATATATGGTAAAATTAAAGTAGTGTGTAGAAATGGGATTAAATATGTCGTGGGAGTATAAGTTGAAAAGTAATAGGGAGAGTGGAGATCGTTGTGAGACACCTTGTTCAAGAAAAAATGGTGAGGATGGTGCTTGACGGATTTTGACTTGACAGGATCGACTAGTAAGAAATTCATGGACTATATTGATAAGATGCTTGGGAATATTTAAGAGGATAGATTTATAAAGCAGATCTCGATTCCACTTTGAGTCAAATGCTTTTTTGATGTTGAGGAGAGCAATAGCAGACTTGTGATAGTAAGTGGAAGTAGATGATTTTTCTGAAAGGAAGCCAAATTGTAATCAGGAATACATGTACTATGATATTTTAGGATTTTTTCTTTTAAAAGGGATTCGAATTGTTTGCCTATTACAGGGAGAAGGGTGATTGGTCTATAGATTGTAACATAGAAGGGATTATTATCTTGTTTGGGGATGCATACTATTACGCCTGTTTCCATTCATCGGGAAGGTATTCGTTGTGATAACAACAGCTAAGGATGTTAAGGATAAGTTTATACATACAACAATCTGTAGTATTCTTCTTCAGTTAAAATAAGGAGAGGAATAGAAGTTAAATGAATTATATAAGTTGTTAACTGTCATGGAATTTACTGTCAAAGTTTAGATTTACTGATATTTTAAAACAATTATGAAAATGTCCAGAAAATATTTTAGGAATTAACTTATCGTCCGTGATTGTAGCGTTTGTTGAAGTGTTTATAATGCTGTTGATATGGTCTGATTTTTATATTTTGTCAATTTTTTTTATTACTGTTCAGTATCTTTTGCCTTGCATGTCACTGATTTTTTTTCAAGTTTCTGTCAATTTTTCTCTTTTATATTCGCATATTAGTTTTCTTATGTCTCTATTCATTTTGATATATTTCTCAGTGTTCGTCCGTCATTGAATTTAATGTCTCTGTATAGTTGTTTGAATTTTTTAATCGCTGGATGAATTTATGAAGAGGATATTGTTTTGGGATTTTAGGAGTGTGGAGCATAATAGAGTTAGCTAAAACGGAATTAAATGGAAATATTAAAGTGGGGTCAATATTTGTTATATTGTCAAAATGATTGGAAATAGTTTTTGCCACTTCTTCAATGTTGCAGTCATGGTAGCAATAAATAAATTCAGGACGAAGAAATGTTGATTGGGTGATAGGTGGTCGGAACAGAGATCTGAAATGTGAGTTACTGTAGTTGATACTTGTTGAGCTACCCTCTTTATGGAACCAGATATGTAATTTTGGTGAAGAGAAACACTTGTTATGTTCCATATTGTTACTTTTATTTTCAGTTTCCTGATACGTGTTTCGATCATACCCGATCATTTTCAAAGCAGAGATATAATTACTGTGTCGATAAGATGACCAATATTGCACGTACAAAGGATTATATCGGGTGTTGTTAATTTATTTTACAAAGCTTGGTTTCGTGGAAATGCGAACAAAATTAGAATTGGATGAGAATACGGATATTTGACGGGATTTTAGTTTATTAATGTTGAAATATCGAATAACAATAAAATGATTCTAAAGGGAAGCTTTCGAAATTATGGTGCCGTCTATCGAAGAATAAGGATGGATGTTCAAAATGAACAAGGGACACATGTAGGGTAAAATTGGCCGAGGAAAGAGCGAAATGGGGGCATTAATTCAGGGGATTATTAAATATATTCTGCGTGTTATCCAAAACTGTCTAGTGGTTGAGAGAGGTTAAACCACTGGAATTTCCTATCGACACAGAAATTTTCAGCCTCTCATTATTGCGAAGTATTAAGCAGTGGTGAGATCGTTGAGAGGAATTGGTTGATTTACTTACAACTGATGCGTTTTTTTTCTTTTGCTACATAGTTTGATAATTCGTCTTCCCATGATTGGTCTAAAAAAGGTTATTCTGACTGGGGAAACCCTGTACGTACGCTCAAAATGCACAAAAAAATCACAGAAACTCTTTCAGACAATTGAAAGAATTTGACACTCGTTTAAAAAAGAAGTAAACTATTTACCCCGAATATCAAAAAATATGGATTTCTAAATTCAGCACTGGTAAGGAGGTCTAAAATGAATTATTGCAATACTTAGACTATTGGCTTCATAATGCTTAGCCTTTCGAGGAACAGGTGAATATTTGTTTCAACCTAATAATGTAAATATTCCAAAGCTGATTGAATTTCTTGCCAAGTTTGATCCAGTTTTAGAAGAACCTCTCAGAAGAGTTCAACAAGAGTCTGATAAATTGTCTGTGACTTATCTAAGCAAGTATATACAAAGCGTTCTCTATTCCTTGGCTTGTTACCCTTTAAACCCAGTTGTGAATGATGCATCGTCTTCTTTTATAGAAACAACATTTTTTTTCTGTTGTACAAGAACTATATAATTTTTTCTGGTTCTAAAAAGCGCTGGGAAATGCTTAAAAAACACGTTTCACATTTAACTCTCAAACCACTGAGTGCTATTAGGTGGGCAGAATAGATGCAGTAAAACCTTTGCGGCATCAACTTTGTGAAATATTATTCGAAATAATGGACTCGAGATGCAGAAACTAAAGTTAGAGCAAGAGGATTGGTAGCAAATAAACAAATATAAGTTTATACGGGGTGGATATCTTTGGGATGGCGTCTCAAAGCTATTGCAGTCTAAATTTGACTGTGAATACAAGTATGCAAGCGAAAAAAATAGAAAAAATGAAAAGTTGCAGGCAACTCGGATTTAAATAGTTGATAATTGCTGAGAATCTTGAATGGGTAGCACTGATTTTCCGACCGAATGTAAAGTTAGAACTAGAAAGAAAAAGCTGCTGACGAACCCTTAACGAAGGAATATAAATTAAGAATAAACTTTTCAATTATATCTCTTAATTCATTAAATGAACGATTACCCTTTTGGAAACCTACTGCAAAAATTTTCTATTTTTATACGACATCTTCAAATTCAGCGAAGTAACTGATGAAATACTTGAAAATCATTTGGTTAGCCTCCAGTTAATTCTTTCGGAGATAATGTAAATGGGAATGATATTCAAGAGGAATTACTTGATGTATCTCATATTACAATATTCAATGAAGCCACTCTATGGCATTAACCATTTGTACCAAAATAATTTAAACACATTGAATCTTAACTGTAGCAATTGAATAAAGAAGTAATTAGAAAAAACACGAAAATATTTCTTAAAATCTACAACAAATGAGTCTTATTAAGACTACAAGAAACAAATCACTTTTGAAACAACAACAAGTAGTTGTTTCAAAAGTGATTTGTTTCTTGTAGTCTTAATAAGACTCATTTGTTGTAGATTTTACGAAAATATTTTCGTTTTTTTTTTCTGCTTATTTTGTGTTTACTTGGTTCATTTTAGAACAGAATATGGTCGCCACAATTCTGTAGTTCACTTAATGGAAATAAACAATGACTATTCATGTGATTTGGTTAGTATACTATTAAGTAATATGAAGTCAAAACCCACACTTTCAATTATATTGATTTGATTTCAGTTTGCGCGTATTTCATGGCTTTTAAAATTTTCCTTTTCTTTGAAATTTTACAATCGCCTAATTTTAATGTCAGAATCAGACAAAAAACTTTAACAACAAGTGTAGTAAACATCAACTTTCATACTTAAGTGCCTTTATCTCATCCTCAGAACGAAAATCTGTTAGAAAATATATCTTACTAAATTATTAAAAATATTAACTTAATTGGATTAAGTTTAAACGTTGTTGAGTTACACCTTAAGAAAAACGAAAGACATGTAAAACTCAACAATTTATTCTATTAAATGCACTCACTATTATCAATGCTACATCGAACAAACAACAAGCAACATATGAATCTCTTCTTATATCAATAGCTGTAATCAAATGAATACTTTCGACCGTTACTGCGTGGTAATTAATGATAAACACTAAACTAAAACACTTACTATGTTAATATTACTAATAATTAGTAGTAGAAACATTGTTAGTGTTAAAGTTTAGTGTTCAAAAGTGTTAACCCCATAAATCAGCAATAGTGCACCACACTATTCAAGATAAAATTAATTTAAAAAAACAGATTTCAATAATTATTACAAAATAACTTATTAAGTTATAATTTAAACCCCATTAATAACACCCTATTAAAATTAGTAAAAACATTTTTTTGTTTTATCTTGCGTCTCCATAAATTCCTTTTTAGTCATATATAATTTATTCTTATTTTTCTCTTTTCATATTAATTGTTATAATTAAATTATATCATGCGATGCTTCCTTAATGTATTATATTTCAGTTTTTTTTCCTCATAAATATTGTTTAATTCTTCGTTTAAACTCTGAAGCGTCACTTTTACAGCCTTACTTAGTATTTTTCCCACCACCTTTAATTCTCTTTGATTTTTGCCAAATCAGTAGTATTTTTCATAATGACTATATAGCATAGAAAATTTATATTTAGTGTCAATAGATAAAAGTAAAAATATAGCAAATATAGCATGTTTACATATTAAGGGAAAATATAATAAACGGACTTTAGGATTACGTAATAATATTGATTATATAATATAATATAATTTTATAATACATTTTGAAAATTATTTAATTTTTTTTCTAAATTACTTGAAAATATATTTTTCTTTTGTTGCCAATATAATTTATTTTTCAAAATCGAATTAATTTGTGTTTTGGCGACCTTTGATACACGTGCTGTATTATCTCCAGTAATATTATAGAAGTGACAGATTACTTATTTTTTAAACCATTTGATATTACTCAATATAAAATTAACTGACAATAATTTAATTTTTCATTCTTAATTTTTCTCTTGAAACCATTTAATTAGCTGTTGTGAATTAACGTTATGTTTTAGAATTAACATAAATAAAAGTTGTCAGAGAGTTTAAAAGTAGCCCTATGGCTGACGTTTAAAACCTACTGTATGTGAAGAGATGTAGAATTGCAAGCTTTTTCATGCACACATCAAAGGATTTAAACATTACCTCTTGCAGACTTTTATATCATCCAGTGAATAGAAATTAGTTGAATTATAATTATATATAATTATGCAGTATTAATTGAGTAGTTTTTGAACACCTATAATTTTTATGAATATTGAAGCGGTAAATTAATACTTAATTTTAAATTAAGGGGTTTGGTCTGTAAAAACTATTGGAGCAATTCCTTAAATTATATTTTAATAATTTAACAAATTATATTTCTATAGAAATATAATATATTTTTTTCTATTTATTGTATAATTTAAAATATATTCTAGTATCAATAAATTCGTTGTAGGTATTATAATTGCTCCTTAAAACACACATAATATCTTCAATTAAGATTGCGTAACCAGCCTTCCAATACTTGATTTTTATTCGTATATATCCGATTAAACATGTTTATATGGAGAATTGGTAATGAAACGATTATTCATGCGCACCTGTTAGTTTAGTCGATCCATTGAACTCATAAATGCATACAATATATAGGTTTAGCTTTGAATTAATCTAGGTCAATCCAACCTCTTAATATATGTATATCAAATACGTATAGTAACCAGAAAGTAATATATAATACTTTTGCCCATCTTTTACATTTAAAAGAAAGTATAGTAGTAGTACATCTGATAATAGGGCAATTATTATGAATCTCTTCTTGTTTTCTTCATTGGTTATTGACCAGTGGTCTTTCAGCTCAATAAAGTATATTAGCATGATAATTGACTACTAATCTTTACTTTGGTTAAATATATACTATTTGAGCCACCGGATTCATTCTTAGTGCCCTCTAAATAAATATTATAAATGCAAAAGATTTTTAAAGTATATACAACTGACCTACCAAACATATCAATTACATTATTTTAGGATACAGGTTAAACTAAATGTAACTTCGCTTCGTATAATTCCATTACCTACTAATAAATATACATAATATAAAATCTAGCAAGAGAGAAATATGATATAAATTTTTAAAGTCAATAAAATTCGAATTTATATGTTGCACATGTAATTTTATAATTAAAATTTATTTATAGCGCAATATTTTAAGCGGATTATTCTAGAGTATTAACTTGATTTTATGTGGTTTTGAGTATTTAATTTATGTAACTTAATCAATGATTCGTTTCATTAAATCGTGCGATCCCAATGGCAAAATTCTCTAATCGACAGTTGTTAGTTTTCAAGTTTCAAGTCCATCTGAGGTTAAAACTTTGTTATATGTTTATAAACTTGATTGATTTATTATCACTTTTAAATAAGACAGGTAAAGTACACTGACAATGTTAGTTTTTAATTTAATATCATAATTTTCAGGTAGAAACAGTAAAGTAAAATTATGTTTTTCATTAGTTAAGTTTTAATTAATAAATCTTTTCATTCATCCATTATGTCGCAAATTAATAATGAAAATAATACATTTAATTAAAATATTATGATATAATAACATAAAATAACTTTGCAATTAATTTTATTTACTATAGTTTCAGAAATTCAAGTTGATTTATTAAAAATTATAAAAATCTTCCTATTATATTACAAAATGTGTAATGTAGAAGCGGTAAACAACGTTCAATTGAAATTTTTATAAAAGCCACGCAAGTATATTTATATCCAAATGCCATATGAGCGTAAATTTTGAAAGTGGCCTTAGTCCATTTGTCAATTATTTTCGGGTGCCCGGGGTCACATGTACTTCAAGTTATATATCAATAAAGCATTTGAGGTTACTTATATTCCGAGTAAATACAATAATTCTGGATACATAAAATTTCACAGTTAGTTCAATACTTGAACCTTTTCTTTTGAAAGTCTATTTATTCTTAAATTAAGATATTTATTATTGATAATGTCCGAAGGAAGCGATGAAGGTAATTTTAATTAATTTGTATTGAACAAGTTAACCTCAGTTTTTGGACAATTGCATTCGTTTAATAATCAATACGTTTATTAAATGTAGTTAAATAAAACGCAATATGCATATCTACTTATAATTTAAAACTTAAAATTTTAAAAATTAATTCAGTCATATGGAAAAACAAAACGATGAGACATTTTAGTGCAGATAGTAAACAAGAATTAGTAACTAATGATGTCAAATAAAGGTCGAAAAAGAAAGAGAATTTTAGAACAATAATTCAGGAAAAACATATTGTAGTCAAACCGGAAATATTGTACCTTCAAACTTTACCAAAACAAAGACTGTCATTGCATAAAAAAATACGAAGAAAAATAACTAAAAAATATTTTTGTGAAGATGTGGTATTTTGGAGATTTTAATAAGTTCCCATCAGTAAAAAAAAGGTACCTTTAAAGTAAGTGAAGGACGCTTAAAACGTGTATTAAACTCTGCAAATGTAGGAAATAATTTACGTGGGCGTATTGCTGGATGATCAAGAAATATTTCTGAGGAAGAGAAAAAACAGATACAAAAAGCATTACCTTAACCAAACTTGACTACTCGAGTAGTATATTATAAACGCAAAATGTACGTTCTTAATTTGGGTAATTGCAATGTTCATAATGATAATGTTCACATGTACTTACATGTGCTCACGAAATAGCTTCATGCATCCTAAATTATGTTCAAAATTTAAGAAGTTATAGTTTATAGAGGCATGTGTGTAGGGCAAAATAGAAACATTAAAATAGCTTTAATGTTACTAAGAATTGTCCAAACTGTTGAAAATAATATGGAAATCATAGATCACAAATTTGTAATACCAAGATATTCGTTTTTACCAAATGATAGAGATTTTGGCTTAATAGAAATGTCATTAAAAAAATAGTTTACTGTTTGTCCCCCGAGATTATTACAATATTATCATAAAGTGTCGAAAATATATTAACTTTATTATACATAAAATAAGACATGAAGATTTTGTATCAACAAACTTATAACAAGACGCAATTTATGAAAGGATAAAGAATTCTAACGGAGAATTAATGAACTGGTTAAAATATGTTGGATGCATTTTGTCAGAAATGAACCGTATAAAATTTTCTATAAGACATCAATGAATGACAATGAAAAGTCGTGAATTTATTACCACGTTGGGGTAGACTAACGAAGTTCGAAAATATTATATTGACACCACTGTATAAAAATATCAGACAAATTACAAGAGCAAAATTCAAGGATATATATATAAATATATAATAATATAATAAAGCTGTACTGAAGAGACCGAGAGATCGAAACACGTTTCTGCAGATGGTTATAGACTTGAGTATTGAATTATTTAATTGCTTTTGCTAATTTACTTTTATTTACATCAACCTAAATTCATTTCTTGTTTCAAATTTATCATAATATAGTCACTTACAAATTAATTAACGTACATTCAATCATTTTTAGTTCATTTTACAGAAAGAAATACGTTCAAACTAGTGTTGCTTTGATAGCCTTGCTATTTTGTTACACGCAAATTACTTTTATATCATTCAATGTCTATCGCAGTATTAGCTAGAGAAGTAGTTGTTTCAAAAGTGGTTTGTCCTTGTAGTCTTAATAAGACTCATTTGTTGAAATATTTTCGTGTTTTTTCTATGATGTTTTGTATAATTCTGTGACTCTGTTTACACCAATTAAACGCATGAAGTTCTCAAAATATCCTTGTTGGTATAGTAAAGAACTTATTAAATTAGATAATGATAAGTAATTGGCTCATAAACGTTATAAGAGGTTTCAAATTTCTAAAAGTTATGGTTATTTTAAACAGCTACATACAATATGTGATCATTTAGAACGCAATTTATATAACAATTATATTGAATCTATTAACACTAAAATTTCATCGAATCCTAAACGATTTTGGGATTTTGTAAGGGCTACAAATCGCGATTCTGGTATTCCTGGTGAAATGTTTTATAATAATGAAACTAGCAGTGATGGTCCTGAATGTGCTAATCTTTTCGCAAATTTTTTCTTATCGGTTTATTCTTATGATAACCCTATACAAACACCTGTATTTAATAAAAGTAATGTTATGACATTCCTTGGAATATTTCTAAATTAGAAGTTGTTAACGCAATCAATTTACTGAAACCATGCAATAATCCAGGCCCTGATGGTACTCCGCCGAATGTTATTAAAAACCGCATTTATTCGTTGACTACACCATTATTTTTTTATTTTTCAGTACTCTCTTGACAAAACTGTCTTTTCTGTTGTTTGGAAACGGAGTTATATAATTCATATATTTAAATCTGGCAATAAAAGAGTTATTAGTAATTATAGAGGAGTAACCATTCAGTCTACTATATCTGAACTGTTTGATAAGCTAATATATATTAAACTGGATTGGATAACTCGCCAAATGATAATTGAAGAACAACATGGTTTCCCAACTGGTAGGTCCATAACTATAAATTTGTTAATTTCTAATTTGAATGCCATTAATGCATTGGAAAATAATTCCTCGATGGATACAGTCTACATGGATATTTCCAAATTACAATGATATGGGTTTAGTCAGTCCCTTATTGCATCGTTTCAAAACTTCTTAAGTGATCGTTCTCAATGTGTAAAAATTAATAATCATCTATCTAAAATATTTCATGTTCCTTAAAGTGTACAGAAAGGGTCGTTTATTAGTCACATATCACATGCTACCAACAACTTAAATTTTCTGCTATTTACTTCTTCAAAGCGATATCTCATCTCTATCAAATTGGTGTTGTGCTAATAGACTTAATTTTAACATTAACAAATGTAAATTTATGACTTTCTCTAGGAAGAAACAGGTTCACCATTTTGATTATTGTATTAATAATACAGTCATTGATAAAGTTGACATGTTCAAGGATCTCGGTGTCTGGTTTAATAATAAATTAAGTTTTGATTCGCATTCACTTTGTATAATGGTTACATCCGTCAATAAATGATTATTATTAAGTAAGAGATGACATCTTGTTAAATATAAAATATATTTTTAAAGTTTTGTTTTGAAGCAGTGTTTTCAACAATAAATCTTTATACCAAGACAGAAACCTGTTTAGTTTGGACTTTCACCAATATATTTATGTTTATTGACTAAAACTAAAAAATTTGGCAATTCTTTAACCTTAATCATCAATTAATTAAATAATTAATTTTATACATTTTATTCGTTGTTTTTTTAAATATTTTTAATTGTTACTTAACATTTACCTGTGGTATTAGGTACTATTTATGTTATCCAAAATTCTAACAAACAGATTCTAATATTATACATTATGCTAGATATATACAGTTGCCCCATGAAGACTCTCTTGAATACGATGCATCAATTTATTTACGAAATATGGTCTATTTTGACATTTAAAGGGATCTTTATTTGACACTATGTGTCATTGTATAATTAAGCATTTTTTGAATACAAAATAACTTAGTTTAGCAAGTAGAAAGAACCTTTTTTTAAATATATTAATTCAGATTAATCTATTAATACTCTATAAATATAATCTGTCCAGAATTAATTTTAATTAGGCCATTTATTCAATTATTTTTTACTACCAACAATAAATACGTACCGCATTCAATATTTTTAGATTTTATCAGTGCGAAGCAGCAGAGGACAGGGGAACATAAGTAACTAACCTTTTAATTATTTAGTCGAAATTTGTATCAGGTATAGAAATACTTTTAATACACACACTTTTATCTATTGCTAAGTGTACATTTTGTTAGAAAGTTAAGTATAGTTTAAAGAAGAAACATGCAGTTTTAAATGCTTATAAAATATTACAGAGGGGAAAATTATAATAGGGCCAAGTTAGAGTAGTTCATTTAATTATATTTTAAATTGTTTAAATATTCTCTAAAGTTATTTAGTTTTTAGTATAAATCTATCTTAAAAACTAAATTTCAATGATTTCAAAATAATTGATGAAAAAATCTGTTTTTTAAGTTAGTGCAAGTATCAATAGCGAAGACATAAAAAACAGTAGATGCCTCAAAGAAAACTAAATTAAGAAAAACTTCTGCCCAAAGAGACGTCATCTTCGCAAATCTAAAATTAACCCACTCCGAATTAACAACTAGGTTCTACAATTTAGAATTCAATCTCCTTTATGAACACATTCAAAATAAAATTCACAGAAAATGAAAATTTTAAAAATGATTATTAGACATAAAACTACAATCAATCTCATATAGGCAAGCCATTGTTCTTTAATCGTTTCATTAACTTATCCACTATATAATTTACAGCTCAAGAGATTATCTTATCAAATAACATCACCAGACCTCGAAATATTAGCTGTTGAAATATAATTAGCTATAACAAAATAGGTAGCACTGCTAGAGTGTAAGGTTTCAAAAATTATTATTTTTATTGTTCTACAATTGTACGCCACACAGTAAAACCTTCCACTCTATAAGTGTTTTACTAAGTGATACCATGAAGTTTCAACAAGTAACAGCCTTATCGATGCAATATTGAAAATAGGTAACAATTCAATATATAATAAAGCTATTGCTAAAAGAAAAATTCTCACTCACAAGAACCCAAATAATTATAAATATTTTGATATTAAAACTAGAGAGAAAAATCAATTAAAAATCAAATTAAAATTACAAAAGCGGAGTACTATTATTGTTATACCAGAAGTTTATTATAAAGAAAAACTAAATACATGTGTAAATGAAAACCTTAAGACTGACATACCATTACACAATAAACAACTTAAAATTACTCTCACTAATTGTCCCACTTCAGTCTCAGCAACTCAAAAACGCTTCTTATTATCGAAGAACCCGTCCGCCCCTAAATTACTTAGCCTTCTTAAAATTCATAAACCTGGTGCACCCCTAAGTGCCACAGTTTCATATATGAAGGCACCATATACTAATTTGGAAAAGTTTTAGCACAGGCAATTATAAATCTCACAAATGTTAAATCAAAATTTTCTATTAAATATTTGTCAAAACTAATTGGAAACCAGCTTATTACCATCCTTTGGTGTGACCAGCTTATTTTGAGCATACCACCACTGGAGGCAATTAGCATAGTAAGTGAACTGTTTTGACCGAAATTTTCAACCTATTAGATATTTGTTTAAAACAAAATTACCTGCAATTCAAAAATTCTTTCTAGTAAGCCAAACAGTTTAGCAGTGGGTAATCTTTTTATTAGCAAACATTAACATTTTTAACTGTTAGTAATTAATTGTATCAAAACTAATTTTAAATTTATTTGAAAACTAGTTATAAAAACATGTAATTAAACAGGACAGAAACAGAACAATTTAAAATTATTGTAGGATGTGTAAAAACTGTACTAAAATCATAAAAAAATATCGTCGAAATCAACAAACGCCAAGAAAACTATTAAAATATAACTTCTAAATTTAAAGATGTGTGATCTCAATCGCTAAAACTATTGTAGAGTTAATTTATCATATAGATAAGAATAGTCGCTAGAAATAAACAAAGTAATAGTATTTTCTTGCATTAACCAAAATATATAAAGCAATAGAAGCCTCCAGTATAACTGAAATGAATGTATGGTTAAATCATCTGAAGACACCGTAAAATAAAGTCGAAAAATTGAAACACTCGGGTTAAAAAACCATCGGTCGATTTCCAATGAAGTAAAAGAGAAGCAGCACAGTAATTGTTATGTCGTATTATTGTAATACTTCCTTCAATAAAAAAGTTTATCTCTTTTTAAAATAAACCAAATTACAATGTTAAATATATGCAGATAATAAGAAAAATAACTATCTTCTACATATAAATTATTAAATTGTTAAGGACATATTCTGGCATATTATATTTTAGTTATAGGCTAAATGCATGGTAGTTGGTTACTATATGTGTATGTGTAAAGACTGTAAAAAAGGTATTTGAGTTTGGTTCATAGGTCTCATTTTTCAACCACTTAAAAATTATAAAGTAAATTTATCAATCGATTTTGATAATTGATTGGGCAAAAAGTCAGTTACAATAAATGTTATTACTGCTAATTACTTACTAATCTTTTCAGAGTAACCACCAATAATGCATACTACGACTACAGAAAACAAAAGTAAGCACTTCATTATTGAATATAATACAATAAGTAAATATAACGGCCCAACAGTATTTATATGCTCCGAATACAATGTGGTATACATAAGTTATTTTTGGAATTTTGAATTTATAATCGTAAAACGATTTATTTATGTGCTTATGCAAATAAGCAGATATTCCTTAACTGAATATTGTTATTGATTTTAAAGTATGTCGCATTTATTTATGTATTTTTGTATCCAGACATCTTTTCATAATAATAAGGTAAAATATACTTACTTTAATTGATTTTATTCTATTAATTAGTAATCATTAAATCAAGAAAATGTTATAGTAACTTAAAAGCCAACAAAAACAATTAAAACAACTATAGAAATAGATCTAATTTTGCAGATCGGCATTTTCTCAGAAATAATAAAGTTGCAAATACGGGGCGACCGCGATCTAATAACATCTACCCCACTATATTCAGTAATCTAGACTTCTGCCGTTCTTTGGTACTTATTATAGATGGACATTTCAAATTAAAAATAAAAACGCCTTGAACATTCTACACACACTTCTTCAGAACTTGATGGAATCACATATAATATGCTTAGGCAACTATTGAGAAAATTACTTAAAATATTTAACAATTGGTGGGTTCTATCAAAACAGTAAAGATTACTTTGGCAAGAGCTAGATATGTATCAGGAGAAAGAGAGAGGAAAACCTGGATGGGAACAAGTTGAGAAAATTGTGTATTTGTTGTAAGTGGAACGGATACTTGGCAGCATTTAGCGGAGGAGTGTGTGAGGAATGGGTGGGAAAAAACGAAAAGGTGACTGAATGGGTGAAGGTGCTGAGGCAAAGATTTTGATGAAACTAGTGAAAAGGATGAAAAAAGGAAATATATGTATTATTATATGTCAGTAAAGGTCGTTTTTACCAGAAAGCAAGGAATGACTAATCTTCTGAAAGATATGAAAAAAGATCGTTATTTGGCCATTTCATAGAGCTATACCTTTATTTATTTATATATTATCAACCCGACAGCAACTGGGGCTTATTACATAGTGATATTAACAATGAAAACTTAATTATATAATAATAAAATGATTGCAGTAATAAAAAACAATGATCCATTCATTACTGATACACATTTGCAGAATAGGACTAAAACATACATAAAATACTTAAACCACATAAATGAGGTGCTGAAACTGATTGTTCAGGCGAGGTAGATGGTAGACAAGAGAGTTAATTTAATGGTGCTAGGTACGTGATAAGTGAAAGTGTTAGCATGCCGGGATAGGCACTTCACAATTTAGTTATGATAAGAAAGTAGGGTTATCAACTTTGTTATGAATTATCTTGTATAAGAAGCATACGTCATACAAGATGTGGCTATTTTGCAGAGAAAGAAAGTTAAATTCACTTAGTAAACCTTGATATAGAATATAAAAACGATAGGTCCCATGTTTTACTTGTAACCTAAACACGTATGAACGTTTGAATTGTGTTCCCTCCACCATTCTCTTTCTATGCATCCAATTGTATTTTTCATACATTCGTCCAAAAAGTGGAAAAGCCCCTAAACTCCAAATATAAAATACCGCCAAATTAAATTATTGCATAACAACTGCATTTAAAAAAATTGTATACATAAATAGAGATCATGTTTCAAAATTCATTCCGTCTGCTATGCTGTTATTTAGACTCCTCTAAATATCAACAAATAGTCAATAGCAGAAATAGTAAGTCGAATTTCCATAGACAAGAATGAACACGGATATATTTCTGAATCTTTCACATTTAAAAAATGTACCACCGATGATAACAAAAAACAGTTATTTTAAATATGATAGGTATGAATAATGTACTTGAACGAGGTCACTAATAATATTTTTATTTCAGACAAAGACAACAAAACTAAATCCAGTTCATTAGGTAATTTTAAATTAGAACACTTGTTATGTTTTTTATTAATTAGAGTATTTGACAAAAGAATGCATTCTATAATTCCAATTACTTTTTATTTCCTATTTTCTAGGAAACGAATTTTGTTAACATCTCATTCAATATTTGATAATTTATTGCTGATAACTCTAATTTTAATATATTAAAAGTGATCTACATAATATAATTCAGACCACATATTTTTGTACAGCAGCTAAATTGAAATGCTATTTTTGTGGCTCCTATCGTAAAATATTTCAAAATTTTAAACTTTAAAAAACATTAAACTGTACAGAGAAATCTTTTAAAAAAGTATTTTTGTCAATGTAAGCCACCAAATATGCTCAACTATTGTTATGGATTTTATGCAGGCAAAATACTTTTAAAATATAGTCTTCTTGAAATAAAACGTATAGTTTTAATTGTTTTATATTTAAGCTCTTTAGGAAAAAGAAATTAACTAACATATTTTTCCCTTTTAATATATATAAATCTAATAATTATCTGTGTATCGTTTTATTTCAACTTGACTTGACAACGAGATTAATTCTTTTTTATTGATCCTAATCAATATGCTATGTTGTAAAACCTGTTGGTTATAGTTTATTTAAGAATTAATTTTGTCATTTAAAAAAAAATTAAATTAACAAAATGCACATATTTACTTGTAATAAGTGTTGAATTATAAATATTTTCGCTAGGTTCGATATTTTTTTATGAAATTCCTACATCTCAAAACCCATTTAATTTTGAGCCTTAATTATTACCGATATTGTTAATTATTGTTAACTATTCTATATGCTATTTTTAAAATCATTTAGGTAAAACATAGTAACAAGAAAGAATCCATATTAAAGTAGATTGATTGCAAAAGACACTTTTAATGTTTTATACCCCAATTTATATTTTTCCTATTAAAATACCACATAGTAACGGTAAACGAAAAAAAACCTTCAAAAATCAAAGTATACAAAATAATACCTAAACAGAATCAAAATTATAATAGCTGAATTAAAAAAAAAACAATATGTGTAGGAGACAATATATTTTGTATTTAATTTGGCAACAACCTAAAATTTATAACTGTGAGAAATTTTAAGATAATAATTGATTTAATAATATAATAATATTCACATTGGTAATACAATGTTTATATCTAAAATTAAATCTAAATTAAAATAAAGCAACCCGCATCTCTTAAACTTTATTACACCCTCACATATAGTATTCAAATTTACTTTTTACTTTGCGAACTATCAACAGTTACTCGATCCACCATTGACTTCTTGTCCATATCTGTTCTTCATTCTTCTCATTCTTCTTTTCCTTGACTGTTACTTTTTCTGCATGGACCTACCTCGGTAGCTACTCAAACTACACCGTTCTATCTGCATGCACAACTTACTTCTTCTTCATTCTTCCTTTTTCCACGATCATGCCACTAGCGTCTGCTCAACCCACCGCCAGATTCTTGGCATATCGGTTTCCTCTTCTTTCTTCTCTCTTCCTAAGCCCATGTGACACGGGCAGGCAATCTAAATACAAGCATGTAACTTATCTTGGTCTCAATTTTTCTACTAATCTCGCGAACGATTTAAAAACCTCCCAAAATTTAGATTCCTGTCTTAATCCGGCCAGCTCGTAAAAACTATCTGGCCACTTCAGCCCAGCCAGGACTAGATCCCACTGTGCTCTATTTTGCTGTTCCTGCGTAAACAAACAAGAAAACATAACATGTTCTACGCTATCTATACCGTTTCCATGGACACAGTTTTCTGTTTTTGATCTATTAATCGTTTTCATATATTTCCAAAATTTAATAGACCTAAAGAAAATGAAGGAAACTCTTCCCGTTGTAGCACTTATCCACGCGTTATTCCATCTAGCTAGTGATTCACTCCAAGTTAAACGTTTCGGACAGGAGAACGGTACCCTATTGTTCACATTCGGAATATCCTGTGATGTAATTTCAGCGGCTTCGTTAGACTTCACGTTTGCCCACATTTGCCTTGGTCCAATGCAATTTAATCCTTTCTACTATCAATTATGTTGGCTTGTTCATCGATCTAAGTGCATCAAGTGCCGTCTTATAATCAGATATCACGTGCCACTTGCCGCCCTCCTGTTGGTTTATGAATTCGTCCGCTGTCCTGATGGGTGCTAGTTCGCTACGATGAATTTCTGCGCCGTTTTTATAAACCGTGAGGGTCGATCCCTCCGTGTAAATTATGTTTTCTGTCATAAATTCCGCACTTACTTCATTAAAACTTATACAGCGGTCCTCTTAGAAATCTCTACCGCCTCTTTTTTTCAATATCAATTTTTCCTTTCCCTTGATTAATTTCCTTAAAATTACGCGCCTGCCACCGCTAGTTGGTGTCACGAACCCCCTCCGTTGAGATAGTTCTATATACCACCGCTGCGTGGGTACCTTACGTGTTCCTCCCAATTTAATTGCTTGTCAATTACGATTTCCAAATATTATATTATTTTGTACAGAATCCACGTTTAACCTTATGATTGATCGCTCCTCCGATATTCCACCTAATCAATCAATGATTCGATATCTTGTTCCCGTGTGGGCGAACCCAGAAGTAAAGTCGCGATGTTGGCCGAACATGCTGCCACCTCAATGGAACTTGTTCCCATTGAATCAAAGAATTTTGGCTCGCTACCAAAGTTCAAAATAATTAATCTGCGTTCGTCAAAAAATCGGTAGGACTACCCCATAATCTGGATTGTGCATTCGCGTCTGTAACTAGAATAATTTCGGCCTTATGATGATTAATGATATGAACACCTGTCCTTTAGCTCTTCTTCAAAATCATATCATTTACTTTCCTGATGAGACAAATATGTCGATATTGCGGAAAACTTAATATCACCTTTTCGAATTTTTAACGACCATAATAAATACAAATCCGATATAATTACTCTTAAAACGGTAATATATTGATCGTTCTAGCAAATAACGTATAGTCTCCGCTGAAACCTCGAGGGCAACTATTTCTTCTCATCCGTACCTCTGTATCAAAAACGCGTTTTACCACTTTGGCTGTACACAGCGGTAGTAAGACCAATGCTAATCTATGGAGCACTGGTTTGGTGGCCCAGAGCCAGACAGAAAACCTTAGCAAAGCAGCTTACACAGTTGCAAAGATAGCATGCATCAGCACGACCGGAGCAATGCGAACAACTGCCTTCCACCTCTCGACTTATACGTAGAGGAGATGGCCACGACGGCAGCACTGTCAAAAAGACACCCTTCCTTGGAAGGAAGGAAGACAATTTGCCACCCTGCTACGTCAATAGACCCTATAATGTATCGATAAAAAGAGGAACCGGGAGTGTAGAGGGTGGGGAAACCCTCCGAATTTACACCGAAGATCCGGGGCGGGAATTTACTCGCAACAAATGGACCTCTCATTAGCTATACCCCTAGAGAAGCACACAACTACTCTGCAAGCAGAGATCGTTGGCATCATCCAAGGGGCGAAAGAAATCCTACACCGTGACATCCGTTATAGGAACATCCAAATCCTTACACACAGTAGGGCAGTAATACTAGCAGTGAGTGGTCACAAAATCACCTCAAGACTAGTAAAAGAATGTCACAACACCCTTAAACAAGCAGCACAATCAAACAGTATTGAGCTGCGCTGGGTCAAGGGACTGATGGAAACCCCCATATGTAGAGCATGTGAAGAAGAGAACGAGACAGTGGAACATGTGTTAACCAGTCCATGCTAGGGGAGCTCTGGCCGAACATAGCCAACATAAGGGATAACCCTCCAAGCGTTGTGCTGTCCTTTGCACGCCACCTTGGGTGGCTAAATGAGTGATAGAACAACGCAGGGCTGTCCCAGTCAGGGGGGCACAACGGGCCTAAGTGCTCTGGTCAATGATTTGATCACCCTTGGCAAACTCAATCCAGATCCAACACGTAAGTTTTCCCCATTTAAGGACTCATTCAATTTTTTTACGTCTTTCTTGTCAAGGCAGCTAATTCGGACAGAGTTATTACTATGTCTACTAATTCGTGCTATGCAAATCTCTTCCTATACCGAGTTTTCTGCGTCATCATCGCGTACTTGACTTAGACAGCCGTAAGTTTCACTTTCGGCAATCCCTCCACAATTATTTTATTGTGCCTCAGTTATTGTAACTTCTTTTTGGCGATACTTCCGGCGTCGTGGACGGGTTTTTGCAGCCTTCGTGGACTAAGCATTGGCGGCTTCTTCAACTAACTTTTGGTTAGCCAAATTTAGCTGACCTGACATATTCACTAGCATGCCACACATCAGCAACATCTTCTTCACCATAGTGTCAACATGCTTCCGATCTTCGGTTTTCCACCGACAAATCGGTAAAGTTTTTATTCCGTTTCACTATCTCTGCGCTACACTGATGATATCTAAATTAGATCGAAACCGGTCCGTGCCTGTTATTGACAGGTCACAATAATTAATTTTTACATTATGATTATTATTATTATTATTATCGCTATTGACAGTTCATATGATTTGTCGGTGGTTATATATCCAAAGATTGACCAAGTGCAGCGCCTAGACAATAGATGGCTCTATTATGGTTATACCGGGTGTCTCAGACCACCCGTACCAGCATTTTATTTCGACAACGCTTGGTCGAATGTGACTGGGACAAAAATTTTAATTATTAAAGATTACCCAAGGAATCCACTGATGAGTTTATTTTTTACCGGAATAATCCGGAAGTACCCGGAACCGGAAGTAACTTTAAAATTTCAAATGGCAACATAGTTCGAGTATGGTATTAATTGATAGGTCTTTTTAAAAGAAACAACTTTTATTTAAATGTTTTTTTAAATATTTTGCATATTTACAAAAATAAACGAAAAAAACTAAATTGAAAATTAGTTATCCATTCAACACTAAATTTCCTCAAATAGGCTTTGCTTTTGTTGTCAAAATAATTGACGTTCGTGAATATTTGAAGTAAAATAAATAATTATTATAAAAGTATTGAATGTGTCAACATGTTTTTTACAAACCTCGGTTTTGATGTGCTGATGACATTAGATGAATGCGGCCAAAATTATCGTGGTGATGAGCGAATTTATGCTGAACGATACCCTCAACGAGCCAATCAGTCAAAAAATGTTTTTCGGCGCCTTGCAGAACGAGTTAAGACAACTGGTAAGCTACAGCCCAGCCACAACTAAGGTCGAAGTATCAGAAAACGTGTACAAGATGAAAGAACATTAGATATTCTTGCAGCAAGAATATCTCTACTAGAAGAATTGAAATCGATGCTGGAATAAGTCGCTCCACTGCTTGGAGAGTTTTAAAAAGGAACAAATTCCATCATATCTCTCTACACTAGAAACTTGAAGAGTGGGATTTTCAAGATAGGTTGAATTTTTGTGAAAAGTTGTCTCATAAAAATTATAATTTCTTTCACAAAATTTTATGTGCAGATGAGGCGACATTCGAAAGCAACGGAGTTGTTAATTTACATAATGCTCACTACTGGAGTAATAAAAACCCTCATTGGTTAACAGAAGTTGATAATCAACATGTGTGGACTCTTAATGTTTGGTGTGGTATTTTAGGAAACCAAATCATTGGTCCGCATTTTTTCAATGGTTCATTAACGGAGCTAAATACGCTGATTTTTTAGAAAATAATCTTTTTGACCTTCTAGATGACGTTCCATATGCAACACGTTTAACAATGTATTTGCAACAAGATGGTTGCCCAGCTCTTTACGCAAGAGTTTCCCGTTAAACCGTTTTTCGCCTTTTCCCTGGTCGATGGATTGGAAGGCTAGAACCATTTCCATGGCCACCTCGCTCTCCTGACATAACGCTTCTTGACTTCTTCTTATGGGGACGTATCAAAGACCTAGTCTATAAAGAGCTTCCAACCGCGAGGGATAATATGAAGAAGAGTATACGGAATGTCTGCCGTTCACTTAGTGAAGATGAGATACTACGGGCCGTCAACGACGTTCGAAATCGGCTACAAAGATGCATTGATCAAGAAGGAAGGCAATTTGAACATACCATAAATAATTGAATAGTTGTTTTAATTATCATTTTCTTTACTTTCACACTCTTATTTGAATTTTTAATAAAATACTTTCAAACAATAGGTATTTTTTGTTTGTCGAAATAAAAGGCTGGTCTATCTCAAAATAATAATAAAATAATATTTTATTATTATTTCCCAAGTATTGAGGAATAATACGAAGAATCATGTAAGAATATTTGCAATATTAACACATATACAAATTGTTATTTTAACAAAAAAGCAAAGCCTACTTGAGGAAATTTAGTGTTGAATGGATAACTAATTTTCAATTTAGTTTTTTTCGTTTATTTTTGTAAATATGCAAAATATTAAAAAAACATTTTAATAAAAGTTGTTTCTTTTAAAAAGACCTATCAATTAATATCATACTCGACCTATGTTGCCATTTGAAATTTTAAAGTTACTTCCGGTTCCGGGTACTTCCGGATTATTCCGGTAAAAAATAAATTCATCAGTGGATTCCTTGGGTTCACTTTGGTAATTAAAATTTTTGTCCCAGTCACATTCGACCAAGCGTTCTCGAAATAAAAGGCTGGTACGGGTGGTCTGAGACACCCGGTATATTAGCTTACATTAGTATTTATTTAAAAAAAAATTATGAGAAGGTATATCAGCTGAAATGTTGGGCAGTTACTTTGGCGAAGATAATATAAAAGATAATTTATGAAATGACCATGGCTTCTCGCTATTAATATTTGGAAATTGTTCGATAGGTTGTCTTGGATTAAATATTGATTTATTGATTTTAATAATGCGTAATTATAAATAACAGTTCATAGTGTTAGCGTTGCTTAAGAGTTATTTTTGGTGTATCATAAATGAATTGTTAATATAAATTACCATGCCCGCAAAATGCTAACATACCGTAAAAATTCAAGAGATTATTCCCTGAGCTTTTCTAAGAGTATCTTGTCTTGTAAGAAAAATTATGTTCAACGCAGAAAGAATATTACATAAGTAAAATAAACAAATCTAAAAATACCTCTAAGGAAGCCTGGAAAATTATCAATAAACAAAGAAACAAAAATAAATCACATAAAGTACCTTCACATAGCAATACAACTGAATTAGCAAACAACTTCAACGATTATTTTATTAGTACAATCAAATCAATTCAACAAATTGCCAGTAATTCTTAAAATGTCAATTTCCACGTCCAAATTCCTATAAACAATAGCACAATATTTTTATATCCAGTCACAGACAGTGAACTATTTAACGTTATATCAGATTTAAAAAATAAAAATAAATTTGCATATGGGTTAAATGAAATCCATATGCACATAATTTTCACATCATTTCAATACATAGTAGACCCTCTATTAACAATAATAAATAAATCTTTTACATCTGGCATATTTCCAGAGGTACTGAAAACATCCCTCATTACACCTATCCATAAGAAAGGTGACGCAAATACTCTAGGCAATTATAGACCAATAAGTGTATTATCCATTTTTCAAAAATATTAGAAACGCTTGTATGCAAAAGAATGTTAATTTTTTTTTACTAAACATAAACTATTTAACAAACACCAGCACGGCTACATCCCTGGAAAGAGTATCAACACAGCACTATTTGATTGTATTAATAATATCATAACCACTCTCGAAAATGGTGAACTTGCTTGTGGAATATAATAATATAATATTACATGACATACCTAACTTACTAATATGACCATATTAACTTTTATTAAAATCGTCTATTTTCTATAATGTAATTACAATTAGATACATTATAATTATTATTAGAGCAAATACAATTGTTTTATTCGATTTGACTATAATTATATATAACTGAAATATAGGGAATAGTGAAATATTTTAGTCTATATCGTCAATACATTATAATAATAAAAATTATACAATTCCTGCTTTGTATATGTTGAAAACACTTTACTTATTCTCGATATTAAATGTATCACTAATAATATTAACATTACTCTTGCAGTAATTACATATCACTAAATTATTAAACACACACATTTACAAGACATTTTGATTTTTAATTAACTAAAATTGATGTTTGCTGAATGATTATAATTATTGTTTCATAAAGAGTACAACAATTGAACTCCTCTTTTTCATTTTTTCATTACACTTTCCGGAATTACCTCTAGAATATATATAAGGCGTGTTTTTTTAATAAAATAAAAATATTTTCGATTACTGCACGTAGCTAAACTAGACAGAAATATTCTCGCAAGCGTTAAGTATGCAAAGTGATTTGGTTGCGAAGGCCACAAACCACAGCTTTACGTGCATTTAGGAAAATTACCTCCGCGCTGCCTCGAATAACGAAAAGCGATCACATTTTCAACTTAGAAAATGTAGGTTTGCGTGAATTAATTATCAGTCATTACACATTCCTCTATATAATATAAAATTGATCAATTAATCTGTAGTTCACTAGTCATTTGTGTAATAGTAAATAATATGAAAATATGAACTATTGCATTTAATTATAGAAGAAAAATAAAAGAAAAGCTAAACGTAGACCGGGTGCAAGAAAAACTTCCTGCTTAAAAAACTTAAAGAAATGGTACGAGAAAACTACAATACAGTTGTTCGGAGCACCGGCCAACAGAACTATTATTTTCAACATGGTAGCCAACATGATGTTAACCAACAACCGTTAAACGGCCATGGTACCCTAAGAAGAAGAAAGAAATAATAGCATAATTGATTGTTCATCATAGATTGAAGAAAATCTCTAACACAAATAGAAGGTCCCAATGAACTGAATAAACTATACCTTATGTAAAATTTAATAAATAATAAACTGAAACAAACCACATGTTAATTAAATGCAAAAGAGAAGTCAAATTATATTATTAAGCAAGTAAATCATGCCAATTTGTGTGCAAATATTTCTAGCTATTTCTTACATAAATATATTATTACTATAATATATATACATTTAAAATACACCATTAGTTTTTTTTCTTTTTAATAACAATATTATAAATACATTTAATTCTTTGATTTTAAATATTTATACATTAGCACTCTCTGAAAACAATTATAAATCATATGAGATTAATTGAAATTATACTGTACTTCTGAAACTCGAAGCGTCGGAATGAATTGAAACAGTTGCACAGAAGCAAGTTAATAAAATGGAGATATTGTATTTCCCGTCGCAACTCTCACTGAAGCGAAAGTATGTCAACCATTTCTATAACATCTTTGTTATTAAACTATGAGAGGGAAATTAATATATTCTTGTCGTACTGCTATAGACAGTGAATAGGGATGTATAATGTAAGGGCCTTTATATCATGCTGATATTACCTTTTGCAAGTTTCTTGATGGCACTCAACTCTAAACTTTATCATTATATATACTACAAAAGCTTCGGCTAACTTTTAAACGGCCATGCCTGATAAGTGTCGAAAACAATTTCAGTTTTGGGGGACAAGTCGATATACTTGATGATATTTTCAATAATGGATTTAATTAAAAATTAATAAGGATCTGTTTATTTCGTATTAATACCTTGGTAGTGTATGTTTAAATTTAAAGTAACTATAATTTTGTTAATGTAAAAGTTTCCATTTCGTTATATATGTTACATAACTTCTATAACGAAGTAATAAGATTAGCTCTGTTCACAACAATTTTATTATAATTCGTACAACAAATAAAATTAAAATAAGTCTCTATTTGCAAATGCACTACATATAACAATAATTTGTTAAGTTAATAACGTTAAGAATTATTTTATTTAATTTGTTTTAAAACAAGAGTACGCTTCTTTAAATAAATCAAACCATGTGTTTTTACAGAATATATTTGTAGAATACATCAGATGGGTCAGTGTCAACAGCTGTGTAATAGGTTTCTAGGTGAAAAATAGTTTGCTTCTGAGGAATATGAATAGATAATTGCACCAGGATGTTTGATAAATCCAAAGTTTCATTTAAAACTCAGTGTCTAATACACTTCAACCCTAATTCTATGCCCTTCTAGCGTTGCTTAGTTCAGACTTTTCATTATAACTGAATATTTACCCTGCAAGTGATTCAGCCGATTCTTGTACTTCATACAACGCAAAAATTAATTCTGTATGGATTCAAGGCAAGTAATATTGACCTATGTATGTCATATCCATATATACGATGCATAATCTAGATGACAAACTCAACAATCTACTAGTACCATATCATTAAAAAACTGAACATCTACTAGGTGAAATACGCACTAAGTTAAAGAATTTTGGGTTAAGTGTTAATTGCTGTATTCATGATATTATAATAATTGTTGAAGCTTGGCTTGACAAGGATATCGAAAATGTTGATCTCAAACTTAGTAATTTTATTATTTTAAGAATAGATGGTTCTTTACTTTTCACTCATAAAATTTGTGGTGGCGGTGTAATGATCGCAGTGATCAATACATTTACCTGCAAAAATATCAATGTTGAATTGAGTTTGGTTGATCAATTATTAATTTCTGTTTCCATAGGTAAAATAAATTAAATTGTTGGTGCGGTGTAAATTCCACCGAATTCTCCTTTAAACAAATATGATAAATATTGCTAAAATAATACTTTATCTGGCCCAATTACTTGCTGAGACATTTGGTTATTACAATATTTTTCAGAATTGCAATATACCCAATGAGAATAATGTTTTCTTAGATCTTATCTTCGCGGAAGACTGATTTACTGTCTCCACTGCCACTGATTTTTTATTTAACGCTAACCATCATTATGTGCCTTATCTAATTTTTCACGTGCAAATTATTTGGCTATTAATAATCATTTATTATTTATTGACTGGTGGAAATTTCTTGATATGGGTAGAATTAACAAAATGATTGACGCATTTTACATTGTCTTGTTTTATATTTTTGAAAAGTTTGTGCCAGTCAAACGCTTAAGATAATCCACTTACCCGATTTAGTTTACCACTGAATTGATAAACCGAATTAAGGACATAAATTATATGTGCAGTGCCTTAATTCTATAAATTATCAAAATTTTAAATTGCTACGCCGAAGATGTTTTAATTTAAGAAATAATCTCTATGAAAAATATGTTGAATTAATAAACAACACTAGTAGTTCTGAGGCATCTCAACACGTAAATCTATTCGCCAATTATTTTTCAACTGTACAGTCATGTACATTGCATGTACCGACTTTTAATGATGATGCATGGAGTTATTCGTAGGCCATTTCAATTCTCACAAAGTGAAATATTTGAATAATAAAATGTATTAAAATCGTTTAGTTCGTTGTAGAAAATTAAATAATAAATTTAAAAATACGAAAACATTTCGTGAATCTACAACAATGAGTCTTACTAAGACTACAAAACAAATTAATTTGAAACAACTACTTCTCTAGCTAATACTTCGACAGACATTGAATAATACAAATTAATTTGCATGTTACAAATAGTACAACTATCAAAGCAACACTAATTTGAATGAAATTATTTCTGTTGAACAAACTAATAAATGATAAAATGTACTTTAGATTGTTTAAATGTAACTATAACATGAAAAATTATGAAAAATGAATTTTAAACTGATTTCATTAAATTAAATTAGCAAAAGCAATTAAAAAATCTAGCATTCAAGTTTATAATCATCTGCATACACGTGTTTCGAACTTTCGCTCTCTTCAGTACAGCTTTATTATAAAATTGATCTTAAATACAAATAAAAACACTTACTAAAATAAATATATATATAAATATATATATAAATATATTTATTTTAGTAAGTGTTTTTATTTGTATTTAAGATCAATTTTATAATAAAGCTGTAGTGAAGAGAGCGAAAGTTCGAAACACGTGTCTGCAGATGATTATAAACTTGAATGCTAGATTTTTTAATTGCTTTTGCTAATTTAATTTAATGAAATCAGTTTAAAATTCATTTTTCATAATTTTTCATGTTATAGTTACATTTAAACAATCTAAAGTACATTTTATCATTTATTAGTTTGTTCAACAGAAATAATTTCATTCAAATTAGTGTTGCTTTGATAGTTGTACTATTTGTAACACGCAAATTAATTTGTATTATTCAATGTCTGTCGAAGTATTAGCTAGAGAAGTAGTTGTTTCAAATTAATTTGTTTTGTAGTCTTAGTAAGACTCATTGTTGTAGATTCACGAAATGTTTTCGTATTTTTAAATTTATTATGAAATATTTGAAACTATCAATAATTTTAAATTGAATGGTACAGGTCCTGATGACATCCCTGCCAGTTTTCTGAAGAATTGTATTTTTCTAGAACCACTCCATAATTTATTGTTTTTCAGTCATCAGTAAGGCATATGCTTTTCCCATATTTTTTGAGAAAAGCTATATAACACAACAGGCCAGATCTGGAGGTAGAGAAAATGTAACAAATTATTGTGGTATTTCAATACAATCTGTTATTACAAACTTAATGGATGAACTCATTTCTGTAAAATTAAATTGAATGTGCAGCACTGTTTTCGGTCAGGACGATCCGCAATAACGACTCTTTTACCTTAAAAGATTTCAATTATCAATGGCTTTAAAGCGAAGCACTCTGTTCATACAATTTACACCGATTTTGCTAAAGCTTTTGATCCAATAAACTATCATGTTTTAGTTAAACTTTCCTGTCGAAGATTATGCGCAGACATGCCATTTTTTTTATAAACTCATTTTATGTAATATGCATTGTTGGTCTCTTTTATCTCAAGTAAGCTTTTATGTGAATCCTAGAAACCGACTCATCAGACTTGTACTCATATTTAGAGTACCCTTTGATCACAAACAACGGCTTGGATAGTCCGATTTCACGGTTCATGAGAATTTCGAACTAATTACTCACAAATTCAAATTTTATTTATTCTGTGGGTCATATGGCAGGTTTTTGTCGCATCGTAAACGTATCAATTTTTGTTAAATATTTATTAGATCTAAGATAGTTTTATGTTAGATTAGATATTATATAATATATTTTATTTTCTGTAATTTGTATATTGGATTTTCTGTTGATAAATAGTATTATTTTATCAAACTAAAACACAGTAATGAATTTTTGGAGATTCAACATTAAATTTTTTCTTACTAGAACCTATGTTTATAAAGCCTTTCTGGTTATATTGTAGATGTATGCTGAAAACGCTTTAATCAAATTTCACTCGAAGATCTTTTATCGATATAATTTTTTTGTCTTCCTGGAGTCATAGAATAACCTTTATTTACGTTAAAAAGTATTTTTTTAATACACCACTCATACATATTAATAAAGTCTTCTATTTATGTATTCAAAACTGGCTACACTGGTATTGCTACGTGAAATCTGATATTGCCATCGTATATTTTTACATTTTTTAAGTTATACGTACTCCAAACGTTCGAAAGTTGAAAATTTCATTCAAATTTCGAGCTATGATTTATAATGACTTTTGACGTGTGGTCTAACATTTGGCGATAAGCACCATCCATAGCCACTGTATATCGCTGAATTCAAATGTGTACGTAGTTCGCTCACGGATGTTAAAGAAGGTCGTCTAAAATCGGTCGTTGTGCCGGAAAATGTCGATGCTATGCGAAAACCTAATTGAAGGAGTTTATCATGGGACGTATGATGAACTCTAGAGTAGTATGATCGGCCTACATAAGATTTTGCACGTTTGCAACATTTGGGTGTTCGGAAGTTGGATTCCACATTTGATGATAGATGCTCAAAAAAATACTCGTGCCGATTGTTGCCGTAAAATTATTTCAAAATACTGTGGTGCATTCAAAGCCGTATACAGCATAGTCACAAGTGACGAATCGTGGATTTATGCGTATAAGCGAGAAAGAAAAAACTAATCTGCAGTTTGGGTGTTTCAATGTGTTAATTCAGCATGGTATATGACCATTTGTTTGCCTGAAGTTTTCGGTAAATTGAGAGAAACCAACCCAAAACGACGAATAACTTTGTATCACGTCCATGTGAGCTCACATGCAACAAACGAGTATTTGGAAACACAAAAGATCGAATTGATGGTTCAATGAATTATATTTACTCGTTATTATAACAAGCGGTGTGATTTGGAAAATAAATTATTAATTGAACGGCATAATAAATAAATACAACTCATAAAAAAATGCTTGGCCTTCATCAGATCCATTGGAATGTGATGGTGTCAGACTAATTATAGAATTGGACACTTTTTCAAAAGAAATTGTTGGATGGCAATCCAAGATAACATTTGAATAAGAGAGTAACTCTGTTTGGTAAGTTGATGTAATGTACACACTAGAGAAAATTTTTATTTTATTGAACATTTGAAAATTTATATACATAGCATGTACATAATGTACATACAGTACACATTGCATATCTATGTGAAGGGCTAAATACTACATACGAAATAAAAAGAGTACATAAATTGCTAAATAACATACATATTGTACTTGCAAAAATAATCAGTTATTTTTTTTAACATTACTTCTGAAAAATAAATGTTACTCAACAAAATTCTCGCATTTAGTGGTCAAAATCTCAATAAATGCATACAAAATTATATAAAATTCCGGTTAAAATTTCATTATATAGAGTGTTCCTATTTTACAGATTCACTATATGCACGGAGTTTTACATGAAATTTGATTAAAATATCCTAGGGCTTGAAAAAATTGCAATATAAAGACTTTTTCACCATATAGAGTTTCACTATAAACAGTACTGTATTTCAGATTAAATATATTAGCGATAATAATTGATTTGCTAGTCTCTCGCAATGCTCAGACCAAGTTAGTATTGCCTCAAGATATATATGCCAAATAATTTACCTTTGTTTTGTTTTTATTGCTCCTCTAAATTTCGCGATCCGAGTATAATAGTCTGCATTTTTATTTTATTTATGTAAGTTCGTTTGCTGCAAACCAATGCTTTGTTTGATTTTTGGTATTTTTAGTTACAGTTAATAATGACTCTAGATTTTTGAACTCTTTAGCACTGATGCATCATCTGTAAAAAGAACAAAGTTCGTTTCATTTATATTTTGATTTATATAATATACGTAAATAATGAAAAAAGTTATCCCAATATGGATTCATTCAAAACCCTCGATTAATTGGTAATATATTCATGAAAAGTTATTCAACATATTGGCATCGTTTATGACCTAAAAATTTACTTGATCAAAGGTCATAGGTAATTTTTAAGTTCATAAAGTAGAATGTTGTGCGAAATGGAATAAAATGCCTCTATTAAGACAGAGCGAAACAGCTACGTATGTTTCATCTTCAATGTTTGAGTAAATGTAATTTAGGATGTCAACTAATGCAGTTACTGTACTTTTATTTTCGTGGAAACCATACTGAGCACTTGACAAAGATTATTTGTCTCAAAATATTTAGTTAATCAATTTTTATTGCTATTTCAAATATTTTGCCAATTAATAGAGTGATATCTATAGGGCGATCATTAATTACATTCTATTTATCACTTTTTTTAAATAGGTACTACTCTAGAAATGTTTAGGGACCGTGGAAATATTGAGAAAACTCCCTTTCTGGCCCCAATCGGCATTTTATAAAGATCGGGCGGGCGCTGTGGTAGTATCAACAAACCATTAAACATGACAGGCCCTAATATTTATGACAGAGAGTGAGCCGAGAGTGAATGGTGTTATATTACCGCTTCTTGAAGTAGATACGGTCTGCCGTATACCCAAAAATTGGTATATTATTTCAAAGGAAATGTTACATTGATTTTATCAAAAAATAATCATATAATATTTATATTATACTAATTTTTCAGGTATTTGCTTAAAATTAATTTCGGATATTGATTTTACGCAAAGTTATTACAATATTATTACCAGCTGAATGCAGGGCGGAAATAAATCAGCTTATTTAAATTAAATAACAAATATTTATTATTTGGTTATTAAACGATTTTCAGTTTTGAAATGTTCTGAAATTTTTTTATATGATTGATGGTAAAAGCTATTACTTTTTTATGCGTCTTGGAATTATGAACGTTAAAAGAAAGTTTACAGTTATCTGAAAACGAATCGTGTGTGTCAGTACTAATTAACCGGGTGTTCCTCAGTGATAAAACACAATATGTAAAGATTGATAACCATATATCGAATGTAATTATTGTTTCTTCTGTTGTACAGCAGGATTCCCACAGTGGGCCCTTATAATTTTTATTATTTATTAATGTTTCATCTCATTTAGTTTCATGTAATTTTCTTATTTACGCTTCAATATTTAAAAATTACATTTTCGCGCAAAAGGAATTGTATTGTTTTCGACTATCGTATAAATAATTTAATAAATAGTAAAAATAAATGTTTAAGTCTGTGTGTGTACCGCGCGCGCATATTACTATATTGCTATTTTTGTAATCTTTTAACACTCTATCTGTACATTTGCATAGATTAGGTCATTTAATTAGAATGCGTTTTAATTCTCTATTCTACAAATTAGATTTGATTAGATAGTATACTTATTATGTTTCGTATATGTATTTATCACGTTCTTGAATCTAGTTATAATTTAGCATTTTCCATTATAGTACTACTTATTATTTTGTGCATTATGTAAAAAGTTGATCACGTTAATAAATATTACTACTATTATAATAATAAATTATTAATATTAATATCTTGCTTTAAAATAATTAAAAATGTACTATGAATAGGTGATTTTTTGTTCTTTTATCAAGGCTAATTCAATTTGTTTGTCGGGAAATAGTTACTTCGGTTTTCTCTTATGTAAAGTACGAAAGCATCTTTCAAAATTTTGAATAGTCTAATAATTGTAATTTAACTAGATACAGTTTTCTAATTTTGTACAAAATAAATAAGAAATAGTAAAATGACTTACTCTGCTTATCAACTGTACCTTTAAGTTAACTCGTTTTAACAAGAATAGTGAGTATGTGCCTTTGAATTCTGTAATTTTAGAACTCTTGTACTTTTCAAAGCACTGAACTTTTTCTTTTGTGGTGTAAGCTTGTAAAACTCAAATGGTATATAATAAAAACCCTTACTCGGTAAAGAATTTATGTTACCTTTATAACAGATGTGTACGGCAAAAAAATATATGTTCATCAATTTGTTCCACTCGAAAATTCAAAAATATACCATTTTACATTTCATTATAGTTGCACCCTTTAGTATAATATTTTATATACAATTGGAGTAATTTAAAATTATCAGTTTATTTTACGAAAATACAAATTAAATAATGTAACACATAAACATCTATAAAATAGCTATCGACTATAGGTCATTTCATCCTTTCAAAATATCTTTATTAACTTTTAGAACTATTTAAAAATAATCAATAATTTTTATTCTTTATCTTCATAATAACTCCAATGTTATTTAATTTAATTTTATATTTAGCTATTTTTAAGGATTTGATATTTCTGTAAATCATTATTATGACGTGTTCGATTCAAGTTATGTTATGTTATAAAACGTACAATTGTTTTTAGCAGCTTTATTTTGTAAGTAAAATTGTATAAATTTGTTAAGAATACGGTTTTATTTGTATCTATTAATTTAATATAAATAAAACGGTTTTAAAGTATTAATTATACATTCTTCGTTATTGTTGATGATTTTATTTTATAATGTAAAGAACATGATATCATACATATACTATTATTACATTTTTTTAATGAAAAAAGAAATAATCAAATTCTATCCATATAATAGTAAATGCGATTTTAAATTTACTAGCATATACAAATAACAATTGCATTGTATATAATACTGGGCACTTAAACGGTCCCTTTTCTAGTCGCGGCACTAGTGTAGGAGTGTTTATAATATCGAGTAGGCCCGATACCAGATGTGTACGGCAAAAAAAAAGCCGAGGCCACAAATCCATCCTGGCCGAACAAAATTTATGACTTGTTTACACTTGTTCACGCCATTAAAAACATGTAACGAAACCTGCGGCGGAATCTTTTGGGGCCAAGAATGAGTAGTGCCAAATATTGCATCTATTACTTTGTTTATTAATTTCGTCAAGTGAGGTATAATTATACTTATTACGTGCTTTATGGTGAGGCTAACTGTGTGAAGTGCTAAGTTTATTTATTATATTCCTATCTTACGATTCGGAGAATTCTGATTATTTAATTAAAACACTTTAGCTTTGTTTGTATAACATTGTATTTATTTTGTGACTATAGTTTTGGTAATTAAACGTACCGTTATCAAACATAAAGTGTTATACAAACAAAGTTAAAGTGTTTTAATTAGTGTTCTACATGCATAACGAAGTAGATGCCTGAGGAAATTTAAAGAAATAAAAAATAAACTGATTGTTTAAAGTTAGTAGTTGGTATTTGGTTAAAATTTGATAATTTTCGGGTAGATTTTGTATTATCATTCTTTGGAATAGTTTTACTCTTCAATCAATTAGCTGCCACATTTCTAATATTGGAGAAATATTTATTGAATGTATCTGGTTTTATTCCAGAAGTTGTATTTTGTATTTTATTAGTATTTATAACGCCTCACGCAGCTATTGCATAATTATTTGAATGTGTAATATACTCATCAATTTTTAGTTTGTTTTGTTTTCATATTTAATTAGTTAAAGTACTTTTATAATTTTGTAATTGATTCATGTAGATTTAAATGTGAAGATTTTTGTTTGCCACAAGAAAAATTAAATTATTGCGCATTTGTTTTAGATTATCATTAAACTTACCAGATTGAAAATTAAGGGATTTTTGAGGAAATGCCAAATATGCCTCACATTTAAGGACATAGCTTTTAAAATATAACAATTATATACATTCTTTTTGATTATTTTATTAATTCCAGGTCATTTTAGTCCAAATTAATTGGTCATACATTAATATATTTATTTCTAGATACTAAAGCTCACTACTAGAATACAAATTACATTGATAACTTCGACGACTTCTTTAATAATTTGCATATTGTTACTTGTTTAAAATATATGCAAAATTCAAAATGTTTGCAATATAAAAAAGAACTTTTCTGAGTTTAATTAATTTAAATATATAACGAATAATTAAATAAAATACACAAAACACTATATACTATAATATATAATAGTAGGCATTGGTTGATCCTATTTATAGTACTATGTTTTCTAGGTTCTTTTATTAATACACAATATAGAACATTTTAACTCTGTATTATTTATATTTTTCATTTATTTAAATAAGTATAAAAGGGTTAGATTAAAAAAGTACTTCCAATAAACATTTTCTTCTGTAACTAAATATATAAATAAAATTATGACAGAACGTAAGATAGATAAAGTGTAAGACTCTGTTGACTGTGATATGGCGTTAATTCTTAAGAGTGTGGTGGATAGGGGTGGATGTTTATTGAGAGGTAAAAAGTGCAGTTTCATTCGGACGAAAGTTCAGCAGCACACTTGGCTAGACATTATCCCGGAGTCAATCGAACTTTCCGCAGAACAAAAACACCGGTTTTCAAGAAAACTTCAATGAAAAGAGAACTTAAACCTTGGAATTGAGCACGTGAGCCAATGGAAAGTTTCATAATTTTCAACTAGGGCTGGATATATGTGTGGATATGAACGTTCAGCACAGGAATAAAGTAGTAATTTATAATTTACTACCGTGAAATAAAACTTATAATTTTTAAAAGTTATTTATACGTCTTTAAAGTATATAGATGCTTAAGGACTTGGAAATGAATTTATTTTGTTAAGGTTCTTACACTTCTGTTATTAGTAGATTTATAAAGATGTGTTTAGTTCAAGAGAAACACTCGCTTAAATAAGGTAATTTAATACACTAGAGTTGCTGTAGCGTATATCTAAATTAATATTGCATGACTACTCACATGAATATATGTACATGCAATAAATTATTCATATTGCATTGAGTTCGATGGTTCCAGCGATTCGTTTTTATTCTTTTCTTTATTAATGTATATTTTATCTAAAGTGTATAAGTATACATGAACTTTTAACTGTATTACCCAATAATAATAATATAATATTAATGATTAATTATACTAATCTCATTTAATCAAGTTACGCATATATTTCATAGTATGAGATTTCGGATTAAGAAAAATATATCTGAAACAAATTATATTTATAATAAAAATGGGGTTAACTGCTTGTAATCTTCGCATAACTCAAAAACACATACAAATTATATTTACATATATTAAGGCTTCAGAATTTAAATATAACATAAATAAATATACACGTTGGCGTGTTTTTATTCTTATTTTTTCAATATTCAAGAAAACTCGTGTAATTCATATAAAATTTCCAAGTATCCGGATTTCGTAACTAGTTAAGATTTGCAAGGGAAATAAGGTCCACTGAACTTGTCGAATTAGCTTGTTGACAAAAGTTGAAATTACTGCCGATTGCATATACCGCAAGTTAGAAACTTTCCCGTCGCACATACAATTTATTAGACACAGCGAAATATATAAAAAAGTTTTTCAAGCAAAATTTATTTTCTTGCGTTCCCTTCTACTTACTATATATCCAATCGTATATGTATACATAATACACAGCTACTTTCCGCAGCAAACAAAGTGCATATCGAAATAAAATATATTAAATGAACGCAAATATATTGCTTCTTTCCGAGATATTTTCACGGGAGTGTTTACTGTTATGAAACCCTTCTATTTATGAAATGAAAAAAAAAATATTCGAGCAATATATTTAATGAAAATTTTTTATGTGGGTGTTTATAGCTGTATTGATGCGGTTATTAAGTCTATAGAGTATTTTGTATTCTACGACATTCGTCAAAATATATTTAGAGTTTACAAGAATCACGAATAATCTTAAGTAAATATAATTACACATGTAAATTCAATATTGATTTACAGGTGCAGTATTATAAAAAATAAAAGTAATCATTAAAATTAATTATTTTATTATTATTTTTATCAACTAACAGTTTCAGGTATGTAATTCAATACCTAGCGGTGCTATAGTATTGTTTTAACTGTTACATTTTATATTGTAATAATGATATACTAATCAAAATAATTAATTATAATTATTACTTTTATTTTAAATATAATTATCTTACATATTTACTGTAACTTTTGTATAGTACGATCTGGTGTAAAAATATTGCGTCAATTTATTATCTGTTGATTTATTCATTTATACTCTCATTTATTTATATCTTTGGTTCGTTGTTTATATTTATTCACCACGCGTATAAGTTCGGGTGGTAACTATCAGCCCTTATTGAGGTCAGATGGATGTAACTCTATGCTGTGTCTGTTAGAATATGCGACGTAACATACATCCATCTTAACGATATTTAGCTGTAAAATGTCTCATCCAAAAATACATGAAATACTTGAACTAGGGCTCTTTTATAATAATAATATAATAATAATAATAATATATTTATTGGTGCTATTATATACATGATATTTACACAAGTCAAACAAAAAAATGAGTTTACAAACTATGTTGTACTTTATCAACATTAGACATATAATCATAGAATTCTTCACATGAATAAAATGCATTCGAAAATAGAATATTCTTTAGTGTTGCTTTAAATTTCGTATCATCTAGCTCTTGCATTTCTCTTGGTAGAGAATTAAATAATTTAATCGAGAAATAATTTGGACCATCTCTTGATTTCAATAATCGTTTGAATACTGGCCTTATATAATGGGCGTGCCTGGTTGAGTAATTATGGGTGGCTGATTGTGGTTCATACATGTTAAGGTGTGTTTTGATATGAATGAGACACTCATAAATATAAATACATGGTACCGTAAGAATTTTTAATTCGGAGTATTTTAATTTGCAACAATCCCTGTATTTAATACCTCCCATAATTCTAACCACTCTTCGTTGTATTCTAAAAATATTACTCACTGATGCCGCATGGCCCCAATTTATTATACCATATGATATTATGGAATGTATATAAGCAAAATAAACATTCAACTGTAACTGTAGTGTACCAATTTCTCCTAGCTTCCTAATTACATACACATATTTGGATATTTTATTAGATATATACAGTGTGTGATGGTCCCATTTTAATTTGTTATCAATTCTTATACCAAGAAATTGTACACAGTCATTGTAATATGTATCTGGTATTTTGCGTTGTGAGAACATGAGGTGCTCTGTTTTATTATCATTTAGATACAGCTTGTTTGCAAGGAACCATTGTTTAGTGTTAGTCTCTATATCGCTCATGTCTGCAGCTAGTTCACTAACATCCTCATTTTGACATAATAGTGTTGTGTCGTCCGCAAAGAGTGTAAAGTGGGCCCGGTTATCGCAATTAGGAAGATCGTTCACATATATTAAGAATAAAATAGGTCCCAAGACGGAGCCTTGCGGAACACCCATAAATATGTGACGTATTTCTGATTTACTACCGTTAATTTCAACATATTGTTGCCTATTTTTGAGGTATGACGATAAAAAAGTTACGGCACTATCACCAAAATGTAATAGCTTTGCCTTCTCTAATAGTATATTATGCGACACACAATCAAATGCTTTGCTTAGGTCACAAAATAGGGTATAAGTATAGTAATGATTTTCAAAACCGTCTATTACATACTGTGTTAGGTTCTGGATTGCCTGAGAGGTTGATTTGTTATTTCTAAACCCGAACTGAAAGGAATATAATTTCCCAGAATTTTCTAAGTAATTAGCTATTTGGACTGCAATTAATTTCTCAAATATTTTACCAATGATTGGTATTATTGATATTGGTCTAAAATTTGATATTCGTATGTCCCCTTTCTTAAATACCGGTATAACCTTTGCAATTTTCAGGACATCAGGAAACTCGTTAATTCTGATGCTTTTATTTATTAAGTTTGTTAGAGGAATCAAAATAACATTCAATAGTGTTTTAATTATTTTGGAATTTAAACCATAACAATCTTTACCTGCAGAGTTTTTTAATGTTTTTATTATATTCCTCACTTGTATATACGTTACCTCTTGAAGCGCAAACTGAGTTGGAGCGGGCGCAACAATAGGTAAGTATTCCAGAAATGAATTTTGCGACGGCGGTAAATTATTTGAAATATTTGCTGTGTTGTTAATAATGTAATTATTAAAGTCATTAGCACTAAATGGTAAATTCTGAATTTTACTTCCACTTTTAATATTGGTTTGGGCTTTGATAATATTCCACATTGCTTTATGTGGACATTTAGAGTTAGTTATGTATTTTTCGTTTGCAGTTCTTTTAGCAAATTTAATGTCAGCGTTATATTTTTTCCTTAATTGTTTTATTTGGATAGTTATTGCTGGTGATTTTATATGCCTATTATATAAAACTAAATTTTGTAATTGCTGCCTCTGTTTGTGTAATTTATGTGTAAACCAATTGACACTAACATTCGGTTTTATTAACTTACTTTTTTCTGGAAAAGCTTTCACAACGGCAGTTGTAATTATGTCAATAAAGTTAGAAAATTTTGTATTAATATCCAGTGTATTGTCTTGTATAAATCCCCAGTTAGTAGCTTCTACTATATTATATAAAATAAGTAGCCCCTCTTCTGCAATTGACCTATAATTTACACGTTTAGTTGCGTTGACGGGTGTAGATAATTGAAATTTTAATGCAAGAGCTAGATGATCCGAGAAACCTAGGTCAAGCGCGATAATTTCATTGTGTTTAATGCTACAAAATATATTATCAAGCATATTTTCTTTACGCGTATTTACTGTTAAGTTACTTGTAAGGCCAAATGATTGCATTAGTGTTACTAGTGTCAGCGTAATTGTTTCCAATGTTTGATTAAGTTTTATATTGAAGTCACCAGTTACAATAATTGTTTTATTTGTGTTGTATAATATTTGCAAGGCTTCAGTAAGTTTATTAAAGAATACATCGAGATTTCCGTTCGGCGGACGATAAATTGTTAAAATAGCTGTGTCCCGGCTCTCAACTGCACACATTTCCGCATGATATGGTACTGATAATAAATTAATTTCATTTATAGGTTGACAAGAAACATCATATTTTGCTATTATCATAACACCGCCGTGTCTACCCCTATTACGACAAAAAGCAGTTGCTAACGTGTAGCCCGCGATTTTAAAAGCGTCCAGTTCATCGTTACATAACCAATGCTCGTTTATACATATGTATTGATAAGATTTACTTTCTACGTTACATGCGCATTTATGCAAGTAAGCTTCCAGCTCGCACACTTTATTACTAATACTTTGTGAGTTTATGTGGAGTATTTCAAAATATTGCTGTTGGTTTGAAGAATTTGCACGTCCAATTTTGTTGTTTCCAGTCTTGCTTATAGGAATACGTCCAGTGGTGTTGCTTCTTGATGCTGCTACAATTAGGTTCCTTTTTGGTCCCTCGGAGATTTCCGTAAAAAATTGTACCAGGTTACATGGATTCCTTTGTCCCAGGAATGTGGTTCTTGAAGTGTGGCAAGAAGTGACCAATCAGCGCCTATCCTGAAGCTGTTGAAAGTTGGATTCGGATGGGCCGTATTAATAGTTTCTACAATGAAGTCGGTTCTGTTGTACTTTGCGTTTAATTTTTCTTTAAGGGACTCTTCTGTGACTGAGAGCGAGTATCTGGAGACATGAAACCATGCTCGTTTTTCCTTAACAACTGCATTGAATAATTCGTTTGTTGTTTCGCCTGTTCCAGTAATAATATTTTTATTTCGTCTTTTGTTTTTATTTTTATGTGATACTGTTTGCCAATCGCTTTCAATATTTGTCTTGTCTTTAAGAGTCATCTTGCTGGGAATTGCGGCAGTTGCGACATTAATAGCGTGTGCAACCTGGTCTATGGTAACTTGATTAGTTTCTTTAGAGGTTCCTCTTTCAGATTGCACTATTTTTAAATTGTTTGTATTAGCTATTGGTGAAGAGATGGCATTGGTGGTCAATTTAGTTTTAGTTTTATTTGAATTTTTAATTATATTATTTTGTACAGTTTTCTTTTCTGCTTCATTTTGATGCATGTTTGTAGATGGCAGGCTTTCCATCAATGATATAGTTTTATACAATAATTTAATTTTGTCTCTAAGTTCAGATATTAAGATATCTTTCTGGTGTATGATTAAGTGCAGATACCTGGCTTCCTGTAAGGTAGTCTCACTATGTATGACATCGTCCAGTGAATGAATTGTAGCTTCTGTTGGCACACTAACCTCACTTATGGATTGGATTTTTGTACAGCATACTAGATCTTCACCTGCACAAGTGATGTTGTATTTTCTAGCTCACGATTGATGGTACAAAGTCCCACAGTTAACGCACTTCATACCAGTTACCGCGTAGCTGTTACATTTACAGCGTTTACGTTTATTATTATCTTCAGATAATTCAGACTCGTTCGCCATTGCACAAAAATAAACTGTAATTCAGTATACACTGTAAAGTTTAATAGAAGTATCAATCTTCGGATATCTTATGTTGCACCCTACTTAAATCGTAAGTAAATACTAGAATCTAATTATTCTTTAGTATAATTCCTCCAATCCACAGAATAATATTTGAATAGCTAAGTTTGTGTTTCCTACCTGTAGCAGTGATTTTTTTAAGTTTTACTAAGCACCATTTTATTGATTGATTTCTTGTGAGAGTGCTTCGGCATTGGTAGATAGTAGTAAGCTAGATGATTTTAAAAGAATTTTTTAGTTGTAGATTGCAATTTTCCATCTTAGTTTCGATGTTTTTCCATTTGAAAGAACGTTTAGGATGGGTTCATTCATTCTTTGAATTTTCTTTATATTTCACACACTTTATACCTTTGTTTGTCATTCCTGCATCTTGATTCTACGTTGTAACATTGTTCATTATATTCTAAGCAGGCCCTTCGAGATATAGCATCTGCGTTTCTGTGAGTCGCAGCAGCTCTGTTTTACTATCAAAATATAAAGGCTGTACAATTACCTGGCAATTGAATTTCTAAACTGCAGGAGTCATTTAGGAGCATGGTCTGTTCTTATAAATGTCCCTATAAATACATATTAAAATGATCTACTGACATTAGTTCTACAAGTGTTTCTTTAGATTTCGTACAAATTGTGTATTAAGTTCCGAACTCTTCTTCTCCGTGTTTCCGCCATGTGGTACCAAAAACTAACTCTGCGCGGGTACATTAAAGGTCTTCTTTTATTGTGCTACGCAAGCTTTAGAGCACTCCTGGTAATTGACGCGATTAGTTGTTCCTACCCCCTCTCGCAATCAGGAATATCTTCAGTTTCTCTACCGGACCATTAGCACACGAATGATACACCGTCGTTTTTATAGATTTAATTCCCATGAATTTACATAACTCGTTATAATTACGAGGGGAATTGTGCTCCCCTATCGGAAACTATATCCATTGGTATTCCAAATCTCTCCATCCGCTCTGAATATAACGTTGTAACTATTGTGTTTGTTTGCATTTCGCAAGGTGTATGCCTGCGGCTACCTTGTCAACTTGTAAATCTGTCCAAGACTGTCAGCAGGTATGAAAATCCATCGATGGGGATCTTAACTAAGTCGATGTGAATATTCCCGAACCGGTGATCCGGTTTTGGGAAATTCACAACGGGGCTTATGGTATGCCGTTGAAATTTTGCTTGTTATTGGCAGTCTGGGCAGTAGATCGTAAATTGTTTCACATCTCTATGCATTCCAGGCTAAACGAAATATCTTTATATTATATATTTGGATGCTCTATCCCTTGGTGGGCTATGTTACGCAACGTTTTGAAACTCGAAAGACGAAGTATTTGGGTTACTTAAAAAAACGCTGTAATTTCTGGTCGGTTTTTTGTGCTTTGGCTATATCTGTAGGGTCCGTTCAAATGATATGAGAAATTCTGGAAAGTGCATTCGGTACTACATTATTTCTTCCTGCTATATGTCGTATGTACTAGATATATAGTCCATTTGACGGACTTCTCGCGGATTTAATACACTTGTCCCTTTTTTCAAACCAAAGAAGAGAGGTTTATGGTCCGTCAAAATTTAAAAAGATCATCCTTCGGAAGTGCTTCAGTCACGTGAACATTGCCAATAATTCTCGTTCAAAAACGCTATACTTTGATTCTCTTGGAGTGAATTTTCTAAAAAAAAAAGCGATGAGTTGATTACCTGCATCCAACTTTTGTTGCAGACACGCCCCCATTATGTCAGATGCATCCACGGCCAGACAGAGTAGAGCTCCAATTCTTGGATGCGTTAACAGTGTAGCATGAGCCAAAGCTGTTTTAATATTGTCGATCGCGTTTACCTGTATCGAATTGAGTAATAGCAGTTGTTTCTTTAGGATTGTGTTATCAATTAAGGCGTTGATAGGTCGTAAAATTTTTGCACAATCCGGTACGAAGCGATGATAAAAATTAATTAACCCTAAAAACAACCTTAAATCCTTCTGGAATTTAGGGGGAGAAAAGGACGTGATAACTTCTGCTCTAGAAGGTAAAAGTAAAATTCCGTTACTGTCAAACACGTGTCCTAAAAACTCTACTGAGTTTTTAACAAATTCACATTTGTCAACGTTTATGTCAGATTATCAAATATGATGTAAAGGTGTTTATGTTTCGTGCAGTGTCGATTGGAATTTATTGGTAAGCTTTAGCTATAGTCTATCTTTGAAAAAACTGTAGCACCATCCAATAGTGACGTGAACTCTTGTATGTATGGGATCGGGTATCTGTCAGATTGTGTCACCAAATTTAGTGCGCGATAATCTCCACAGGGTCTCCGTCCGTCTTCTATTTTACCATGTATAATGGTGAACGCGGTCTAAGCACTCCCAATCTCTGTAATTTGCCAAATTCCCGTCTTGCAACAATTAGTTTTTCGGGCGATAGTCTCCGATATTTGCTGTTAACGGGTTGATCTTGTGTAAGGTGTTGCACCGAGTGTGTGACCGGTGCGTTTAACTCAAGTGGTTTGCTTATTGTTGGGTACATGTTTAATATGTTTGTAATATCAATAAAACTATATAACGCGTTTATAGCAGGTGTAAAGCTTTTAGTTCGATTGTTAAGGATGAATCTATAGTGTTTTAAGAAATCTGCCCCTAAGATTGAATGTGTGTAATCGGCCACTATAAATGCCCAAGTAAATGTCCGGTTTAGTTTAAAATCAAAAGTAATTGGGCGCTACAAACTTGTTTCACACCTGAGTTACTGTTGAAAAACTTTTTTTACGACGCTTACTTCTGCTCCTGTATCAATCAGGAAACTGTACTGCTTAGCTTATCTGTTAAGAAAATTACATTAGATTTCAAATTTGTAGATTTATATTTGGATAACATTTGTGTAGAGGAGTTCATCGAACATGGAGGTAGGCTTCTACGCGCCTTCTGCTGAAAATTTTGGTGATACCAACAAAAGTCTCGTCCCATTGGTGTAGGGGATCTTCTTACACTGCGTCGCGCCTCTGAACGATAGGATTTTTGGGATCGACTCGCGTACCGGCTGGTCTGTCTGCATTCTGCTGGCGAAGGACTTCTCATGCGAGTCATGCGCGGTTTAATTGAGCTTGTTTGTAAGACGGCTATTAATTCATCTAATTTCCTTTCAAGTGTAGATCCTCCTTGCTCTGTTGATAGTGCAACCACAATGACTCGTCTGGGATGTCGACGAGCTTCTTTTCCAGGTTTTCCAGGTCCTCTATTGTACCTATACTTGTACAGTGCGCCGTTAAAAACCGTTGAATTTGTCGTGGCATTTTTTAGATGAACAATTTTCTGGTTATAGAAGGATGCATACTCTTTGGTCCTAATATCTGCTGCATGTTCCTCAAAATCTGTACTGGACGAAAGTGACTGATATAGTCAATCGCGAAAAATTTTTGTAATTGTTTTGATTCGGACATTGACATCCGGTCCATGAGTTGCTCCTTTAATGTTGTACGGGTTTTCCTCCGGTGAGGTGAGCAGTATGTCCAGCATAGTCGTTATGATTTAGGGAGAAAGGGATGATATGGCATGGTGGTATTGCTGTCTTTGTTGCGTCACTCTTCTACTTTGAAAAATTGGATTCTACGATAGCTCGACCTCCAAGGGCTAGAACTCCGATAGCTTTATATTAGCGGTTACTTGAATTATTTGTTGTGGCCCCATTTGTAAATCCATCGTTCTTTCACTTTGTTCGACCACCGTGTTCGTATCTTAAAGGGTCAGCAGTTGTAGCACATTCTTTATTTATTGAAGGTAATACGAATAGCGATTAATTTACAGTCGTAATGTCGCAGAAATTTACATTTTATTATTTTCCGCTAACTGCTAACTATCTATCCTCTTTTTGGTTCAAAATTCTCGGTACTAAACTTAAAACACATTCTGGTATTTTAGGAGCAACTCCTCTAATTTGTTATTTTTAGTTAAAATCAAGTCATAGGTCGAAAATTTTAACAATTTTTTTTTCCATGTTTTTTTTATATTCTATTGTCTTTCTCAAAATAATTGTTGGAATTTATTATTCTACCTAACACGATATTACCCTAATACTATTCCTCACCCTTCATTATTATTATAGACGATATATGCACAGATGTTCATTTTAAGATTCCATTCAAAAGATCCTGTTAAAAGGCTTTACTATTTGTACAGGGTGGAAACTTTAACTGGAATAAAATGAATAACTTCTATATAGCCGGTTTTTGCAAAAAAATCCCGAAACACATTACGTATTGTTTCTATTGCTCTCATTTTAATGTATATGCAGTTTGTTTATCTGTTCTCGGAAGTGCTCACCCACCTTCGACCTTTTTTTTCAAATGGAAAGTTATGTCAAGTGACACCTCGTTTGAAAGATCTCTTCGCAGGGAATACAACACACTATTTTTTTTCTTGAATAATTTCAAAGCCCACGTCATAAAAATGAAAACCAAATTTATAAATTGAATATTATTTAATGTAAAAAAATGTTCAAAATGGGCACCATTTCTTTCTTGGCAAAGTGTAATGGAAGGGAGAGATGATCAAGAGAGTAAAAGTGTTCAAGTACCTGGAGTTTATGTTTAAGAGTTCAGGAGGTTATGAAGAGCATATCAAGTGGGTCCAGGGGAAGGCGAGGAAAGCGTAGGGGTTGGTAAGATAAAAACGAAGAAGGTGTTTGGATGACAGTGACGTGTGGCCTATGTGATGCGTGCCTGATACCGTGCTTGAATGAAAGGTTGAAGAAAGAACAGTGGTGTTTCCTGAAGCAGATGGAGAAAACTTCTAAATGCAGACTACTTTTAGAGAGAGCGTGTGAAGTGAAATAATAAGAGTAACCGGGTATAAAATAAAACTATGGGAATTCGACAAGGGGAGATTAGTAAAGGAGGTATGGAAGGGGAACGTAGGTGGATAAGATAAATACTGGAAAGGAAGATAATGTACGAGAGGGTGGGATTATCAGAGGGGATCGTGAAGAAGTGGCTAGAGTCAGGGGTGAATATGGTGTGCTATGTGCATAAGAAGGCGGAGGAAGTGGATATAATGAGAGCTATAGGAAGTGGTAGGTACATGGGAGGAGTCCAAGGTATCTGGATGATAGCCGCTTCAATGGGGAAGAGAAGGTGACCTTGGCAAGAGAATGCATGCAGTGTGCGGAGAGGAATAATACGTGGAGTCAACTGGCAGAGGAAAGTAACTGTGGATGAATGTAGAAGCGTGAGAGAGTGTATGATAGAAGACAGTGCTAGTTTAAAGATACTGACAAGAATGAGACGGGAAAAAGAGAAGAAAAGGGATGACTAAGATGGAGGCAGCGGAGAATAATTGTCAAGTCATGTATTATATTGTTAAAAGAGGGAAATGCCAAATAAAAGTTTTATCTACTTAATAAACTAATTATTTTGTAATTGGAATAAACAGTAAGAAAATAAATACGCATATAAAGCTTATATTTATTTATATGAAATTTATGCATTTATTGTACTTAATCATGATCATTTAATTTTCATAGTTACAATTAATACAAAGGATTACCCAAGTCGGATATCCTTATAAAAGAATCTCATCATCTTATTTATCTTGCGATAATTTAATTGAACAACTATTTGTCTTATTAAAAACAAAAGATTTATCATATATAATCGGTGGGGTCTATATAAAACCCAGCTCATCTATTGACAAATATGTAAGTCACTGCAATAAGCTTGAAGAGTTAGTTGAATTCACTAATTGCAAAAATTTGTTAATCTGTGGCGATTACAACCTTCCACAGTTTGAACCAGACAGTCCAATCTGCACTAAATTTAATCCTGCGTTACACGCCTTGCTAAATTGTTTTAATTTTTTAATGGTTCCCAAATTATTAATATTTCTAACTCATGTGGAGTGTATTTGGACCTATGTTTTTCAACTGCTCCTGAGGGGACTGTATCACTAGCTGATGAATGTATCCTCTCCACTAGCACGCGTCACTATACTTACAACATTGAGATCCCAGTAAATTGCGAATCTAAAATTGCCACAGCTGAAAAAATATACCTGTTTAAGCATGCAAACTAGAACTAATAAACATATATTTCAACTCTATTAATTGTGATTTCATTTCATTAACTCCAGATATTGATTTGGTTGTTGATAAGTTTTACAATATTATTAATGAAGTTATAGATCGATTTGTTCCATACAAATATGTATATCGCAATAAGTCCTCTTACCCCCCATGGATGTCTAAGAAGTTAATAAAATTAATCCGCCTGAAAAAAAAGGCTCACACAAAATAAAAGATCTGGTTTACAAACAAATAAGTAAAACCTGTTATATAATCACTTATCAAATATTAAGTCTTTACTTCATGCGGACCCAAAATTATTTTGGCAGTATGCTAAACAACTCAAAAAAAGAAGATGGTTATCCAAATATAATGAGTTATAATGATGCTAATGCTGATAATGGAACCGATGTTGTTAATTTATTTTCAAAGTTTTTCTCATCAGTTTATACCTCATTAGGTATTAGGTATTATTTATTTTATCCAAGATGCTAACAAAAGTATTCCAATATTATACATAATAATTCTTTACAAAAATTTCGATCGCACTTGAAAAGGTTTGAATTGACAAAAAATGTGTTCTTCCATTCTCACCCTCCATTCGTCTGGCAAAAGTTCCACGAAGACTTTCTTGATGAATATTTATCAAATGATTTGCCAAATATGGCCTTTTTTGTCATTTTCAATTACGTTCTTACTCAAATCGTATTTTGGATAATCACCTATCAATTTCTCTTGAAGAGGTATTTACTGCTATCATTAGATTAAAACCTTCACTCGTCCACGGACCCGATCAAGTATCAAGCTACTTTCTGCAGAGTTGTGTATATTCACTGTTTTATCCAATTTACAAGCTATTTTCTCTGTCCCTGTCACTTAGTACATTGCCAACTGAATGGAAAAGGAGCTTCATAATTACGATACATAAATCGGGCCTTAGGCATCTAGTTCCAAATTAAAGAGGGATTGAAATGCAATCCGTCATTCCAAAGATGCTCGACAATTTGGTGGCAAAACAGTTAGGTTGGTTTTCAAAACATCTAGGGTGTAATAACCAACATGTATTTGTGCCTAACCGCTCAACTACATCTAATTTACTAGAATAAAAGCAATTTATACCGAATGCCTTGGAATCTTGGTGCCAAATTGACACTAATTATATCGACTTTTTCAAGGCATTCGATAGGGTTGATTACGGTTTATTACTAGGTAAGTTAGAATCCTATGGCTTTTGTCTCAGTACCCAAAATGGGTATCTTTATTTCTTAAAAATCGAATCCAAAATGTTAGAATAAATAATTTCTTATCTCAGTTATTTCGGGGGTGCCTCGAGGCTCATATTGTGGACCTATTCTGTTTATATTGTTCATCAACGATTTGACATTAGTAGTCAAAGACTATAATTTTCTATTATATGCTGATGGCTTAAAATTAAGTTGTACGCACTTATGATGATTGTATATCTCTTCAAGATGATATTAATAATCTAAATAAATGGTGTATTAAAACCGATTACATCTTAATGTAAACAAATGTTACTCCATCACTACATCAAGATGCCAAAGTAATATTAACTTTACATATAATATCAATTCTTCAAATTTGGTTAAAGTTGAAACTATAAAGGATCTTGGTATTACGTTCGATTACAAACACTCATTTACTATTCATATTACAGATATTACTAGTAGGGCTTTGCAGAGATGGGGTTATGTATGGCAAATAGGGAAAACATTTAATGTAGAATGTCTTAAGACATTATATTGCTCGCTTGTCAGATGTCATTTAAAATATGCGTCTCCTGTATAGACTCCATACTCATCTACCAATTGTACTCGCCTAGAATCAATACAAAAGAAATTTTTACATTCCATGGAATACCACACGTACAAGGTGAATATTCAGCTATAAGACAAAGTCTCAATTTATCAACGTTGGAAGAGCGTAGAATCAGAGCTGATGTATGCTTCTTACATCGTCTACTAAATGGAACTTTAGATTCACCATATCTTTTGGAGCAGTTACCAGTTCACATTCCACAGAAGCAAACTCGTTCAGTGAAGATTTTCCAAAGTGATATATACAAGCCAACTGCCGATACCCATAACTCTATAACACGCTTAATAAATCTTGCTAATAAATATTGGACCAATCATTGGTTTTGACTTATTTAGAGAATCGAATACATCTTTTAAAATTAAGCTGAATAATATTTAATTATGTTTAATGTAATTCACTCGAACATGTAGCACACGCACACGTAAATGTTTATATGTACATTGTATTTTAGTTTTAGTTTTATAATTTTTAAATTGTTTTATTTTTCATATTATTTCTGTAAAAAGGTGATACCATTAATAAAGTATTATTATTATTATTATTGTTTGTTTAAATCAAACAAATGAAATAAAATATAAAGTGTGTGATATTAAAAAAAAGTATTCGTGTTTATAATTTTTAAATCAAACTCAACTCCGAACATATAATAGCCATCGTCGTTTGATTTTAAATTACATCTAAAAGTTCAATAAATTTTGTTTTCAAGAATGTTTAATATCCAAGCAATATATTAATATATATAATAATTTTCATATTAATGAAGTATATTGAATATAATTAAATTTAAAATATTTTTATCATTAAAAAGGTGTGTTTATTAATATCACAATTATCTGTTCACGATTAATTTTAATATTATCTATAAATGAACTAGATGATTACATATAAAGAACATAAAATTGTAAAAATAAAATCTTTTATTCAAAGAAAAATTAAATCCGATACTGCATCAAAAATATATTATATATGAAGCGGAGGCTTAGGATGCAAAAAAAGTTAAATACTTATAAACCAACTTAGAAAAATAATATACCATCGGGCTGAAAGACCACCGGTCGATAGCCGTGAAACGGAAGAAGACAACTATATCAGAATTTATTTTATTTTATTGTATACATTACATGTATTATAATTTATTTACTTCTGTGAATAAAGATGTTTAGTAGTAGTAATATACTATTAGTAAGAATAAAGAACTGTATTTCAGAAATATCAAGCAAACAAATATATAATACACTATTCACATAACAAAAGAGCTACTTAAACAATATTTCAGTTATCGCAAGCAAAACGGATATATCGACCACAAAATAACAAAACATTATTTTTGTTAAATTAGATAAAACAACCAATTATATAAATATAAACATTAAATATTGAACACAAGACACGCTTAGGCAATTTACTACAAACATAATTGAAAAATAAACGTAACAGAATGAAACAATACATCAGGAACTTGAAAATAAAATACACATTGTACAAAATGGTGATGTGGCCATCATAACGGGTGTCCAACAATTATTGCAGTCCCGGGTGGCGTTGGAATCAAAAACGTAGGTCAATTCTTTCATGTAAATTGTCAAACATAACCTAAATGTGCATTAAAAATGTCAGTTCATTTATTTGCAACATGTAAGAATCGACCTACGTTTTTTATTCCAACGCCACCCGGGACTGCAATAATTGTTGGACACCCGTTAGTACTTTCCCTATATTTTTCTCGAAAACTATGAGGTTTACGCAAAAATGTTATTCTTAATCACTTGTTCACTTTTTAATTCTCTACAATTATTTGTTATATAAATTTCATGTAACTACAATAGTTTATTAGAAATTGGCAAAAAATGTCAAAATCATCAATTTTTAATTTTTTTCTCGAAATTTAAGAATTTTATGAGAAACATGTTTTAATAAAAGTTGTTCAGTTTTGTATTCCCTTTAACTTTTATTTGAAAAGTTTTGTAATATTTTGTATATTTAGAAAAATATTGCTAAAAAACAAAAAAATGCCTCGAGTAAACATCCACTTCCGGTTTATGAATATTTACCAAAAGCTTTTCAGCTCCAGTTTTTAACAATGAAACCTTAAGTTTAAAGTTTCATCTCCATCGGATTATTAGTTTTTGAGATACAGCGCCCACCGACAGACACACACACACACAAATACACACAGACACAGAATTTTTTTTTTCCAGAAATTAGTTTTTTGGGCTTAGGGGACATCAAAACGGATATTTCCGCAAAAAAAAAAATTTCAAAAAAAATCACGAAAACAATACTCCCCCTATATATACTATATAGGGAAAGTAATAACTTAAATTTCAACCTTAACAAGCCCATTATCAAACGTAAATTACAGCCTACAATATTAATGGATTGAATATTTAATACATATTTTAATATAAATTCACTTTCACTGAATTGAAATATTCACTATGTTTTAATATTATATAACGTATAGGCACAATTGCATATCAAGTTGATAATGACAATAAAACGTCAAATCTCGATTCTTGCTGTGATTTTAAGATGTATATAATTGTGCCTACATGTTATAAAATAATTTTACAATCATTATTTGTTGTTAAAACATAGTGAATTTTTTATTCTGTATAAGTATGGATTACCACCTAGTAACGGTCGCAAACATTCTCTTTATACACTTTATACACACTATAATTCACTTCTTAGATTCCATATTTTTATTTATTGTTTCTGGAATATGTTTCGAGTCTTTCACCTCGTTATGAAACGAAGATAATATACTTATTTAATAATAAGCAGAAACATAAAAATATACAATTCTACAAGTTATTTATAAATTCAATACTTTTTCTGTTACATTCTTGATGGAACCAAATTTTCATATTGGGAGAAGTAATACACTTGTTATGTTCCATTTGTTTATTATCAGGTAACAGTTTTAACTTTGTGAATGATCCGCAAGGACCGAAACACGTGTCAATTACCTGTTAATAAACAAATGGAACATAACAAGTGTATTACTTCTCCCAATATAAGTTATTTATATTTTCGAATAATAAAATAGATTATTATAATATCTAAAAATCTTATTATATTGTGTATTTGTTAAACTTAATCATGTGTGAATACTTACGCTTAGATATCCCTATAGAATTGTTGTTTCATTCAAAATAATCACCAGTAATAATTTCATACACATATTTTCCATTTATTTTAGAGATCAATTCATGTTATGACTCATAAATATTACGTTAGGGCGAGGGGATGGCGGATAAAGTTGAGCCCTTTCCACATGTACACATATGGCTTATTGAATGTACCCTTTTCTATGACAATTGATAATATTTTAGGGAAACAATAGCACCCTAACATGATTTCTAAATAGTTTCAATCCAAATCGAATAATGGAGAGGACAAAAACGTGCCACTTTCTCATATGTGATGTTTCTAGTTATACAAATACTGTTTTTGAAATAAATTGTAATATATATGTAAATTAGAATTAAAGTAACCATTTATAAAAAAATAAATTATAATATAGAAAAAAATATGACAATTTATTGGTTAATTATTAAAGTTATCTTAAAAATTATCAAGTATAATATGAATTGATACTAAAAGCTATTAATATTTAAATAATAATAATTAATACTTCTTGAATGCTGTCGGCGTACATTTTGATTAAAAATAATAAGTGAAAAGTGTATTTATTTAAAATAATTAATAGATTTAAGTTCTTAACACAGTAAGGTTACATTAATATTTGTATTGTATTGTTTTCTGTAGTTTGCCTCTATCCCAAACTTCAGTAAATAAATCCATATATAAAACAGACGATGTATTTGTTGACCAATTTTAACGATGGCAATGAAAAAAATTGACGGCAAACTATTCAAATTGCTATTGAAAATAGAAAAATAGAAAATACCATAACAATTTCCTGTTCTCTTTATACACTATACTCTTTCAATTAATGTGTTAAATTAAATATTATAATGAGCAAAAAAGAAAAAGATTTTATTTAGTATTTGGCAATAATGCTATAGAATATAAAATGTACAAATAGTAGAGTTGTGGATGTATCTGAATTTATTTGCATTTTTATTAATTATAACACATAGCAATAAATAGTTGCAGCTGTTATGCAGCTAGTACTTTGCGGTTTATAATAAAATTATAGGTATATAACAATAAATTAACATAATTACAGATTAAGTTCTAATTATTGTTGTTTTTACCCTGTGTTTCTTTGTTCGTCTTTTTTATTCCGCACGACAAACCGCTGATATCAATTTCGTAATAAAATATAGAAGCCATGTAAATTAAATGTTAAGCCAGTAGATAGAATATGGCTTGGTAAATTAAAAATATTAAACCCAAGTAATTGGAAACAACGAACGGTGGGGTTAAAATTCTTCTTTTTAATAATTCAACCGCCCCTAACAATGGTATATTTCCACAGTTAAACCAATTATTAAAAAATATGATTTTTTTTAAAGTCTACAACAATGATTAAGACTACAAAATAAATAACTGATTGATACAATTACTTCCCTCCGATAAAGTTTGTTTGACAGAAATAAATGCATTTAAACTAGTATTGCTTTCATAGTTGCACTATTTGTAAGACGTACATTACTTTTGTATAATTTAATATCTATCATGGTATTTGTCTGATATGTAGAGGTTTTAATAAGTGATTTGTTTTGTAGGCTTAATAAGTATCATTATTGTAAATTAAGAAATATAATCGCATTTCTAAATTATGACTTAAATTTCTGTAACCCACTAGAGGAGTTTAATAAAATTTTATTTCTAGATAAAAGCAAGAATTAAATTATAGTAAATTAAATAATAAGATTAAAAAGAAAACAATTATTGTGATACTTGTAGCGATCATACAACAAATAACCTGACTATATGAATCGTTTACTTTAGCTTATATTACAATTCACTAAATAAATACTTTTCATCTACTTGATGAAGCCACTGTGTAGTGAAACATTGTTGTAGTACAATATTAAAAATATTCAGGACTCATATACCGCTTCAGTATTTCTTTAAGTGTTTCAATGCAGTTTCGTCAAGTTCGACAGTCTCATTAATGAACAATTCAATTCAATACATCAAATAAATGAAATTTTTAACATCCCTAAAAAAATATCTAATATCATCTTATAAATCCTGCAATGATTTAATTTTATTGTTAATAAGATTAATAATTAGCCAAATTCATCTTATTAACAGAAAAATTTTGTTCATACATAATCGACGAAGCTTATATAAAACCCGGTTCTTATTATGAAAAAATTAACGAAAATCACAGTTCTGGGGAGATATTTGAATTTACTAATTATAATAATTTAATAATCTGCAATAATTACAAATTTTTACAATTTTATTTCAAATAATCTAACATGCATTCAATTTTATCCTTCTTATTATGATTAATACTATCAATTGAGGAGTTAATAGGTGTATTCTAATTAGTGGTTAAATGAATTTAATATCATCGTTTATTTCTTGCATTAATACTGGTAAACATTTCTTTTTTGCATAAATAATTGTGAAGGCTTTCACTTTGTGATGCATTTTGATAATTCAAAATAAATAAATCAATTAAATTAGTTAAACTCTAGTAAAGTTTTTTAAAATTGTTTTATTTATTTTGAATTTCTTTTTTGTTTTATTACAAATTATTAAATTTCCATTTATGTTTTTAAGTGTTTACCTATGGAGAATATCGTAAAACGTTACAATTCATATCATAATTTTCGGTGTCTATAATTTTCCGGAAATAGTATGAAACGTTACTGACTTAACTCTCACTGTGTCTACGTGGATCTATATAAAGAATTAATTGTATTGTTTCATAGATACAATAACACAGCTCGCATATAGCTCGCATATCAACTATTGTATATTTTGCTTATTTATAGAGGAGTACTAAAGGTTTAAACATATTTAAATTTCTATCCAAAATTCTTTATATGACAGTATACATCAACCTAAATTCATTTCTTGTTCCAAATTACCATAATATAGTCACTGACAAACTATTTAACGTACATTTAATCATTTTTAGTTCATTTTACAGAAAGAAATTCGTTCAAACTAGTGTTGCTTTGATAGCCTTGCTATTTTGTAACACGAAAATTACTTTTGTATTATTCAATGTCTGTCGAAGTATTAGCTAGAGAAGTAGTTGTTTCAAAAGTGATTTGTTCTTATAGTCTTAATAAGACTCATTTGTTGTAGATTTTACGAAAATATTTTCTTGTTTTTTCTTTTTATTAGTAATAACATTGTCTAGACATGATTTCGAGCCAGTGTTAATAGTTAAGATAGCATTATGAGAATTTATTAAACTTATAAATAATAGTGAATCATTAGATGTTATTAATGTGTTGATATAAATCCCCTGCTATAAAAAACGTACATTTTTTTGTGTCAGAAGCTCCAAAATTTTATCGAGATTATCCAAGTCTCCCGTTGGTGGTCTATATATACATACCACGATTACCGAAAAACTCCTAAATTTTAATTCTATACCGACGCATTCTATTTGTTTAGATAGAGCTAGTTTATTTATAGTATTAATAGGTGTTGCTTCTATGTTAGTTTTACAGTAAATTGCTGCACCGCCAAGTTCATTTTTATTTCTACAGAAATATGTAATTAGTTTAAAATTATTACCTATATTAATGGTTTGCAACTGATCACTGGTTTGCCAATGTTCAGTTATACAAATTACTTTTAGCTGTTCATTTTCATTAATTAGTAATTTTAATTCATTCAAGCTAGTACTTATACATTGGACATTGCAATGTAATAAATTAAAATTACATTGATTTAAGCATTGTGTTTGTATATTATTGCTATAAATATTAGTTAAATTATCTCTTGTTTCTTCCTGGCGTTGAGAAAAAATATATCTGGATACACGAATTGGCATCTTCAAGCATCCTTGTATGAAAATGGAACACCTATTTTAAAACTATTAAATGTAGATTTCTCATATTTAGGAATTATTTTCTCACATGAAATATTAGTAATATTAAATCTCGAACTTAATAGTTCCTGTAGTTTTCCTGCTGTCATATCTAGCGGATAACGAGCAACGTGAAACCATGCTTTTTTCTCCACGGCGATTATGTTTTTATTTTCTTGCACACCCACAATTACTTTTTACGTTTTTTTGCGGCGAATTTCAGTGAAATTATCCTCTGTACTCCGGAACGTTGTAGGTGGGTTCTTTAATTCCTCTGAATCGGTTTGTTTACCATTGGTGAAATTTTCGCGCGTAGTCTGCTTCTTTGCATTTGAGAACCAGTTGTTAGAACCGATTTATAGATGTCGCTATCATTGATTTGGTTTGTAGCTAAGCTACTGCTATTTGCGTTGAGTTTATCCTTTATATTAAGTAAATCCGAATGATTTTGTTTAATTATTACACTATGTTCATGTAATGTGTAGAGTTGATTTGCTGTATGAGCATAAGTAATGACTGACCTTCTTGGCGAGACACATCCGTAGACTTGACTTGTTTATCACACACTTTGCATACATTAGTGGCACCGAAATCTTCACTCGACGCCATAATATAACTATAACTATTTGTTCCGTATATTTAACTAACTTTTCATTAGCCTTAATTGTTTCTATTTTTAAATACTAAAGAATTGTTATCGGAAGCTCTAGTTGAACTGCAATTAAAACACGATAAACACTTCAAAGTTGAAGTAAACGCCTCTACTATCTACTCTAGATGAACGTTGTTAAACAGAGAGAATATTTACAGATTTCACGAAATTGTTCAAGAAACATACAGTTTCTCCAAATTAAAAATAATTTTTCTAAATCAGTCTATATATTCAAGGTCTAATATTTTATAGAAGGAATCATACGTTTTAACCACAAATTATATTAAAGTGACTGAAAAGTCAAGTTGAGAATATTACTGTATTATAGTGTCTGAAACTGTTATTTTTGTAAATTATTTATCTATTGAAGGAAGTGCTTAAAATTTCGACGATTATTTTTAAATTATCTAATGTCTTACAACTTATGATTAGTAAAATAACATTAGCCATAAATTGTACTACAGGACTGACACATTTTTTTGCTTAAAATTCGAGAAAAAAGCAATTATTCATACTGATCTATACCGTAATGACTGGTGCTATAATAATAATTTTCTTTTTTAATACTACAAAATATTATTCAATATCATTATCAAAATGTAAAAATGTCCTAGTAATGGCATTATCTCTAGCAATATTGTAAAATTTGGTACCAAAATATATAGGAATTATATTTGATGCAAAACTCTCATTTAGGGGTGTCAGATTCATAGAAGATGATCAGTGAGTTCGAGTGGAAGATCATTCATACGAATGAACTCCGCCCTTATACATGTATTTTTTTATATATATTATTTAGTTACAGTGCCAGTATAATTATGTATTTCTTCATGTAATGCATGATAGATTAAATAAATAAAAAAATAATAAATAGTGGCCCAAGTCAAAATTATGAGTTTTTGAACTCACTTTGCCATTTTATTTCTCTGCAGAAGCGTCTCTATTATTTCTTTATTATCTCTATATTATTTCTCTTGCTTACAAAATTTAAAAAAAATATTATATAATAACCTAAATTTAATATTAAAAAACAAATCATTTAGAACACAGTAATCACGGGCGAACTTCACTCTTTACCAATTGTCTTCCACTCAAAGTTTCTTTTTAATTCTTTATTTTAGTTAGTAATAGGCAGTAACTATATTATTATTATTGTTCGTAAAGTTGTCTATTTATATTATTAATGTCTAGCCCTTTACAGTAATTAATTTTTATATTATTTTGGTGGAAGCAGAAATATGCGTCCTTCTAAGTCAGTAATGGCAGACGAAGAGTTATTGAAAAGTCTTAAAAGTAGTGATGACTGTGATGTAGACGAAGATTACATTCCGTCAGAGATCGAATATTGCTCATCAGGTAAGCCTGATATGTGATTAAATTTTAATTATTATATATTTCATTGAAGTAGTAATCTATAATTGAGTTAATAATTAGAAAAACACGAAAACATTTCATAAATCTTCAACAAATGATTCTTATTAACAACAACATCTATAACTCTGGTTAATACCTAACAGAGATTGAATGATACAAATGAATTACAAATAGCAAGGCTGTGAAAGCAACACTAGTTTGAACCTATTTATTTCTGTAATATAACTGTCGAGGTATGAATGAATGAAGTAGTTGTTTCAATAAGTGATTTGTTTTTTAGTCTTAATAAGACTCATTTGTTATAGATTTATGAATTGTAACAACTTTTACAACTTTTATAAAAATAATAATAATAATAAATTTAATTGATTGCCGATCATCAACGCAAGAGGCCCTTATAGAATTCTGTTGTGGAATTGCGAAGACAGTATTCAAATAGTGATTTAGCCCTCAAGGAAACGCACGCAAATGACCCAGTTGATTTCAATCCTCGGAAGCGTCAAGGAAAATAATCTTCAAAAGCAAAGGCGAAGATACCTTGAAATTGTGGTATGAGTTATATCATCACATCTGGTAAAAAAACCTTCATACATAAGAACTTTAGTTGTTCAAAAAATTGCATCGACCTTTGCAGTAAAAGTCAAAGATGATTTTTAGACATTTTTCACAACAATGCATACCTTTTTGGACTTGTTAAGCAACTACCTGTAAAGTATGGGCGACCTCGTGATGGTACGAATAGGATAAAACAATGTTCAAATGCGTTCTTTGTTAAAGCTGGTGGCCCCAATATTCGGTTTCTCGAAAAAAATTTTAGACACGTTTATGGTGTGCGACGGAAGACTTAAGAGAGCGTTGCAGAGAGTTAAAACTGGCAAGTCTTCTGGTGAAGATTTGAGAGGAAAGCACGTATCTGCACTCAAAATAACAGAAAATTTCGATGAAAGACCACATAGCTCTATTTCCTTCTTTTCATAGCAATTATTCTAGACGATAGAATATATAATCCATATACAAAATAGTCGAGAGCTGAATATTATGGAAATATATAGAATTTATAACGAATGGTGCATGGAAAAAATATCGCCCCATTAAATCAGTACTGTCAACTTAATTTGTGTTTCCATCCACCTTGGAAAGATACTTGTAAAACGTGTGACAGATACAAACAGTTTATGTACGGTGAGACAGAAGAGCGCAAAGGAGCTGATCTAGACAGTGAGCACGTTATTCACTTGAAAAGAGCAGAGAAAGCAAATCAATAGTTGAACGTTGATGAAGAACTAGCCGCGGCCCAAAACAACTTCTACACTATCACATTGACCTTCAAAAATCACGAGGCTTATTATAGACGAAATCTGTACTGTTATTCATATTTTGGGCGTCCACGATGTCTCCAACAAAATAAATTACATGTACGTTTGGGACGAAACGATAGCGTCCAGGGGGTCTCAGGAAATAGCTTTATGTATAACTAAACGTTTGGAGCGGTATTCTAAAAAACATATTATAATATACAGTGATACGTGAACTGAAAATATTAAAATGTCAATATCTTTTCATAAATTAACACATGTATATATAAGAGAGTTCATTGATCACAAGTCTCTGTATCTAATTTCTATAGCTTATAACCACTCTTACCTGAGGTTATACAAATAAATTTTAATAATAAATTAAAACCATTAGACATTAATAATATTATAATTAATATTTTGTTTGGCGATTTTTATGTAACATCATCTACAACAATAAAACACCCATTGATATAATGTCAAAATCAGGAATTTATAAGTTAAAATGTAAATCATGTCAGGGAGAATATATCGGTCAGTCTGGACGCAATTTCAACACACGTTTAAAAGAACATATGAGTGCATACAGAAACGGGAATAATAATTCCACATTTGCTAACCACATCCGAGAAAATAATTATTCTTTTGAAGAAGATGTACTCGAGGTAATCCACTTTGCCGAAAAAGGGCTCAAAATGGATTTACTCGAGTCCATCGAAGTATTTAAAGTTAATCATAATCCGGACATTCCGCTCATTAACGACCAGGCAGATCTTATATCCTCCCCCCTGTTTAATGTTTTAAAAACGGTATAAATTTGTGTGTTAAATGTAATTTAAAATACTATTGTTTGATAATGACAAGCTGAAGTTGTCGAAACTATAGTTACAAGTGTAAATAAGAAGTGATACCAACAAAGTTAATTGTTTATTTATTTTAAATTTATCAAAATGTATCACGAAGTGAAATCCTCCACAATTACTTATTTCATAATATATTACTTATTTCATAATATTATTTCATAATAATTAAGCTTCCCAACTTTTTTGACTTTTTGTATTTATTATTTTATGTCAGTTACCTATTGATAATGAATACTTTGTGTAATACTGTAAAGAATAGGGTTATTTTTAACTACTAATAATTATTACTCTTCACGTACTCAGATATTCAAACAGAAATATATTATATAAATATGTAATTTATATATTTCCTACATTTGCGACGTATTAAACATAATTCAACTGACAACTTTATTTCATGGAAACCAAGTGAACCGCATATGCCAGCCATCAATTCATAATACAATCAATACTTAATTATCTGAAATATACTACGTAGGTAACAGCGGCAATATTTGCACCGCATATAACTTAATTACGCCCGACTGTTGTTAAAACCCTGTACGTATTATTTTACGAGATGGAATTAGAGCAAGACTTGAAACTTAACTTAATTCCGCCATATCTACCGACATCATTTACCACACTCTAAATTTAATTATCTAGAAAACATGCAGCCATTGCCCTTTCAATTGCCGAACTAAACCAATGGCGGAAGTAACATGCTCTTAGATAATGCGTTTATGTGAGAGCCCCGAGTTTCTAGGGGACAGATTTCAGAATGGTTTTTATCTAATTTTGAGAGGGGATAGACCGGATTTCATGTAGGGGCCGTGAATAGTTACATTATAACCTTTAAAACGCGCTCGCACGTGCAGATTTAAAAAGGTCTGACCGGGGCACACCCCTTGATTTCATTTAGTTTAAAATTGAAGTAAATTTGATTAGGAAAAAATTGTAATTACTATTAATTTGTAAACAACTTTATTTTCTGTAAATTTCTGTCGCGACTATTTTTTACTAAATAAAAATCATGTTAAGAAATTCCTTCAAAATTAATTATGAAATTAAAATAAAAACGATTAAAATGATTAGGTAAACACTCGCGACCCAACTGCCTAGCTGTGCACACGTGCTTGGAGATTAGCGTTTTATACAACATATTTAGCTCCGACATCTATAATCATGATCCTCTCTACTTCAATCTTTCCAAATATCTCCTACAATTTGCAGACGACACTGCCCTAATTTCCCATGCTCCCACGTTACCAAAAGCCCTCCAATTCCTTCAAGAGCTTATTGACTCCCTCCAACACTGGTTTGCAAAATGGCGTATTAAAATTAATCCCCACAAATTACAGCTCCTAATTCCATACCATCGCACCAATAATTCCCCTTACAATGTTTCAATCGCCCAAACTAGTATCAGTCCTTCAACTTCCGTTAAATACCTAGGCATAACCATAGACCCCAAAATCAATTTTAAAAAGCATTCAGCTATAATTAAAAGCAAAATAACATCTAGGGCAAAATATTTTCGATGCTTAACATACAGAAATGATGGTATTACTATCAAAATAGCAGTCAAAATATATAAGATGATTTGTCGCCCATTATTGGACTATGGTTGTGCCCTCTATCCCAATCCCAACAATCCAACCTCCCACAATATCGAAGTTAGCGAGCGAGCATCCCTCCGTACCCTAACAAAACTCCGTCATCCTCTTAATCCCTTACACAATCCTTCTAACCAGCTCCTCTATGATACCACTTTAGTTATCCCCATTCTAGAACGTCTTCGATCAGAAAAATTCTCCAAAAATCCTTTCAACTTTCACATATTATCCTTATATTGTATTCCCAGAAATCCTAGTGTAAACCCCAAATTTAAAAATCCTAATTCAACCATATTTGATTTCATCTCTTCGTTTCATCCATCTACGCATTAACGACTGACGCCATATGACTGGACAAAACAAGGCAGAAAGACCTCTGGTCGATAGCCTTTTGACGAACTAACTCACTAACACATCATCCATTATTTATTATTTAAATGTAAATATATATAGTTTGTCAATAAAAATGTGTATTTTTGATTAGGTATAATAAAGATCTATAAATACTTTTTAATATCTTTTGTTATTTTTATTATTTATATTTATTAGCTAGATTAAAAAATAGAATAAAATAGTTAAAACATATAATAATAATATAATAATAATAATATATAATCAATATTAACAACAATACGTACCTCACAATTTTTTTTTGGAACATAAATTGTTTAATCTTATCAAATACAGCCCAAGATGCTAAATTAAAATAATTGACTATGAAAAAATGTTGCCTTGTTTTAATTTGAAATGAAAATAGTAGTTTAAATTATAGTGTACTTTAATTAGAACCGATTACATATAATTGAAAAACATATTGCAAACATGTTAAAACCCGCTATATGTAAATGATTATATTATTTAAATAGTTAACAATTATTTAAAATAAAAGACAAAAAACTCAAAAAAAAATAAATATGATTGATTTTACAAGAATATATTTCCAAAATAATTTATAATCGAGAGAAATCTATGAAAACTGCCAATAAAATAATAATTTTAAAATATGAAAACATTTCGTAAATCTACAACAATAAGTCTTATCAATTGTTGAATATTCAATACTTGATAATGACCTGCAAAGGTCGAAAAAATAGTTTTGTCAAACATTGATAATATATTGTAAACATCGTATGTGTATAGCAATAAATAGTAATATAAAAACATTGAAAGTATTTTTATTATTTACTCTCTAAATTGAACTACCACATATTAAGGGTCGCTATCGTCATTTTGATTAATATTTTTTAAATATTTTTTAAATTCGTTGCTCCATCTTAAACTAATTTAAAAGAAGATATATTTATTAAAGTATTTAATTAACAAAGTTTTTACTATTTTAAAATAGTTAATAGAAAAATGGTTCATAATTAAATCTTCTGATTTTTTCTTGGGTGATATATCTTTTTTAAGAATATTTTAAACTGTTTAAAATTAAAAACACTTGGTTTGTTTCACAGAATATTTATTATTTTTTCTCCGACTAGTTTCGACAAAATGTCATTATCAAGGAGTAATGATTTTTTTCTGTATTTCTAACGAATTTTCTCCTGGTTTTATTATAATTTTTGTTGTTTTTTGTAGAATATTTATTTATTTTTACAAAAAGTTCTAAACTATATTGATAACAAAATAATAATAATTTTTAACTTTGGAAAATTAAAATTATCAATGGCAATATAACGATCTGAGGATAAATAGATAGAACACCGAGGGTAGGATTTTGAAGGCATAAATGATAGAAGAAGGGCTGGAGATATTACATTGATCAACAGAAATGAAGAAGGTAATAAACTGAGCCACATAATATTGGATGTGGATGAAGTAGGTAAAGATAAGTGGAGAAATTACATACCATTAGGGATATGATGAATTTAGATCAATGGAAGAGTTAGTAGTGGTCATAGTGGGATGCGAAAGAAATATTAAGGAAAGACATGTGAAAATGTGTACTTGGTTCGATGAAGATGTCGACATGCAATGAAAATAGTGACAAATTTAATGATTGAATGCATACGGAGCGGATAGGCAGAGAAGCATGTGACAGTAGCTAAAATTAAATAATCGAATATGTGAAAAAAAAGGAAAAGGCTCTAAGAAGAACGAGTCAAAAATTAAGAATGTATGGTAGTAAAGTATAAATGTAAAATATACTAAAATATGAATACAATAAACTTCTATATAAGATAGGAGACATAATTCTCAGGGAAAAGTAGCAGGTATGGATGGACAAAACTCTAATATATGAAAGGAGATAGGGAAGTAAAGGAATAATAGATTTAGGTAATTGATTAATCAGATGTAAGAATGGGAAATTAAAATACCAGCATTATGGTGACTAGAGATTATGTGCCCGGTACACAAAGTAAAAGATATTGCTGATAAAGACAACTGCAGAGGAATAACGGTATTGAGTATCGGGTACAAGATTGCGCTGACCATAGTGAAAGACCTATTGAATTAAATACAGAGATATTTTGTGTATAATTAGGTTCATAAACACAGTTACAAACAAATGCACCTAAACTAGTGAAAACAGAAACATGTTCGAACGAACTAACTTGATACCTTCATCTTTTCGTATGTCGCAGCACAGCAGTGCCAACGTATATATATATATATATATATATATATATATATATTAAAAACATGAAACAATTTACATATACAGAGTATTACAAGAACATTTTACATTCAATATAAAATTAACACTTCATTCCAAAATATAATTGATGTGAGACCAATCTCCAATTTTTTAAAACTAAATCTCTGTAAAGGTTTTGTCATTGTCACACCCGCTACTATTCCGTCGTCAAAGTAAACGGCTATTATGATTTTACGATTGTCAGTTTTTCGCATAAATAAACACGGATCAGCTTTGCTCTACTCGAAATGCTGCTTTTCGATCATGAACTGTACTAAACGCGCGTTTCAACATCTAAGAGTTTGTTTTAGTTCATATAAACTTTTGTTCAACTTTCACACTTTGCCAGTTGCGTCCTCGAAACCTTCAGGCTGCTTCATGAACACTTTTATAACAAGATCTCCATTTAGAAATGCTTTCTTCTTCTAGTACTTTCTTGTCATATGGCAAATCAACCAACTCCCAGGTGTTATTTTCATTTAATAATTCCAACTCTTCAAGCAGTCCACGCCTCTAATTATAGCATTCGCTTAATGGCCTCATAATAAGATAAAAGAGGTGACTTGCAAATAACAAATAATTATTAGGGTATGCAGGTTTTTTTATTACTCGTTTGGGAAGAGCTGCAGCTGCCTCCTCTTCTGGTTCATCAATCGGAACATCTTTAATTGACAGCTCGACTTCTTCTTTATCTGCTTTTGGGACTTCTTTCGAAACGTGATCCTTCACAATAGTTTGCGAATCTACCGGTGTAATTGATCCGGGATCATTAGTTCGGACGCAAGTAACATTGATTTCTTGCCCACGGTAACCTTACTTTTGAAAATCACGTCCTGATTCAATACCACTTTGTTTTCTTATTTGATCCAAACTCTAAAGCCATCTTTGTCTGCACAATAACCAACAAAACTCCCTCGGCACTTTTCCTATCCCTCTTTCTTCTATTCTGATTCGGTATGTGCAGAAAACACTCTGTCCAAAATATTTTCAAATAGTCTAGGCTGACTGCTTCCTTTTTGAATTATAGTTCACACGTTGTTTGGGTTTCTTCTTACGTAGGCCATGTTCGGTTCAGAACGTATGCAACTGTACTTATGGCTTCGGCCTATAATTTTATGGGTAAATTTTTCCTGTGGTTCATCATAGGGGCATTTTCAACAAGTGTACGATTCTCTGTTTCAGTAACACAGTTTTGTTCTGGTGAATAGGGCATTGTTGTGCGAAGATTGATTCCTTTCAAGTTTAACAGCGATTTTACACATACGTTATCTAATTTCTTCCCAACATTACACAGAAGTTATTTTATGGTGTACCCGGCTACCCAAGCTTCATTTACGAATGTTTTAAACATTCCATTTCATATCAGATTTTTGTTTAGTAAAGAAGATTGGTCTAAATTTAGTGTAATCGTCTTTGAAACATACACAATATCTGGACCGCACACATCTACATGAATCAATTCTCCGGCCGTAGTCGCCCTGACTTCATATAATTCTTTATCTGCAATTTATTCTTGTGTGCTAACCTTTCATGACACAGTTGCAGAATATTTGAACTTCTTGTGTGGTTTTGGGTTTACCCACTCTCATATTTAATTCATAGAGCCCCTTCGCAGTTTCCCTGCCACACAACTGCACTTCACCGTTCTTCAGAAATGCACACTTGTTCCCGTTGGCTCTGAATTCTAAACCTTTGCTAATGGTTTGTCCTATTGCGAACAGATTCCTGCTAATGTCAGAAACATGCCAAACATTTTGCATATGATTGCGTGTCCACTCACAATTTTCGTCATTAATAGCTCCTTGTTTAGAGGCAGAGATAATTTCAGAGTTTCCTAGATAAACAGGTTGTGGCGTAGAAAATTCTTGAACAACGAAAAAAAAAAAAACTATATTTCTGATTCCTTGTCATCATCGGTGCCTGTCGAACTTATGAACGCTTCCCCTGTGAGTTTTGAAGTGAAGTTCTTGCGCTTGAGCCTGCAGCGCTATCTTATGATTCCAAAGTGCCCAACCTTTCGGCATTTAAAACATTTCCGGCCTTGCATCTTTAGGAATTTTCTGGTGCCTTTTCTGCCCTTAGCGACGAATGCTGTTGAATCGCCATTTTTATCAGGTAGATGCATTTCAATCAGTCTTAGGCATCTATCAGCTTATTTACAGTTCATTCATCCAAAGGAACCGTCTCCCAAACACTCTTAAACTTGAAATACTCCTTCGAGAGTGACGACATTATGCGACTCTTTAACAGAAGTTCTGGTAATTCTGTATTTACTAACTTCTTCAGCTCCCTAAAGTTTCGCTGAAGTGTAGCCACGAGTGTTATGTCCTCCGTTGGGTCTTTCGCGCCGCTGAAAAATTGTTCCAGACGCGCTGGGTAGAGCTCTGCTCGTAGACGTAGAGCAGTTTTTCCCACATTTGTGTTGCGCTTTCATATGTGGCTGTTATGTCTACATTTGCGTCATTCATTGTATTCGCGAGTATAAGTTAAGCCAAGAAGTCAGCTTTTGTAAACGCCTTCATTACAGCTTCGTACCTTGTACGATTTGCTCCCTCTTCTTTAAGTTCCACAGGTGGTAAGCGCATACCTTTCTCGATATCCTGAACTTCGTGGTTTCAGAAATATCTCTATCTGACACCGCCACCTGCTCCAATTACTTGCAAACTCTAATTTGTCTATTTAAGTTTTAAAATCCATCTCCCGTCGTGTATGATGCAGATGGTAATTATACAACACACGTAAACTAATCGAAACAAACTCGCGACTTTACGAAAAAAATGCATGCACGTGGTCAACAGCTATCCTCATAGTTTGAAACGTCTGTGCCCATAACCTGTTGAATTAAACACAGAGATATTTTGACCGTTGTGTATAAATAGATTCATAAATACCGCTTTGGTACAATAATGCATTTGAACTAATGAAAACAGAAACATGCTTGTTCGAACGAACTAACTTGACCCCTTATCTCTTCGTGTGTCGCAGCACGGTAATGCCAACTACTAACAATTTACGTATACAGAGTGTTACAAGAATATTTTGCATTCGATATAAAATTAACAAGACTAATGAGAATAATGGTTTGTTACCAGAAACTCTTGGGGATTTTAAAAGAGAAAGGGAGACTAGAGACCAGACCTTTACGATAGCAAGGGTAGTAATTAGAATTATAGAACAGAGATGATGTGTGTATGCAGTATTCTTAGGCTTAAAAGCACCGTAAGATACAGAGCCCAAAAAGAGTTTGTTAGAATATCTAAGAAAAAAAGAAATAAAGACACAAGGGTTGTTGAAAAAGTGGAAATTAATGTGTCAGATAAATTTAGGATATGGGTCTGACACAGGATTGTCCGTTAAGCTTTTTGGTATATAATTTATATAGAAGTGAGTGCTTAGGAAAATGCAAGCATGTTCCTTGAGGCATATGACAGAGAATTGTTTGATCAATGCGTAGGAAGAAACAAAATGGTGACTGAATAAATAAGGGAAGATTGTGCTGGGGTAAAGACTCTGGTCAAATTAGAGTGGAAAATAGAAGAAAAATGGAAATTATGGTATTATTATTATATGCAAATAAAGGTTTTTTTTGAAAATTAAAAATTTTAAATTAACTATTTTCTTTACGAAAAATTCTTTTCAGCTTTTCTTATTAATTTTCGATAAGGTTTAAAATTTATTTAAAACTATGTTGTATAAATTTTCAATTAGTTTTTGATTATTTTTTAGTAATATAAAAAAGAACTGATTTAGGCAGATTTTATAAGGTTGTTTTAAGTCTTTAATTTAGTACAGTTTTGATTTGCTTTTACTATAATTTCAATTGCTTTTAGTAAAATAAAACCAATTTAATGGTTTAATAATCGATTATGTGGTAATGAAAAATTATGTGTGCGTTAATCTTGAGTTTATAATTAGTTTTTATTTAAAATGGATAAATATTATTTATAGCTAGCAAAGATATTTATTTTTTGAAACATAACTTAGAGTCAAGACAGAGCAGAAAGACCGATGGTCGATAGCCCAAACGGACAGACTAACCATCATTGTAAATCATCTATATACAGTGTGTAAAGTGATGGGGTTTCCTATAGGGAAAACTTTTTTAATATGAATTTTAGGAAAAAAACTTATTCTTTATAAAAAATTTTGCTTGCTTCGAAACCCCTTATGGTCAAAGAAAAAAACAGTTAACACTTAAGATAAGATAAAAAATTGAAATTATGCCGATTTGTTGATTTCAAATATGACTGAAAAACTCGGACTTAGTCATATTTAAAATCAACAACTCGACATAATTTCAATTTTTACTTTCCCTATATACGAAGTATATTTAGGGGAAGTATTTTTTTCGTGATTTAATAAAAAAAATTTTTTTTGGAAATATCCGTATTCTAATTTCTGGAAAAAAATTTTTGTGTCTGTGTGTGTCTCTGTCTGTCTGTCTGTCGGTCGGCGCTGTATCTCAAAAACGAATGAGCAGAACTGAAAAGCTTTTGGTGAACAATTATAGACCGGAAGTGGATGTTTATTCGAGGCGTTTTTTTTGTTTTTTCGTGATATTTTTCTAAATATGAAAAATTTTAAAAAACCGTTCAAACAAAAGTTAAAGGGAATGAAAAACTGAATAAGTTTTATTAAAACATATTTTTCATAAAATTCTTATCTTTTGAGAAAAAAAATAAAAATTGAAAATTTTGACATTTTTTGCCAATTGCTGATAAATTATTATAGTTACATGAAACGTGTATTACAAATAATTGTAGAGAATTCAAAACTGGACAAATCATTAAGAATAGCCCTTTTGCGTAAACCTCATAGTTTTCGAGTAAAATATAGGGAAAGTACTATGATGGCCACATCACCATTTTATTTATCTTATCTTAAGTGTTAAATGGATTTTTCTTTGACCATAAGGGGTTTCGAAGCAAGCAAAATTTTTTATAAAGGATAAGTTTTTTCCTAAAATTCACTTTAAAAAAGTTTTTCCTATAGGAAACCCCATCACTTTACACACTGTATATTCCCCACATTGTATTTAGTGTTCGAATAAAGATATTATTCTCTATTATTTATATCAAATGATATCCAATTTATTATTTAAAATAAATAAGTCATTGAGTAGAGTCATTTTACTTAAAGGTAAAATTTTTAGCTTTTTATAAATTCTAAATTCATTTCAAATATTTGATGTAAATTTAAATTTAGGGTGGATGCTAATAATTAAACATAAAAACTGATATAATATGAGACTAGAAAGAGATTCTATGGGTAAGCCTGATTAATAAAGCTAACTAACTAGTGATAACAGATCTGAGAAAGGCATTCGATTGTGTTTCACATCACTTATTTCTTAAGAAATTAGAGTGTTATAGTTTTAATACTTCCAGCTGTAACCTATTAAGCTCTTACTTAAACAACAGGCTACAGAAAACTGTTTTGGCAATAAGAAATCAAAATACCTCCATAATAACCATGGTGTGCCATACGGCTCGATATTAGGACCAATCTTATTCCTAATAACTTCCTAATACATACAAATTGCCGGAATAATCTATTTACTGATGATACTACTTTTGTCAGTATCTCCGAAAAGCTTGAAGATGTGAGAGTACTCCAAAATACAAGAAAAATTGCTGCTAAAGATCGGTTTACCAGCAACAAATTATTTATGAACAATGCAAAAACTGAGGATATGATGTTTACCCTCAAACAACACAATGAGTCATTTTCAAACTTAACAAAATTCCTACTCTAAAATGGAACGTTCACAGTAGTGAGGTAGCAAATAAGGTAACAAAAGGCATCTTATGTCTCCGCAATCTATCGAGAAGTGTGTCTCCCCAAACGCTAATAAAAGCATACTATGGTTTATGTCACAGTCCAACATACGGTATTATCATTTGGGGCCATTTGACCACACACCACAGAATATTTGGGTTACAGCGAAAAGCAGTTAGGATTGTGGAAGGTTTAAGATTTAGAGACGGTATTCACGTTCTGTCACGTTAGAAAAAACATAAATAACTCAATATTAAGAAATTTTTCTCTTTTTAAATAAGCTATAAAAGAGTTGTTCATTGAGTTATCACCATATAGCTTTGATGAGTATCTCATGAGAAACTTCACTAACTAGTTGATTGCACTGAAATCGGCATTCTATATATTCGTTGTATTGTACCTATACAAATAGTGAATTTTATTCTTCGCGCATTTCTTTGTTCATGAAGAAGAGGATCAGCGGGTTCGAGTGGAATATCACAATATATACAAATAATTGCATCTATATTTGTATATATTACTTGCTAATTGTATAGATTTTTTTATGTAATGCATGATAAAGATAAAGATTAAATCATCACTTCTAATAAATTTTTATTTGCAAGAAGATTTCAGCAAAGGATTAAAATTGGATTTTTTGGTGTGGATATATTTTTTAAATAATACGTATTAGATAAGAGTAGATTTTTTTAAGGGACGTGATGGCCGCGCACGACCAACAGTGTTAAGCTATTGATGTAAGGGTTAACTAATCTAGTTAACTGAAGTTTTAATAAATCTGATTGAAATGAGGGAGTTAGACATTTTTTAAGAGAGTCAAGTTTTACCTTTTTTTTTATATCACTATAAAAATCTTTTTTAAAGATTGCTTCAATTCGAATAATCTACTTATTCATGTTATGAAGCTGATATCATTTTCTACGTCCATAATCATTTATTATTTCTTCAGTGGCTATTATAATATTGAAGAGGAAAAACGCAACGCAAATCAATAAAAAGTTTTGTGTTGTGTAAGGCAAAGAATGCTTAACAGAACGCCAGTGCCAGAACTGGTTTGCCAAGTTCACAGTTACATTAAAAATTTGTTAAACCAAATATTGAGTTTACTAATATTTGAGATCTACATTAACTGAAAGAAATTCATTTAACAAAGCGTATAAACTCCTGCCAAAGAATATGATCCATTTCTAAAAAGTATTGCAATTACGAATAAGATTACGACAACGCCATGTGATGCAAACCCGATGAATAAGCTGCAACCATTATAAAAGAATAACCATCAAAAGAAGGTTATGCTCAAATTTAATGGCATCTTGAATTTTGAGTTGCTACTACAAAACCAAGCTATCAATACGGCTGTGTACTATTGACAATTAGACATATTGAATGAAGATATCAAGGAAATGTGGCCAGAATTAGCAAATCGTAAGGGTGTTGTGTTCCACCTTTACAACTGCGTTTCGTAGTGTAACAAAAAACCATTCCTCTTCTGATTTGCAACATACAAATTTTATGACCCACCAGAAGTTGCTGGAGCTTTAATGGGATTTGATGGATCATCCATCATACTCACCAGACCTTACGCCATCCGAATACTCTTTGTTTCGATCTTTACAAAACTCTTCGAATAGTAAACAATTCAATTTAATTCAGACACAGCATTTGCTTCATTTTTTTGTTGAGAAAGGCCTGAAGTGTTTGATTAAGTTAATTTATTATACTCACATTAATACTGTAAAGATGAATTTGTTAAATAAAAAATGGAAAACAACATTTAATCATAATAATATTTGCGAGTATCTGATTGAGGTAATTACTATTTAATTAGGTTATAATCACTGTATAATAATGAACTGGAGCATTAATAAAAAAACTGAATCAATTATATCTGCTTAAAATTTAATCAATTAATTGACAATAGTTAAGTGAAGTGGGATTGCAATTAGTCGGCATTATAATACGCTTGCTTAGTTACATTCTGCAATTATGAATTAATTGAATTGTATATTGAAAATGGTCTATGATGCAATTATGAGGATTATTTAGTTCCTGAGCCGTCCGTTCACCGGGTATTACACAGTCGGACATGCAAACATTAAGTCCATTTGATAAATACAAACGACCAAATTTGTAAAGTTCTGTGGGGAAACAAGGGTGTTCTGTGAATACATTCGTCGCACACTGGTATTAGATAGACTAGAATTTAATTGAACATACGTGCTTAGTTCACTTTATGCCGGGCTAAATATGAGCACTTTACTAAATTGATTTCCCGGCGTTATTCAATAAATTTCATCCTAGAAGCATATTTATCGACGTATCCTGAATATGTGCGCAATTTATATTTAATGCCATCGACGTCAGGTTGCTCCGAAAACGACAAACACGTTTATAATGAATGATTAAATTGACTTTTCTTGATACAACAGCAAGAACTATATTAATTATTGTAATTATGCTATTAATTGTATTCAAGCCGATTATTAATTATTATTTTATATATTACATTAGATATATTTCTATTCATGGGCATTCCAATAGTTTTTTTTACATAATCAATATTTATATAAATTATTTATTTTTCTAATAAATTTTTCAATTTCCTTCTTTCCCTTCCGGAGACTTTTATGAATTATTAGGTAAAGAGTTGATCATTTATGTACTTACAACAAAGCTTTATTATTTTTAATTTCAGATATAGTGCAATACCTTTTCTAAAACTAAGAAAGCTAATTTCCATTGACTATAGTCGGTTCAGTTTTAAGCCTTTATTCAGTTTATGTAATCTTTTGAAATTTTCATTAAACTAATGGCCGTGTTATGTTAAATGATGATAATTTCTATGTTATTTCACTCGTTCTTCAAGGCTTTGGCCAGTTTGTCCAACGAAAACTTTTGGATAATCCCAACATCATGGTGCAAGAAGAATTAGAGTGGAAGAACATAATTTGTCATTGTGAACTCCGCCCGTGCTTCTTTCGGTCAAAATTTTATGTATATTTTTGTAGTTAATTTGATTTTAAATGTATTTTTCGAAGAAAGAAGACGAAAGATGAAAATAAATAAATAAATAAATAATACACTCCCGGTTCTTTATTTTCTCTTATTTTTTCTGTTGCATTGTTTCTGAACATTGAAAGGGAGTTGTTGGTCCTGAATGGTGCATATGGATTCTGGGGTTTATTTTCAGGTCGAGAAAAGATGTCTAAGGTAATTAATTGTTGGTGTTTTTAATGGAGGAAATTGGGAGGCCGTTATTTTCCGCTATGATATTGGTGCATTTGAATTCGATATTAAAATCACTTTTTGAGATTGAAATATTATTGTTCTACCTTATTGGAACCCTCATAGTAATTATAGAAAAAAACGTGAGATGATAGGTGGTAAAACAATCTAAACCATTTATAACACTCTTTTTTGCGTTATGGGCCATATCGATTTTTCTTAAAAAAGCCTAGATATATAGACAACTGATGTAGGCTTATTATATGATTTTATTATTATAAATAATCACGCTATGTTACAGTAAATATTTTTGTTTTATTCCTAAAAGAGTCTTTCGCTAATTGGTCTCTTTTTTGAGTGAATTTATATCCTGATATCCGTTGAATATGCGAATATTGGCACAGCGTTGTAAAATATCAAAACGTCAAATAGTTGAATAAATTGATAGGTCTACGGTATATAATATTCTGCCTATTTTGCCATATTATGTATACAAATGATTTCTGCGCTTTTTCACACTGTTGCCGATTTACGTCTCTAATTAAGGTATCTGAAGCATCTGTTGTAACTGATTTGATGACATCAATCAGTTTTAGATTTACAAGCAATGATGATTTTGCGCTCTTTTAGTCTAGTGCCTAGATTGATTGTCTTTATTTGCCCTTTTAGTTAGATATTCATAATGTGTTAGAATGTCAAAATAATTTATTACGCCTATCGCTTACCTGTTCCACCGTGACCTTTTCAGATCTATTGTGAATATAGCAATTGACCTACTTTTGGTGTCTTGTCTTGCTATTTCTCTTGTGCAGTGGTGAAAAGCTATCGCCTCTGCTTGGAACATCGTGGTGTCCTTGACGAGACTGACAGAAATCTTTGTCTCGGGTTTTGTACCGTATGTACCTACTTCTACTCCTACCCCTTTATCGGTCTTTGAGCCGTCCGTGAACCAGTATGATTCTGCTTTGGTAGGTTGGCCTTCGGTCCAGTCTTCTTTTTGCGGGATCAGTAACTTGTATTTCTTTTCGAAATTGAATTTTTTCACCATGGCATTATTTGGCATCGCTGTGATCGCGTTAGCTTTCAGGTGATCATCAGTCTATATGATACGAATCTGGATTCTCCTTAAATAAAGATGTGTAATGGTGGTACGTTCAAGATGGCTTCTAGGGCTGCTGATGGGGTTGTGCCTAGGGCTCCTGTTGTACTGAGACATGCTAGTCTTTGTCCTATTGCTCCCTTTTGCTTTGTCCTAGTCCACCACACCACTGCTCCATAGGCTATCATGGGTCTTATCACCTTGGTGTAAAGCTATAGAGTCATTTTAGGGTTTAGTCCCCAATTTTTTCCGCACATTCATCTACCCAATGCTATTGATGCTTTTTTGGTGGCTTTTGTGATGTGATGTGCTTCTGGTTTCCATGACATTTTGGCGTCGAAAGTTACTCTCAGGTACTTTGCCTCCCCTACGAAGGGGATTTCAGTACCCCCGAGCGTCAGTGGCTTTAGGCTTTACAGTGCTCGTCTTTTTATGAAGATGACAATTTGTGTTTTTTGGGGGTCATTGCCAGTCGCTCCTGCTTGCACCAATTGTCTAGTATGTTTAGGGCCCTTTGTGCTCGCTCCGAGACAACTTCCGCGAACCGGCCCCTGATGACAATGGCTAGGTCATCATGAGCCAGTTTTCCTAAAAGGTCATCTACTATTGTTGCCTATAGCAGCTGTGAGGGGATCTTTTCCTAGTATCTCGTCCCTTATGTGCCTATCTATCAATTTTTCCATTGTTTTTAGTAAGAATGAACATAGGCTGATAGCTCTGTATTACTTTGGCCTTAGATCATCTATTCTACCTTCCTTGGGCAGGTAGATTACCGTTACGCTTTGCCATGATGTTGGTATATATATTCTCATGTCAGGCAGGCTTTGAAGATTTTTGTGTGTGTACCAGTTCCCCTATGTTCATTTGTAAGAGAATGGGATAAATCCCATCCAGTCCCGCAAACTTGTACGGAACCTGCTCCAGTCCTTTTGGTCTTTGGCTGGGATTTTCTGGCTTGTTATTTTATGCCAGAATTGTTGAGGCTGGAAAGCGGACTTTTAATAGTTCCTTGAGACTTTTCTCTATTGTTTCTGTGTAGGTTCCTTCCGGTTTCTTGAGAAAGCCTACCTGATTGGCAACACTGTCGTCCTTAGCCAGGACTTTGTGGATTCTTGAACATGTTGGAGTGCCGTTAATCTCCTCGCAGAACTTCTTCCACGAATCCCTTTAGGCCTTTCGGATTTTTACTTTCCCTATATAGTATATATAGGGGAAGTATTGTTTTCGTGCGTGAAAATGTCTGTGGGCGCTGTATCTCAAAAACGAATGATCCGATTGAGATGAAACTTTAAACTTAAGGTTTTATCGTTAAAAACTGGAACTGAAAAGCTTTTGGTGAACATTCATAGACCGGAAGTGGTTGTTTACTCGAGGCCGTTTTTTGTTTTTACGTGATATTTTTCTAAATATGAAAAATTTAAAAAAACGGTTCAAACAAAAGCTAAAGGGAATGAAAAACTGAATAAATTTTATTGGAATACATTTTTCATAAAATTCTTAACTTTCGAGAAAAAAAATAAAAATTGAAAATTTTGAGATTTTTTGCCAAATGCTATTAAACTATTAGAGCTATATGAAATTTATATGACAAATAATTGTAGATAATTCAAAATGAAACAAATTACTAAGAATAGCTTTTTTGCGTAAACCTCATAGTTTTCGAGAAAAATATAGGGAAAGTACTATGATGACCACATCACCATTTTTTTATTATATGTGAGTTTTCCTCTGTAGGTGTCCCAGTCCTGGTTCTTTTTGGCCCGATTGAATAGCCTTCGAACCTCGATCCTCGTCTTTTCGAGGTTTATGTTCCATCAGACTGTTCCGCAGCCCCTCTGCTTGGCTGTTTTTTCCGGAAAATTTTCCAGATATGCCGTCCTGATGGCGTCATTGATTTGTTCGACTGCCAGCTGCAGCCCATCTATCTTTCTTGTCGATGCTGTACTTATCATCGCTTGCCTTACTTTGTCGTGAAATATTTCTCCTAATTATATGGCTTTGAACGTTTATTAGAGTTGATCTAGGTACGATTCTATTCTCGTCTATCCACTAGAAAGCGAAAAAAATCTCATGTACTTGGCATATTCCTTGATGAAAAAGTTGGGATTACTTCAAAAGCAAATATCCACCAAATGAGGTAATGCTCTCAATTTGGTGGGATTACAAAGGCTTCGTGTGTTTTGAGCTGCTACCACAGAACCAAACCATCAACCGTATTGATTTACTGTCGCAAATTGAATAAATTGAATCAAGCCATCAAGGAAAAGCGGCATGGATGGTGTCAAACAACAGTTGCTTCATTTGTTTGCAGAGCCCTAAGTTCCTTGAACATGACATGGCATAACTCACTAAAATTATTTCTGTCTATAAAAATCGATTAATTATTATAGTAAAAAATTAAAATAACTTAAAACACAACCCAATACATGAAACAAAGATACTTAGCATTCTGATTTAGATGTTATTAGAATATCGTCTGTGTGCTCGTAAGAAATTTAAAAGTTTATAATTCCATATAAATCCATTGTTGACATCAATATGATGCATTGAATTATTGCACAGAAAATCATTAGATACCGTGATATTTATTTTGGCACTAGTACCAAAAACTAAATTAAGAAAACCCTTCTATTGTTGAGAATATTATCCAATTGAAACATGTTTAAAAACTATAGGTTTTAGTAATGACATGGCATGCAAAACAAAAATTACAATGTGCCCAACTACACCCATATATATTATCCAAGGTGGGAGAAGGAATATTAAAATCACCACATATAACAATTTCCTTTTCTGTATTATCATTGATAATACATTCGAGGGCGTGACAATGTTCTTGATATTAAATTGACGAGGCGGATACATAATGAAACTCAATAGCACATTGAAATAATACAACACAGTTGAGAGGGTTTTACATTTATTGTTGAAGACTGCATCATGTTTCACCACAAAGTGGCTTCATTAGACATGCAAATACTTAGTATTCTAGATGAAGCATGCTGCAGTGCTCCACAATAAATGTGAAACCATTTCTGTTAAGTTGTTTTTTTCAAAATGTTCTCATATTTCTTCAGCGGCGAATTTAGAGGTAGATACACTCCATATACAATAAGAAACGTTTATTATAAATTTTACAATAACAAAAAGTTATCTAATATAACATATAAGACACAATAATTCTTTCTTAGGCAATAAGTACTCAACCTCCACGTAATTTAATGCTTGACTTAGGCCCTCATTAGATAATAAAAGTATCTCATTTAATTATCAGAAATATCTTTATTTATATTCGACAAATATTAAAATATGGTATGTACATGAGTTAAGGAAGTGAATAAGTTCATAACTTTTAGTTCTAATAGCAACCACAATTTAAAAATAAAATCTTTGTTTTTTGGAATACGAGCGGGTTGTCAAAGAGAATATTCAGATTTCGAAATAATTTTGAAACATTATTGACATATCTTATTATAGATTAAGTTCACCATTCCTTTTTCCTTTGATCAACTTTAGACTCCACAGGCTTTAATAAGGTTCCTTGTTCAACAATTTAGTCACGTTTGTCTTTAATGTGAGAATGAAGAGATTTATTTACGTTTTATAATATGGAGGAGGAAATAGAATTATCATAGTAAAATACAACTATTTTATGGGGAGGGGTAAATCCGGTTTACGTCCGATTCTAACTCTTTTAAAGGCGGTGGAATATCATCAATTACTTTAAACCAATTTATTATTTAGGCCCAAGTCAGGTTCAATGCGAATGGCATTATTGGGAGATTTCTGTCAGAGGGATCTCTAAGAGGAATATAATGGAATTTCTTTTGACGTAAGCTCTAACCGTAATAATTCGTTCAATATTTTATTTTTATTTATTATATCTTTGTTATTCTTTCTAAAAAAAATAATATGGAATTTTATTCAGATAAATTAAAGATCACAATGTTTCTTGATCTTAATTGTCTATCTTCAATTTCCAAATATTTATTTTACAAAGTAAACTGTTCTACTTTAGTGTCAATAATATGAAATTTAGAATTGATACTTTTAATAGAATAATGCAAAATATTATTAAAAGTAGCAAATATGGAGTCTAAATAATTTTTAAAACATTATTTTAATTTACTCACATTGGTGATTGAACTTTTAGAACTCTGCCTGACAGAATTTAAGTCAGATGAGGATAAACATTTATTATAGGCCCATTTAACTCCATTATTTTTCCAATCTTCTTGTTTAGTATACGAAATCGCAGTCCAATGCAATCACCATGATAACATATTGAGCAAGTACAGCATTTCATAGCATCACTGAAATAATTATTAGGCAAAATATCTATTACTCACACTTCACAAGGAATAATTGACAGGGACACACACTTCACACTATTCGATCTTTCATAGTGACTTTAAATAACTTCCTGTGAGTTAAATTCCGAGTTTTTGAAAGTAACTTGTATTTATTTCACAAAATGTAATTATTGATCACAATGATTGATTATATGTATTAGAACTTTATAAAAGTCTTAATTATTTAAAATGATAAAATGAAGAGCGAGACGACCGATCTTAGGGACTGCGCTGCTTCCTTATATCTTCGTGGAGATTTTGTGAATGACAGCATTTGGGGCATCAAAACACCCCCGGCATAAGTGCGGAAACATCCTCTGGCATGACTCATGGAATGCAGGGTTGTTTTCCACAAGTCGTTGGTTCTTGGTTGGGTTGGTCTATGGTTGAAGATTTCTTCTTCCAGATAGAGAAGGATTTCTTGTTCCGAAGGTATCTCGTGATGAATGTGAAGAGGCCTACGATTAATAATACATAAATAATTATGGTCCAAATGGAGGGTGGTTGACCATGAATTGTGTTTGATTTCTTCAGAGTTTTAAGGTCCTCTTGAAGCTAAGTCGTCGTTGCATCCAGTTATGTTTGTCGCATGGTTTCGTTTTGCAAACTGCATTTTCCATTTTGCGGGTACAGCTTTTTCTTCGGAGAATGTTAATTGAGGAATGTTTGGTCTTCTTGAAATCCTTTTTTCTTAAAAACTGGCCAATGAATAATTTTGTATATGCAGGGAGCATCCTGGGGTTACTACTGCGATGTGTTATTGTTTCCTCGGATTGGTAAGGGATATAAATGGTAATAGACGTATTGGAAGATTTCTGTCAGAGGGATATCTAGGAGGAATATAATGGAATTTCTTTTGACATAAGCTCTAACCGTAATAATTCGTTCAATAATATGAATGTTTTCTGTTGTGGGTTCTCGTGGTAATTTTTCGTTAGTGTGCATCATCGAGGGATGACATGTATTTAATTTGGTGAAAGTAACAGCGTTAACGAGTGAAGATAAGATGTCGTTTGTATTATCTATTAGAAAATTCAGTTGATTAAAAATAGCGAAGGGAGTTATTCGTTGGAATTCTTCCAATTGATAAAATGTAACATTTTTAATAGATTGATTTAGTTGCATCATTCTTGAGGTTAGCACTAACTGATTGCTTCTTAGATCTGCTATTGTTTGATTAAATTCATTAATTGTTTTGATTGACACAGAGAGCTGTTTCTCCGTTATAGCTTCAATTTTTGATTATATTCTGAATTTCCTTATATAAATTTCCGGTAATCCTAATTATTTATCCCAAAATATTAATGGTCCTCTTTTAGTTCTACGAGATTCCTTTTGAGGTAAGAGTTGTTCAAGTTGCTGTAACATTTTACTTCTCTTCGTTTATAGTATGGATATATAATTTGCCATTTCTCTGCTGTAAAGATTGCTGTGAGTTCCATTTTTAAAAGTAGTAATCCAATTATTGCAATTATTATTGAAAGTTTCAATTTCTTATTCCGAATGGTCGAGATGATAAATTGTTGTAATTTTCCATTGATTGGTTTTGATTTGGGATTTTCCTAATTTTACTGGGAAAAGACCTGAATCGTCATTGATGGCTTCTAGGGTAACGTCGCATTTGATGTTAATGATATAATATCCGATACATCTGAAACAACAGAATGTTTCAAGTTTCTTGTGTGCAATTTTCTGGTTCTTGTTTTTGTTTTGACTTCTATAGTCGAATCGTCATTAATTTTTATTATTTTATAAGGACCAATATAGAGGTTAACTAATTTGTTTCTACCATTATTTTTAACATATAATAATTCGTTAATTTAGAAAGGTTTTGTCTTAGCGTTTTTTTGAGATTCTTGTACATATTTTTCTTTTTGTTCGATATTTTTCTCCTGGATGGAATTTTAGAGATGTTGAAGTCATTCTTTATGATCGGATACGTATTGATAATATTCTTCGGAGTAAAGCAGATCCATGGGGTCTCTTAGCAAGGTGTGACCAAAAACTAGTTCTAGTGGTATAGAGCCAGTTGGTTTTTATATGGTATTGTTGTATGCTATGACGGCTAACTTCATTTGTTGTTCGATAGGTTGCTTTTTTCTTTGTTCTGGTAATCTGATTTGCTCGAGTATTGTTGAGTGGAATCGTTCGATGTTCCCTTGTGAACTGAGATTCGCAGGTGTTCCAAAATGTATTTTTATATTATGGGCTTCAAGTAATTTTATGATGAGGTCATTCTTGAATCATTTCCGCTGTCACAACTTATTTCTAATGGTGCTCAGTAATATTTAAAATATTCCAATAGTCCGTTAACTTCTTCGATAGAATTTGTAGATATTAGAGGTATTGCTTGACCTAGTCGAGAAAAGGTGTCTATTATCGTTGAAAAAATTGAATTCGCAATTGTAAATGTATCCATGAACAATTTTAGAAATGGTTTATCTGGAGTTTTTGTAAGTTGTAGAGGTGACAAGGTATTTGCTTTTATTACAAATCATATAGCTATTAATATAGTCTGTTAACCTTTGTTTAATATTTTTCCAATAACATTGTCGTTTTAGTTGAGTTAGTGTTTCTACTATTCCTCGGTGATTTCTTTTGCCAGTGTGGTGCGTTGTTATTAAAGTTGAATATAAATTTTACAAAAATGAGGATAGAGTGTATCGTTTTCGAAATATAAATAATGTTTTCCGGGTCCTATTAAATATTCCTTAATGAATTTTGTGATTTCGTCTTCTAAATTTTGGGTGCCTATTTTTATTTTGAATATTTTGTTTCCGTCTTCGTTTGATAAATCGACTTTTGTGTCAGTCGTCGTGGGGCTCAGAAAATATTGTTTCTTCTTATCATTTATAATATCGTCTAAGATGGTGATTCCTCTTGTAGGTTCTGGTTGCTGGTTAGAGTGTATGGTGTTACTCGTACTGTCTTCTTCATTTGGTAGCAACATTTGGGTTTCTCTGTCTGCTGTCGATTGTTCTTGAAATTCTTTTCGTAACATCGTTAGATTTTTACCACCGGGGCCAGGTTGTTCTTCTCTTGCAAATGATGTATTTGGTAAATTTTGTGGATCCAAGGTATCCCCTAATTCTAATTCTTCAATAATCTGGTCTAACATTCGTTGTGTTTCTGGATCTGGGTTAGGAGTTAAAGAAATTATATTGTCTTCTATCGCATACAATTGGCCTTGGGTAATTCTCTATAAAACATCTGCGTTTGTGTTATATTTTCCTTTTTTTTAATAAAATTCGAAATCATATTCTTCTAATTTTAATTTCCATCTGATTAGTTTTGAATTAGGCTCTTTTAATTTCCACAACCATACTAATGTTCGGTGATCTGCATAAATCTTAAAATATCTGCCGTAAACATAGGGTCTAAAATATTTGACTGCATACATTATTACAGAAAATTCTTTTTCGATCGTTGAATATTTTTGTTCGGTTGCGCTTAATGTTCTGGAAGCATAACTTACTGGTTTGTCTTGGCCTATTTTATTTTGCGAGAGGACAGCTCCTAATTCCTTTGTAAAGTCGGGGTATTGCAGTATTGGTTCATTCATCAGTAAAACTTTACATGTCTCGAATGCGTTTCTATATTTATTGTCTAATTTAATTTGGGATCCCTTTTTTGAACAATTTGTAAGTGGTTTTGTGATTTCCGCAAAATTTCTTAATAATAAAGCTTAGTATTTAATACACAATAAAATATGTTTCATAATATTACTTATTGATCTATAATAAAAAAACTACGGAAAAGTTAATATTTAAGGTCTTATAGAATATTAAAATACCAAGAGAACCTAATAATTTAGTATCATGCACTTTGCTAAATTAAAAAAGGCATAAAAAATAACGGAATCGAATTAATACCTGTGAAATCAAAACGTGACATTTGAATTGGCCAATGGATTTTACGTCCTGTACTATGTGTGTGAATTATACACTTCATGTATGATTTCAATAAAAAAGCTGCAAATATTTTATTTACATAGTGTTGTATAGCTAAAGGTATTCTTTTAGAATATATTAATAATTTAAACTAATAAATAATATTGATATTTATTAAATGCACCATTTTAACTTAAGATTTTCACGCTAATAATAAGCAATTTATAATATTATTACTTTTAATAAACTGTGAATAACAAAAATTTATTTTTTATTCAAGCAATCAGTTATTATACTGTTTTATATTTATATTGATTCTTGTTTTACGCTCCTCAGTGTATAATAAAGGTAATTTTGTCAAGTATTACGAGTGCAGTGGAAATATAATATTTTTAAAGAATTTTATAGGAAAACCGTTATAAATTAATTACGAGATAAAAAAGATTTTTTATTAATTATTGCAAAATATGAAATGTAAAATTAAGCAGATTTTTAAAATCCTATTTTCAGTTATATAGTATTTATTTATATATTTAGTTAATATATTGCAATGACATTATTGTTTGTAACATACAAAAACACATAATATGATTATAAAATAAAGCCTACATCGAACAAAGGGAAACATATGTATAATCATATTTAAATAAAACAGCATAAAAATGTCCCACGAAATAAACGGATAGAATATTTTAAGCATCAGTTTCACCCGGGAGGCTACTCTGTCTTTCTCGCCTCTAAATGGTCCAACCCCATCTAAATTTTTAATTATCTATCACACTTCGTTCTTTAGGGCGGCATAAAAGAGCAGTTGTTTGTTTTCCGGGGCATTATTCAAAGGTGTTAATCCCTCCTAGGGGGCATTTTGCATTTTCCTAATCTCCGATACAGCCATCCCTTATTTTGACCTACGGCACCCTGCACTTTGTCAATTATTCATAAAATTAATACTTTAGCAGTGTAGTCACCCCCCGAGTTTTTACGCCTGATTTAATTTCATAAATTCTGTAAGAGAGCACTGATATATTTTATAAAGTTTTTTTAGGGGAGCATTAGACAAGTAATAAATTGGTTCTGTTGCTGCTAATGGGAAGTGTAATATATAAAACTCAGAACTTTGGAGACTTAATATTAGATTAAAGATGGTGATATTTGGTAATGCTTATATAAAGCCTTCTATTATAAATTCTAAATAAAATTTGTTACAATACCTGAAAATATTAAAAAAGAGTTTTTTTTTTAGTAAACCATTTAATTTTTGATTATATATAGATTGTGAAATATGATCGAAAAATAAGTCATCAGCCACAAAATAAAATAATAAATTCATCTACAAAATTGAACTATAGAATATGAATATAGGAGAAAAAGTCTAGGAAAGGCAAAATGTGTACTAAATTAAAATATAATAGAGGGATGATAAAAACACAGATAATATAACGATTGGCATGACGAGAAACTTAAATACTAATGCACAACTAGTATAAAAAATTAAGTAAATGAGAAAAGAAATAAAAGGTTTGAGAAATAGAAAAACCTTAATTATAGTTGCAAACTGAAGATTAAAAAAATAACGAATAGAAGAAGACATTTAATACTTAAATAAGAAGTTATTTCATATTGAAAAAGAACAAGAAAAAATATAATCATTAATTAGATGCAGGTACTGGAAACGAAGACAAAATTAGAGGATCATCGAGGCGGTACTCACATGGATGCTTGTTAGTACCCAAAAAATAACTGAACTGGGGATAAAAAGTGAATACGTATGTATCCATACACACAGTAAAACTAGTCTTGCTATCTCAACACATCCCAGTGTTCTAATCAAGACTGGCAAATAATGTGTTATGGCACAGGAGACGTCATCTGTAGATAACAGAATTGCCCTATCCTGGGTCAAGGCATACTCAAACAAAAAAAGGGACCAAAAGAGCGGATGCTCTAGCAAAAGAGGAAGCATCTTTGAAAACTGACAACAGGCCTGTACCCCCTATCCAAAAGCAATCTCTCATCCATATTGCAAGACATGACTCCAGCAGAAACACAATACGAACACCCAACGCTAAAATTGCCCCATATTGTTTCAATCTATCTAGGTCAAACATAAAACCAGTGACTGGTGTCCTAACTTGACACTATCAGTTAGAAAAACACCTCTTTCTATTATAGTCACTGAATATCCCAACTGCAGGGGGTGCAACGGGTACATATTTGAACAAACATATTTTTAAATTGAAAAGCAATTTCAATCAAGTACAAATTGACCATTATTATCTTTGACCTTTTGCCATTTATATGGTAATTACATAATTCCATTGGTGTAGAATTCCTGTGGTTTATCGGCGAATTTCTTACCATCAAGGGAGTTTTGCAGAGATCGAAACAGATGATAGTCAAACGGTTCAAGGTACGGGCTGTACGGTGGATGCATTAAAATGTCCCAACCAAGTTCTGTCAATTTGTTCCAAGTCATCAAAGATAAAGATGTGTGTGGCCGTGCGTTGTCATGATGAAAAACAACTACTTTTCTGTTGGCCAATTCTGGTATCTTTTCTTTCATTGCTTCGTTCAAAGGGTCGAGTTGTGCACAGTACAGGGCCGATTGAGAGTTTCGTCAGGTTGCAATAACTCATAATAGACAATTCCCTTCCAGTCCCACCAAAAACTCAAAAGAATCTTTTTTGTTGTAAATTCGGGCTTTGGAATTGTTTGCGGGACGCCAGCCTTTGGCCATGATCTCTTGCGTTGGATGTTTTCGTATTTTATCCATTTTTTAACACCAGTAATCATTCGTTTAAAAAATGGGTCAATTTCGTTTCGTTTCAACAACATATCACTGATGGTAATTCGGTCAATTAAATTCCTCTCCGTTAAATCTTGTGGTATCTAAACAATGAACTTTTTTGTAGCCTGCTCTCTTCAAATAATTCCAAACTGTTATATGGTTCATTTTTAGTTCCGCTATTTCGCGACAGCTTGCCCGCCAGAACGAGGTGCATGTTCTTGCAGCGGTTTTCATTTTTTATAGTAGAAAAGCATTACATACCGCATTTCTTCAGATATTTCAATCATTTTCAAAATTTACATGAGCAACGAATTAGAGTACAACTATCTTGGCAAAAATATGAGCTGGAATGTTTCATTTTAAGCATAGGTTTGTTCGAGACAATCGGGCGAGTGTTGCTCGAGATAAGGTATCAGAAACGGCTTGTGGCGAAAAACCAATGTGACTTTTTTACGGCCTTTTATTAGAACACTTGACAAAATTCAATACACTCGATATACCTACAACGTACCCAGACTGTTACCGCACAAAAATAATTCCTCAAATAATTGAATAAAAATAAAAATAAAAATATACAAACCATTATACACTAACCTACCTCGTTCAGGTTCATTATGCGCCGATTTCTCGCAAATGACTTTCTGATGTTGCAAAAGTTGTTTCTCTCATGAAGTCTGTTGGCCATTCTCATCATTCTCGGTAAAGGTTCATAATAGTCGTAGTTAGTTCTGGGTATTGATGAACGAAAAATAGTCTTGCTACGTGTCTTGGAATCTTGAAAATTAAATGAAATATTTTCCAAACTTTTCGGTTAGTCGACAATCCCATTTACCACTAACAAAAATTACAAATCTGCAATTACGTGCAAGGAAGCTATATTCAGTTGACTACAAAGTTGTGCATAATTTAAAGTGACAAAGGGGTTATGCAATTTAAATGCCTGCAGATGCAAACATTTATTTTGGACACCCGATTAAACCCATGTTTAATCATCCATCGACATGCACTTGTCTATCTTAACGTATTGCTCGCGATCTTTTAGAAAACTACGTAGCCAATTTATAATCGTAGAATTAAATCCCAGAATCTCCAGCTAATAAAGGGGTTGTGGGAGACCCTATCGAACTAATTGAAGAAATCGGCCTAGATAACATCTACAGGACTTCGGTTCTTCAAGGCGTCCGATATAAAACGATTATATATAATTAGCTTAAATGTAGTTGACCTCCCTGACCAAAAACCGTGCTGTTCTTCTATTATGATGTTTGTGCATAACCATTTAAATAGCTGACTGAATGCAGACTCATCTGTATTTACTAATGCCAGACCTGTTGTCTGGTTTAAAAATAGGGGTAATTTAGGTATCTTTCCTTATTGTCGGTACTACTTGACCATCTATTGATCTCCAGAAGAGTAAAGTTCGATAGTGGGTGATGGTAAAAATGCAATTTAACAAGAATACATTCAGAACACCATCAGGCCCGGCTGAAGCTGAGGGCTTTAGCTTGCTATTTAAATTGAAAACATTACTAAAGTGTACAGGAAAAGATAGTTTCTTGTATTTTTTTTAAATTCTTGCTAACTTTATTATCGCCCAATAACATATCTGAAGGAAAGCCTTTTTTTTGAATCGTCGATAAAGTTCAAAAATGCTGCACTATTACGGCTAAAACTATTTTTTGTCTTATTTAGATAGTTTTTGTAGAGCAATTTTTTACATTGGGACCTTGGCTCAAAATTCTAAATAGTCTCCAAATTTACTTCTTATCCATACAATGCTTATTTTTCTCTATTATAATTAGCTCTATTTGTTCTTTGGTAATCTATATGGATATTCATTCTTATATATGACCTTCATAGGTACAAACACATTAGTAGCATAAAACACAACACACAATATCGCAGAAGTCACTGCTAAATTTCTAAAAAAATGTCCAAGAATTTACACCAATCAATAGACGCGATAAAGTGGCAAATTTCCCCAAAATTGCAAGAGGTCCACAGCCTCGAAAACATTCCTGCTGTACTCGTTGGCAAACACAAAGTCCAAATAGGTTCCATGGTGATTAGAAATCCTGTTAATCTGCGATAGATTCAAAAATCCCATATACTCTAAAATGAGTTTAGCTTTTGGACCAAAGAGGCTGGCACGCTAAGTTAGTCATTATGCCAGATATCGGGAGAGATGTATTAATGTAATCTTCAATAAAGATATTTTTCTGTTTAAATCACAGATTAGAAAAAAAAAACAAACGATTCTATGCTTAAATTAAAATTAGAAGAACTGAAAACAACAGAACAGAAACAAATAGGATGTTAGGAACTTATAAAGAATGGAAAACATCTCACAGGTGAAATAAGTATGTGAAGCACAAATAACAGAAAGAAATAGAAGGCGAAGACGTAGATTAAAATAAAACAAAACACTTAAGTACGTGCAGAAAAAAATCGAAAATAGCATTAAGGACTAAACCAGAGTGAAACAAGTTTTTACAATAAAATTAGAGGATAAACAAAATACACTTACCCTAATGTTAAATAATTTTAAATTTGTATATTAAGGAATTTATTGTAAACTTTATATAATCATATGTCGGCATTATTGTGTCTAAATATGAATTGTTTTGTCCTCTGCTTATTATGAATCCAATTATCTTTACTAGAAAAATTAAAATATAAAAAACCATATCCATTATTAAATTTATATAGCTTATCCATATTTTAATTTGAATATATTTTTAGATTATTTTGAATATTTAAAGAAAATAAGGAAATATGTTTTATGTTTTATATAATGGTACCTCTAAAACTACTTTTAGTTATTATCGGTGTAATTTCATTTGGTGCTAAATAATTACTTTTAATAAAAAATAATAAAGCGGCTGAAAACAAAACCAATAGATAATTAAGACGGCGGATTAACGTCTTATTTTGTCAAATTTATTTTAACACAATATTTTATGCACATTTCAACCATCAACAAATTATGGGTATGTTTGAATTAAGTTAAAAAATCAATTTGCATGCTAAAATATTACATATAAATATTCTCAATCAGGATAGCAATTTATTGCATTATCATTTTTTTCCGTATAAGAAACTTTGAAGCTGCATTTAATATAAATTTCCTAAACATATTCTACCTAATAATATTCTTAATTACCTTCAAATATTTTGCCATAGTATTTTACAATGTTGTGCACATTCTACAAACCCAATCCCCTAAATTGGACCGTACGTGTCAATTTAATGATATTTTTATTGTCCAACGGTTAAATTGCCGTTGCAAATTCGAAACTATAAATCCGGCCCGGTTAATCCAAGCTTTATTAAAATATATTGGATTTCAGGCTTATGTACAATTAATTAAGGCCCACGTTTTAGTAAAACGGTGCGCTTGCTTTTAATTTTCTCTTGGCCGCTTTATGTTCAGCAATTATGTTGATTGGGTTATGAAAAAACGATAATGTTTTAGCTGCTATGTTATGTATAAGTAAAAATTAGGAAAATCACGTAAGAAGTGTTTAACATTATATGAGCCTAAAATATATGCCATAGAAAATAATTTAGTCTTAGTTATAAAATGGAGGAAATTAATAAGGGTAGTTTTTGAATTTTGTTCATATTTTTTAATTAAATTAGTTTATAGTATGTACCATGTGTTATTTGATAGGGATGTGTATATTAATATAAAAATCGATGTCTATTTTTTAATAATTTCAATAATATTTTAGTTGATCAAAATGAATGGAAATAAAAAATTACTAGTTGTATCATATAAACTAGGAAATCATATTTAATTATAAATATATTATTAAATAATAAAAATAAAAACAAAAAGGTTAGTTATTAATTTCAAATAAATAATAATAAGACAAACGAGTTTTACCATTTGATAAAAAATATACAAAATCTATAAATAATTTATATCTTCATTAGTGATCATAAACATGTATAATTATCGCCTTTTATCATCAAAGATATAACTGCTTTGTTTTAGAACTATTTAAATGACCAAAATGATGAAATAGATCGTGTTACCCTTCAACTTTGAAAAACCCTTTGAATTTTTTATTAACATTTATAGATGTTAGAAGTAATATAAAACGTAAACGAATAACAAAAATATTGACTTTTTTTAATTCCAAAATAAATAAAATCCCAAGTGGTTCAATAATACATTATTGAGATTATTATTTAAGATCCGATTACGATATATTAATAAATATTACGTATCCTCGCAAAGAACGAATGGTAAATTATAAAAATCATATATTTTGCATATAGTGTTAAATATAAAAAGTAGTAACCGATGTTTGGATCTTGTCAATATATGTTGGAAATCTTCTAGATACCCGAAACAAATATTTTAAAATAAGGAATTATGTATGCACAGAACTCCAGTATATTTCGACATCCTTGAAAAGCGCACGACATAACGTCATATTAAAATAGTATTTCCTTATATTTTCCGTTGTCATAAATCTAAGGATTGAACTATTATAACCATAATTAGTTTTGTGAAATGGAAAACGAAATTTTGGGACTTGTCAAGTAGGTCAATTCATGGGTTTAAACATTTTCATGAGACAATAATAATGAACTCTGTACTTTATGAGAGAGAAGTTTATTAAAAAGTGGCATGTCCGCAAACAAACCTTGATACCTTGAAACCTGATACGCAAGTCATTACAAACTGAGCTAGGATTAAATGAGTTATTATAGCCCAACTTGTATTCAATTAATTTTAAGAATTTGTTTTGCATATTTTCTATTAAATTTATGTAAATAGCCTGTGATGATGACCAAATGCAGCATACTCGAGATGTAAGCGAACAAACAAAAATAAATAATCTTAAATGAATGTGTTGATAGATGGACAGACAATCGTTTAATGTAGCTCAACAGTTTTGAAGCACGGTTACATATGGTATTAATATGATTAATCAAATAACAAAACTCTTTAGGGTGTTTTTAAGAGAAAAACTGATGCTTTTACATTTCTCGGGATTAAAGAAAAGTTGGTTATAATTGTACCAATTATTAATTGCATGAAGGTCATCGTGAAGTAATTCACAATCTTCAAGTGTTGCAATTGCTCTATACATTTTTAGGTCATCTCCGAATAAAAAAAATGACGACTTGAGAGATATCGTTTATGAAAAGTAAAAATAGCAACGGACAACAATGCGAAGCTTGAGGTGCACCAGATAAAGCTTGTATGGGATAGGATAAATGATTTCTTATTTTCACACACTGCGTGCGATCGACACTAAACAGATTATGATCCACTCAACTACAAAAGAATGGAATCCCAGGGCATATAGTTTAGCGATCAAAATATTATGGACGACTCTATCAAATGCCTTGGTAAAGGCAGTATAAATTGCATCCATTGAATGTTTAGCTTCCAAGACATGAATCAGAGATATTTTGAAGAAAAGAAGGTTTATAGTTGTAGATCTTGTTGTACGGAAACCATGCTGCTCGCCAATAAGTATTTTCTTACAAATACAATTTAGATTGACTGTAAAAGGTTGATCTAATAATTTAGGAATAACTGACATACTGCGATAATTAGTAATATCTTCCTTTTCGCCATTTTTATGTATTAGTGTCATAAAACCCTTCTTCCAAAAGTTTGTAAACGTATTCTGATTCACTGATGAAAGGAACCTAAACTGTTACTATATTTTAGGTTATTTATAGCGTCAAATACGTCGTTCTGAGAAAATAAAAAAATATGATTAACTTCAGCTTTAGTGGTAAATGTTGGAAGCTGAGATGGATTGTGTTTCATATAAACAGTAGAGAAATATTCAGCGAAAAAAAAAAAGATTTAAAATATCCATAATTTACAGTATTCTGAAATTGCTTATAAATTTAATGTACACACTTCTTTTGCTTTGTAATGTTAATAAAATCTTTATTAAACAAAACTGATTATATAAAAGGTGTTTTACGCGTAATAGGCACACATATATCTAAAGCATTGTGCATAGTATTGTAAAATAAGTTTCAATAATTTTATTAATTCTGTGATTTAGTATTCTTTTTCCATTAGTGTCGATCATTTCAACGTTATTGTGCTTTGTGGAAAGGATATAAATTATTATTTGTCCAGCCATTTTACAGCTAACACTCCCCCTGTAGATCTGCACTCTACTTGTTCTTTCTTCAACTCTTTGGAAACTAACTCCTTTGGCAAATTTTTCTGTTCGGTTGCACTGTTCCAACAATCTTGATATTTTTGGGGTGTAAATTATTATTCAGTTGTGAAGTATAATAATTTATACGTTGTTTATATAGATATTTTATTTATTATAAACTGTAACAACTCTATAATAACATTTTTTGATGCACTGTGTAGTGCCTTGTCCAGTATAAATTTTAAGTCTACTACAAAATCCAGAGTTGTATTCACATAATTTAAAATAATTTATACTAAATTGTGCTCACTTTGTTGGATTATAATGTACATAAAATAGGTGGCCCTTCCGACCTTTCCGGGAAATTTAGTATTTAGATATTCCATTGCATTTCTTATTTTGTAAAGTCGATCCGTTCAGTCTGTATCTTAATTATTAACAAAGTGAAAATGCCAAGGCAGTAATAGATATCTTGATAATAGCATTGTTTCTCAAAATATTGGGGAATTAATTGATCTACGTTGGAAATCATTATGCACAAAACAAAAAATGCTTTCATTTCATCAGAATTTATATTTTCATACTTCATTAAATCATTAAATATCTTATTGCAGTATTTTTCATTTTCAATTGTTTGTTGGTGATACCAATTTGTTTCTGATGCTAAAATCTGCCAAATATCATCATTAATGATTTCGCATAGTATATCAACATTCTCTCCAAAACTTGTCCAAGCACTTCTGAGAGACAATATAATAATAATTATTGTTATATTTTATTCGTGTTTTTGCAAGAATGCTTACACAAGTCAATTTAGAAAATCGTAAATCCATGCAAATAATCAATGTTTTCCAATATAATTGAAATTACTAGAAAGGGTCATATATGTTGACCGTTGTTGTGTTAAATATTACTTACAATAATATATTAAAATATCTGTTCGTTAAAAAATAAAATTTAAAATATGCTAATATTAGTAAAACAGTGCAGGAAATAAAATATTAAATAAACTGATTAAGAACCTAGGATAATTTACCTAGATAATCTTCCTAATTAGAGATCAAGAGAACTTGTACAGCTTTGTTGAACTTTTTGAGTAATATTATTTAAAAAATCAAATGCTATAATATCTAATACCTGTTTAAGATTTTGTAGTGATTGTTTTTTAAACAAATATCAGACACTCATAGATGTAGATGCATGGCAGGGTTAAGCCTGGCGACAGTCATTATGGTAAGCATGTCCACACATAATCCTCAAAGCTTTGCGCTACAAATTAAAGATTATGTGCCTAATCGCAGAATGGCCCTATTAATTAAGTAATTCATATAGCATATGAGATTGAAAAAGTGCAAAATATAATAGTGCGAATTTCGAATATACTTGAGCTTAACTTATTCGAAATGGCATTGCCATGTACATTCTACGATAAATCTGAAGAAAGATAAATTCCTAGAAATTTTGTTTATATGATTGGGTCGTCAGTATTCTTTGAGAGAGAATGCAATAGTTGTCGTTTTTGTATCATACAGTTTAAGACGATTTCTGTTGAACCATATGGATGGATTTCCTTGAGCTTCACTATTAAGAACATCAGCATATAGTATCAAGTTTGAATCTTTTAATGTACTCGGCAGATTATTTATATAAATAAGAAATAGCAATGGCCAAAAGATTAAACCTTTTGGTACATCATGTACCGTAGGAAGTTATTTGGAGACTTGACCATTGGACATTGAGATCTGTCAGATAGATGAAATATTATTAGGCGGTATGTTTCTGGATGCACATTATGAAAATATCGTTTTCTCAGAAGAATTGTATGGGAAACGAAATCAAACGCCTTTGAAAGGTCCAACAACGATGACTTGCAGACACTTTATTCATCAAAGCAATCTTATATATTCTCTACAAAATCACTTTGAGCGTTGTTTCAGAGTTGATAGACCACTACGAAAATCATATTGCTCCTTACAGAAAATATTAAAGCATTCGAAATAATTATTCAACTGTAGCTGCAGAATTTTCTCTAGAATTTTAGCAAATACCGGTAGGACAGATATTGGTCGGAAGTTATTTGGATCAGAACCATTTCCGTTCTTATATATAGGGATAAGCAATTTTTTCTTAAGAGCATTATAAAAATACGTTTTTGAATGGAATCATTTGTTAATGTTTATGTTTATTTCTTTTAATTCTGTGCCAACAAAAAAGCCTAACACATACAAGAAATACATAAATAATATTAATTACATAATTTAGACCGCACGATAATTGGGCATTGACTTCATCCTAGATGATCTTCCAATCGTACCTCGAAGTATTCTTCTCTTGATGCACTAGAATCGCATTGAGAACTGACATTAAAATATCACACCGTAGCAAATAGGTGAAGCTTTTGCTTGATTTTAGGTTGTAAATTACCTTACCCACAATACCTGTTGAAACCTCCTCAAATTTAAAATACTATCTACTACTGGCGGATTGGAACAGGTTCAGATAATTCCAACTGAAGCAATACCTTGGAAATTATTGTAATAACTTTTTAGGCTACTATTTATTTATTTAGTAAACACATGGTTATATATTATAAGTTTCTTGTCAGTTCTTGATATTTATAATAATTTATTTATGGATGTAATGGAGGATTTTTTGAAAATGTGTTAAACATATTCCGCGATAGATGTCCAAGATATTTCGCATGGTTATTGCTCAAAATAAGGATTTTAGCATTTGTATTGATACAGGTATTATTTAGCTTACATATGTTTCCTGTACTAATTACATGTCAATGTTTTTGAAATTTACTCCAAGTTTAATTAAATTAAAACATCGTTAGTATTACAAGTTCGTTGATTTGTTTCCCCTGTTCATCAATTTTATAATTATAATTGACGCATTTTGTGCAATACATTATGGGAAAAACTGTAGAACTTGGTCATGAAGTATTTGATATTATATCCTTGTAATTATGAATTTTATTTTCTAGGTCTTTAAATCTAAATCTTAATTTACCAAGAGTTAATATAATACTCTTAGTAAATCAAGATTTAGATTTTTTACATCAGCTTGGAGATTTGTTATAAATTTTCTTATGGTTTCTTTAGCCTAAATTGCATCACTTTCAATTATTTTTACACGACTCACAAGTTTATCAATATGCTTTGTTTTTGATTTTAAAATTTAATTCACCAAAAATTTCCTAGTTGGTGGATTTGATGTTTAAATGTAATGATGAGTTGTTTAGATTTTTTGCACAACATAACTTTATACCCATACAAATACTGGATCCTTTTGTTTTATTTTTACAAGCCATGTGATATATTCTGTAGCAATGAATGCAGACAAATTTCTTAAAAGGGGTTCCTTTGAAACCTCTAAATGTTATTGTGGCATTATTGTATATATCTGCTCATATCCAGTATTGTGTATTATTTGTAGAGGTTTCATATTTTTCATCAGTACTACTAATCGGATTAGGCCATGATAGATAAGAAGTACTATTCGAAGAAATGGCCTAAGCCAACTAGCAGTACTGATCACAAGAATCACTCTCAAAAAGTGAATTTCCATCATTATTTTCAACGACACCTACATCGCAATCACTAATATCGTCATTTGTATCAGTAGCATTATTACTATCAAGCTTATTGTGATTACTGCACATTTTAGGAGAAAGATTCTTCTTATTAAGAATATACTAAGGATGTTTTGAAATGTGTCATATTTGCAACATCATTCACACACTTGTTTTTTCCAGTTCATATACTAGTTCCATAAAAAGTTGACAATAATAGCTCCTCGCAATGACAAAAGTTCCACCATAATATCCAAAATGACTTATTTTGATTGTCAGTTATAGGATATAATAGGTCCAATGGAAGAACACTGCCTGGTGAATTTCAACTGAATTTTATGATGCAAATTTCAGAAATTTTATAAATGCTTGATTTGTTGTCTATTTATATTTTACTCACTAGAGTTGAAAAGCAAATAAACAAAATTAAACTAAACCCAACCTTCGTTAAGTTATCGGTTATCTTAAATTGCACATAAATTGATCTGGCTTACTCCTGACCAACTTCAACATATTTTATTACACTTAAGGTTGCTCTTCACTAACATTTATTAATTATGAGGAATTTTTGAGGCTTATACTTTGTGATAAATTTTTATAAATTATAAATTACGTATCTTTGTTAACATCACACACTTTATATTTTAATAGTGACTGTAGTTCCGACATACTTTGAATTATCATCCTACTATTAACAGCAATAATAATAAACGTCAGTCAATCAAGTTGACATATAATTCCCACATTAGGAACAAAAATGCATGAATATAAGGCAAAAATAATCCTAAATATGGTTAATTGATTTCTGGTGCGTCCTTGTTCGACATGTGTGTCAGTAGAAGAATTTACTACTTCGAGGTACGAGTGGAAGATCATCTAGATTGAACTCTACCCAATTCATGGGCTGTCTAAATTATGTATAAATATTATTTATATTAGTTTTGTATATATTGATATTTTGTTCGCATATAATTAAAATAAATATATAAATAAATAATTATCTTATAATCGCTTTCATATTAACGTTTGCGCATGATTTGCTTGCACGCTTATAAATTCCTGTAAATCGAAACAATATCGACTTATTTGCCCATTTAATTATACTTTGCACAAGAAAGGAAGTATAAAAACTGTTTGCTTTTAAGTTGTATTTAATGTTTATATTTATATTAAAACTACTAAGAACATAAACTACAACTATATATCTCACTTCTTATTAAAATTTAATATCCTTTCTATTTTTCATAATATTTGGCCATAAATTAATTTTTCATATGACAACTTAAGCATTTAATGTAGGGTTAAATGTTTATTTCTATTTTATCGGCCTAAATTTGTATAAATGAACATTCTGCAAAAAAATTTAATGAGCAGATTGTATTATCAGTTTATGAAATAATGAATCATACACTGATCAGTTAATAATTATGAACATTATTTGTAAAAATAAATACAAAGAACTAATTTAAAAATAAATATATTTTAAAATATATAATATGTGTATCACCTTAAAAATAAACAAATATGCTCAATCTCTTCATTATAAAAATTACATTATTACACTGTTTCGCAAATGATTACTTTTTAAATTTACTTATTTATCTTGTATTCTATGTCCATGAATTGTGTAATCGCAACCATCAATCAATAAAGGTTCAGGGTGTACAAGTTAAACAATCCATTTAATTAATTACTTTCCGTGTAAATTAATTACTTTAAATATACTTTTTACAGAGTTGTGTCCGATAAAAACAACCACAGCATTTAAGTTAATCACAAAAGTTATTTACTTGGTAGAGGTATTTGTATAATGGACGAAAGTATTCCATAAGAGCCATCCCGGATAAAACCTTTTCCCCCGTTATAACTTCCAAGACGTGTTTCCAATGCCTACTCGCTCCTAACCTCATTCCTTCCCTAAAATTATGCGTCAAATCATAACAGTAATTTGTAATTTGCACATACATACTTTAATCTGGTCCCAGCAATTTTACTTTTGTAAAGATCGCATTTGTGCAGATGGCTGTGTCCATCGTTAGGATCAAATTGTTGCGTCATGATGCATAAAGCCCTGTATATTTGAAATTGTAATATGTGAGCGAAGAAATACCTGAAATGGCGAACATCAATAACTGTAAGATAGTATATAACATATTACTCACGACGCATATTGTGCATCGGCTGAAACGTGAAACTTTGATCCGGCATCAAAGTCGTCATCACTTCTCGGCAAAGGCGCCTTTAGTTTCTGATATTTCTCCCTGCAAGTATAGAACAAACAAACTGAATTTTATATCAAAATAATCTACAAAATAAATATAAGGGTATTATGTTTCAATTTCTCTGGAGAACACGATACGATATTCAATGTGGACATACCTATAATACCAATAGCGTTCGTTCCACTGGCTAGGTTCAATTTTTTCAGAGAAAACATCCCACCGCCATTTGTCCATGAGTAAGCCATAAGGCAGGAAGGCGACACGATCTAGTGCCATGTCCATCAGCGCGTTTATATTTTCTTTTGAAGTATCCGTGTAATTGTCTAATAATCCGATTACTTGCAAGTGCTTCGGTGTAGATACGGAGAGTGCTATGGTGTCACCGATGGCTTCATGGAAACCTAAATTAATTTTAATTAAGATTCCCCTTAGACGTCTTTTTATATTCACATTCATGTTAATATAATATATCAAGAAAGATAAGAGGATCATTTATTAGTTAGTATATAATTTCTGAATATGATGTATATACAATACAGCTTTAATTAAACAAATACAGTCTAATCAATGATTAACATATTAAAATTAAAAAATAGCGATTTGAGTATATACGTTTTCATATTTTTATAAACGGTCTTCATAGATATTTACTTGTTCTATCGTTTAATATGATAAAAATATGAATTTCAGTCTTACTAATTATCTGCAGTCTTTTCTTTTCTTTAAATGGTTATTAAGTAAATTATTCTCTTATTAACCTAAATTAACCTTTTTGATTTTATCATTTTTTTAAAATCTATATAATATTGAAAGCCTTTAATTTTTGTATTCCGCCTAGAGAGCACGTGGAAAGTTAATAGCTTTTGTTTCCTTTGCAGACGTTAGAGGAATAATCATAGATTTTATCGGAATATTTGTGAATTTATACGAAAATGCAATAGAAATTTTTAGCGATTTAAGCATTGATTTTTAAATATTTTTGTCTACATAGGTGGATATAGGTCTACGACTCGAGTGTATCAAATCTAATTAATAACATTTCATGTTATTTTCACTTTCAAGCAGTCTAAAATACATTTGAATTTTTTTAATTTATTAGTTTATTCAATAGAAATAATTTCATTCAAGTTAGTGTTGCTTAGTTAGTTGTACTATTTATAACACAAACTACTTTTGTATCATTCAATATCTGTCGAGGTATTAGCCAGAGAAGTAGTTGTTTCAAAAAGTAATTTATTTTGTAGTGTTAGTAGGACTCATCGTTGTAGATTCACGTAATGTTTTCGTTTTTTAAATTATTAAAAGTTGATTCATATTGGATTTCAGTAACACCCAGTCATAATATATAAACGCAAAAAAACTCACAGATGCTCAAATAGAAAGGTATAGGAAACATGATAGAGAGTGCAGTGTGGATGGGATGGAATATATATAATGGGGATTACAGAAACAAAGGAAAAAGGGACAGGCATAATCCATTGAAGAAGGATATAAAATGATATGGGAAGGAGTAGAGACATCCACATTCGCACAATCTGGAGTGATGATGATGGTAAACAAGGAACAACATAGTAGATATACAATATAAAAATAAACGAAGAAGAATATGCAATCATTACAATATATGCCCCATGTGATAATGCAAAAGCAGAAGAAAAAGAGGATTTCTACATGATATTACAAAAGGAAATTGACGAAATAACACATAATAATACAATGGGCGACTTTAACGGAAGAGTAGGATAACAAAATGAAGGAATGAAACTATGACTAGGAACAGAAGGGAAAATACAAGGACCGACAGCGGAAAAAAGAATAATGGAATTATCTACAGAAAACGAAATGATAATCGCAAATAAAAAATTTAGAAAAAAAGACAGTAATACATACACTAGGGAAATACACAGCAGTAGATAAAAATCGATTATTGACTACTTTTTAGTAAGTTAAAATGTATGGAATGATGTAACAGATGTATCAGTAAAAAAAGGAGCAGAGCTGGGCAGAATAAAACTAACTGCAAAAGAAAATGGTTATAAATGGGTGTTAAAAATTGTTACATCGTGCTGAATATAATTTCAGACATGTAACGACAGCTAACAGTTATATCATTCAATGTCCGGCGGTGCTTTAGTACGGGGAGTAGTTGTTTTAACTGTTGGCTGGAGTTTTTACATTTAATGTAAAACATAAGTGCAGAAATGCTCATAGAGATTTTATTTGTTTCATTATTAATCATCAAAATAGAAAGATAATTAAAGAAACAATAAAAGCATATAAAATAAAAGAAGAAAGCATAAGAACAATATACCATGAAAAACTAGAGGAAAACCGTAAAACAAGAGACAAAGAGGAGAACATAGAAACAAGATGGAAACATTTTAAAAACAGAGTAAAATAAGCAGCACATATACCCTGCAGAATAGCAAAAATTGAGAACCATGAAAGAAAAATGACAGCATAGTAGAACAAGGAAATACAAATAGTAGTCAAGATTAAGAAGAGCAAATGGATGAAATATTTAAGTAAACGAGACACAAAATCCTATAAGGAATATAAGAAAGAAAGACGAAAAGTGAAGTGACAGGTAAAAAAAACAAAGGCAGAAAATGGGAAGAATTAGGGCACAATCTAGGAAAGGCACACAAAGCCAACCAAAAACTATTATATGAAGCAATAAAACAAGTGAGAAAAACTAAAGCTAAAAATTTTACAGTAAAAAAAGAGGACATAAACATTTTGAGGATATGTTGCAAAAAACAAGAAAGCGGAAGAGAAAGGAAAGGTGCAGAAGGCAATTATAAGAGAAACGAACATAAAATATATAATAAAGGAGGAACTTAGGGAGCTTGTAAACATATAATAAATGGAAAAGCATGCGGACACGACGATATAGCCGGAGAAAGGATAAAATACCTAGACAAAAAAGGAAGACAGGAGCTCATGAATTACTAATGAAAAAAAAAATAATAAGACACTTAAAGATTAGAGAATAATTAAACCGATACATAAAACGGGGCGCAGCAAAGATTGCAAAAAGAAGGCATAACCATTATAAGCACAAGACTGAAATAAGGATGCATACTAAGTGCTACACTATTTAATAATTTATTATTAATGACTTTGTACTCCTTTCTCACAAAATAATACAAAGTTTATGTTATAATAAATGAAAATATACACACAATTTTAGTCGAAAGGAGGATGGGCAGAGTGCTCTTCATCGAAGGATATTCCACTCAAATCCAAAATTATACACCATCAATGCTACTTAGAATACCTTCTGGAGTGCTCTTTCTATTTTGTATGCTCGAATAAAGCATATATTAGTCTTTTATAAGACATATTTTAATGACATGTTGTCACTATTAAATTGTATATTATATTTTATATAATGTATTAGACAAGGTTAAGGAATGCAAGAAGAAAATGAAGAACCATAAAGTAAAGTTATGGAACATGGAGGAAATTCAACTTACAGAGCTAAGCTTTGCGGACGATATGATAATACTCGCGGAAACCCAAGAGAATCTACAACACAACGTAAAAAACACAATACACACAATATCAAAATAAATCTGATACAATTAGAACACATAACTTTATTCAAAAATAGACATGACAAGTGACATAATTATAATCATAATACAGGCACATCATAAATATAACTAAACAGCGAGGGAAGCCTGGAAGACGAAATAAATGAACGAATAAAAACATAGGTAGGCTATTTAATATAATAAGGCATGATATACTAGGAAAAAGGAAATAATGGAGAGGTCTAAAGTAGATGTAATTAAGAGGATAATGAAACCTATATTGGCATAAGGAAGCGAATCATGGAGTACAACGAAGGCTCAAATGAGCAAAATCACATCCATCGAAATGAGATTTCTGAGAAAAACAAAAAATAAAACAAAGCTGAACAGGATAATAAATGACACATATAGAGAAAACTTAACATAGAACTTGTAGAGACAACTATACAGCAGAGACAGTTAAGATAATTAGGATATGTAACAAGGATGGGACAATAAAGAATAGTAAAGAAAGTTTACGAAGCGAGGGAATGAGGAAAGAAAAAAAGAGGACCAGAAAATCTTGGAGAGATGAATTAAGAAAAGCAGCCGAAATACGAGGGATTCGATGGGATGAGCTAAAGAAACTAACCAGAAACAAAAAAGGATACAATAAATTGCAAAAACAAATACTCTAATTAAAAGAATAGTAACAATTATAATCTTATAAATATACATTTAATGTCAAATGTAATGTAATTTAAAAGCCGACATTGAGAGGTAAAATATACTTAAAATTTAAAAAAAATATACCATTAAATTTGAACACAGGGTAGGGGCTCTCAAGTTCTAGATACAAATACGAAAAATATAAAACTATCCGTCACTTGTACAAAAAGACAAATTTTTACCTTAGAAGATGATGTGAAATCTATCAAAGGTAGTAAACAATTAACTCCTCAAAATATGAATCTAAGCACTCCAAATTTATTTTGCACTTATTTCAAAAACATTGCAAAAATGTTAGCCGATGAATGTTACATTTATTAAAAATTTATTGCAATAAGATATCCAATATTAACTTAACTCATTATTTCGATTACTGTACATATTTATAGAATTATGGTTGACAGTGATACCCTCCAATTTATTAAATAGGAAGATTTAAAAAATGCTTCAATTTTATTGTAAAATGATTACGGTGTTAGTCCGTCTGAGCTGCGTTCTTTCTGCGCTAATTGTACTATTTTTTCAATTTAATCAATTGTTATCTTTTTATATTTTAGACATTTTGTGCTAAGCTTGGTAAAAAAATCCTTCCCTTTCTTGATGTTGCAATTTCTATGTCTCGAGTATATCAAACAATTTATCGTTAGAAGGTAGTATTTTTTAGAAATCAAAAACGAATTGATGTATGGTTCAATCGAAAATTAAAATTAATAAAACTTATTAGACAAATATAAAAGAAATTTGGAAGTTGTTTAAAGATGAAGTCCTAAAAGCAGCAACCAAAAGTTGTGGAGTAAGCAGAAAGAACAGCAATTAGAAACAAAGACCATGGTGGGTGGAAGAAGTAAGAGAACAAATAAAACGAAATAAGATGAAATGAAAAATTACTTAGTCAACAGAACAGAAGAAAATAATAAAAAAATATATGAAGGAAAGGGAAAAGACTAAAACAACTAATAATATCGGCAAAGGAAAAGCAAAAAAAAATCGAAGAAAAACTGGAGAGGGAGTGTAAAGGAAACCAGAAATTATTTTACAAGACGATGAAGACTAAACAAAACACAAGAGACAAGCTATATCAAGAACAAGAATAGGGAGATAATAAAGGAAGAAAAGGAAATAATGCAGAGATGGAAACAGCACTTTCAGGAACTGTTAAACGAAGGCAGTGATACAGAAGGGGAAAATGAAGAAGAACCGGAAGAAAGAGAGGATGATAATAAAGAGCTAATAATCATAGAAGAGCTACATAGAGCAATAGCAAAATTGAAAAATGGTAAAGCTCCAGGACATGGCCAAATAACAGGAGAAACGCTTAAAAATTTAGGGAAAAACGGAATAGAAACAATGCACACATTATACAGGGTCCTGCAACAGTGCGTCAAGCTTTCCTAGCGCCTTTCTCGTAAGAGATAGAAAACAATGTTTCATATAAAAATTTATTGAATTAAAAATCTCTATGCCGTAAAATTATTTTCAAATATACAGGGTGTCCCAATTTTGCGGTATAACAAAAGCAAACATTTTTTTAAATGGAACACCCTGTATATTTTTTGATTTTATAATTTGGATAGTATTTTATAACTCAAACCTTTTTTTAGTTTTTAATTTCGATATGGCATTTCCGAGTTATTGACGTTTTTCTGAAAAAAATGTAAAAAGCGGAGGTTCACAAAAAAAATATTCTGATGTTGTATTTAAAATTTAAGAAATTTTCTTTTTCCTATGGTTGGTCATAAGTACTATTTATGTACCAGTGTTAAAAATTTTTACTTTTGAGGAACCCTGCCTTTGTATCAGACACGCCATTTTCTAAAATTTCAAATTGTCGTAACTCTTTTTTTTAGATGGAATCATATAATTTTTTAATTTCATATTATTCTAATTTCCTACAAAAAATATTAAGCATACCCTATACCTAAAAGTGATATTTTTCAAGATATTAAAACATTTATATTTCAAACGGTCCTTGAATACGAATTTGTTTTTCAATAGATAGCCATGACTGAAAAAAATGCATCTGTCAATTAAACAATAAGTTTGGTATATATAGTTGCATTGTATGTTACGATTATAACAATGCAATTTTTAAAAATAATTAATTGATGTGATATATGCTACTGGAGAAAGTGGAATTAATTGTTTGCAAGCCTAAAGAATGTATGCTCAGCGCTACCCAAATAGGCGAAAACAAGTATTTTTCTTATTATTCGATTAGATTAGAAAGAAATAATTTGTCTAAACCCCATAGTTGTTGAGATATTTAATAATTTTCACAAGAATAACCCTTTAATTATACATACTTCTATGTACGGAGTTGATCATTCTGAAGCAAAATAACTAACAAAATGTAAGTAAGTGTCAATATGAGATAAATAGGAACAGATAATATGATTCATTATTTTATTCCAAAGCCGTGAACAAAATTATTAATACAAAAGAGAGACGATACTACAGTAAATGTTCAAAATGTCTTCCATTTTCATTTAGGCACAAATTAATTCGCCGCTGCAAAGACCTTTCCACAATTCGTTGGTGCATATTCATTGATGCTGTTGGTGGTTCCTTATAAAAAAATCTCTTTTGAGTATCCCCACAAGAAAACGTGAGGTTTCGTTAGATCCGGAGATCTAGCAGGCCATTTGGTGGGTCCATTCCTACCAATCCACTGGGCAGGTGCTCTGTCTTGTTAAAACCACACCATATTTCTTGTTAGTTAGAGCATATTAGCTAACGTTCCGGGAAATTCAATTTGCAAGAAGTGCATACATAGGCTTATTGAGATGGCCCTCGAAAAAATGTGGACCTACTACATGGTTTCCAAAAATTCCGCCCCAGACATTCAAAGACCGTCGATACTGATGATCAACTTGTCTCATAAAATGCGGATTATCAGTTGTATAATAGTGAAAATTGTGCCTATTGACAGATCCGTTGTTATGGGATGTCGCCTCATCCGTGAATAAAATATATTGGAAAAACACAAGACCCTCCTGTATTTTTTGTCTTCCCCAGATCAGTATTACTCAGTTCTTGATGTAGCTGAATATGATATGCATGATATCGATTTTTCTTCAGAATGCTTTGTATTGACCTCTCGCTTATGCCAGTTTCTTCACCAATGTCTTTTTGGTTCACGTTGGGATGCTCAGTTGCTGTTAATAGCACTGAAATTTGGTTTTTCTCGTTGATGATAGGCTTTTTTCTTTCTTGTTTTTTTTTGTAATTCACACTTCCCATGTCAATAAATCTATTGAGTAAGTTCCTAAAACATTTCTCCTCCGGATGTCTTCTGCCGGGATAACGTGTGGTGTAATTTCTAGCCACCAATAAACAAGCCTCCCTTAATACAAAAATCGTATCGACTAGTTCGTTCTTTTCGAAATCCATGATTAATTTATTTATTTATTTATTTATTTACAAAAACCCAACAGACATTTGTCCAATTAAAGGGTTTACTATACATACAAAAAGAGTACAAACGATGTTTAAGTCTTAAAATTAAACCTTAAACATGATAATCCTAAATTAAACAAAACAAAAAAAAAAACAAATATGTATCTTATATAACATAAATTTACATTATGATAATGTCTTCAAATGCGTCAAAAGATCACTTTTAAACTTAAAGAAAGAAGAATTAAATATATCCAAAGTACTTGAATAATTATTATAAAGGCGAGATAATCTTATAATGGGTGAATTTAAGTAATAATTTACACGTGGAGTTGTGTACATGAAATTTTCACAATTTCTCGTTGATAATTGCGGAATTTTAAAATTAAACATACTTAGTATTCTCTGATCATCAATACTAAAATGAATTAATTTATAGAGATAACATAAACTTATATAAATATGTCTGTGTAATACGGATATAAAATCAAATTCTGCCAACAAATCCGAATAAGGAATAGAAAAGCTATATATTCCATGTTTTATAAAGTATAAATATCGGAGAAACTTTTTCTGTATGTTTTCCAACATATTAATGTACTTTGCATACATAGGCATCCAAATAACAGCACAATATGATATTTTACTTAAAATAAAAGTTTTAAACAAAAGACTTAGCACAACATCATTAAATGACCTACAATTCCGCATTATAAAGCCATATAAACGATAACACTCACGAGATGTTTGTGTAACATGAGCATTAAATGTCAACTTACAATCATAAATGATTCCAAGATCTTTAGTTTCTGAGAGCCTGTTTAATTCAATGCCATTCAAAGTATACCGATTTAAAGCCAAATTTGTTTTTCTGCCATAAGTGATAACAGAGCATTTTTAGACATTTAATGTTAGTCTGTTACTTTCACACCATTCGGTAAAACGATTAATATCAAATTGAAGTTGGTAACAGTCACTTACACTATCGATAACACTGTACAGTTTAATATCATCCGCGTATAAAAGAACACTACACTTAAAAATTGAACATGCGTCATCCATATATAGAAGAAATAGAAGAGGGCCCAAGTTTGATCCTTGAGGTACACCACTGGAAGCCACATATCGTTTAGACCGAACACCTTGAATTTCCACTTGCTGACCACGATTATATAAATAGGATCTCAATACCTGAATAATATTATTATTCAGGCCAAACTTTATTAATTTAGATATAAGTAAATCGTGATCAAGTGTGTCAAAGGCTTTAGACATGTCTCCATAAATTACATCAACCTGCTTATTATTTTCCATTGCATCAGCAATATCTTGCGTAATGTTCATTAAGTTAGTCGATGTAGATCTATGGCCCATGAAACCATGTTGCTTGGTCGACAAGAATGGATTTACTTGATAGTAAATATGCTTAACTAATATGGATTCAAAAACCTTCGATAAATTACTTAGGATGGAAATAGGTCGGTAATTAAGAATATGTTTGCGATTTCCTGTTTTAAAAAACTGGACATATTCTTACTTCTTTCCATTTATCAGGAAACTTGCCGGTTTTTAATACAAGTCTATAGATGTAAGCAATAGGCTCAGCCAAAATAGGAGCTGCATCTTTTAAAATAACAGCAGGAATTAAATCTAAGCCCGCTGTAAATTTAGGTTTCAATCTTTTTAATTCCTGTAAAACCTCGGTCGCGTCGATAGTAAAATCACCAAGATGACTATGTGTTTGTGTTTCCCGAGAAGAATTATCAGAGTATGGCAAGTATGATTTAACAAAATGCTCTGCAAATCCATTAACAACCTCTTCGGACGAATTAAGTAATTGATCATTAAAAATCATAGATTCCGGAATCCTTGAGGTTTTTCTCTTAATATTTATATAGTTCCAAACTAAATTGGGTTCATTGGAGAGTTGTTGTTGTGTTTTCTTAATGTAGTCTGCATGAGCTTTAGCTATTTCGCGTTCTTCATAATACCTTTCTCGATCCAATGTTGTTCGTGATGTCATAAAGCGCTTGCGTGCTTTATGTTTCGTCTTTAATTTACATCGAACCGAGTGTATAATCCATAGTGCACATTGGTTAAAAGTTCTTTTATAAAATGGTACAAACTTATCAAAAATGGTATATAATGTGTTATAAAATGATTTACAAGCCAAATCAACATCTTTATATGAATATACATCGGACCAATTAACATCACATATAGCCTTATATAAAGCTGGAAAATTAGTTTTTCTAAAATTATATTGAAATTTGGACCGATGAGTACTAATACGAGATTTATTAGTTTCAAGTTTAATGAAAAAGGTGAGTGTGGGATGATGGCTATCTTCAGGAACTAATGGTGTATTACATCTGTTAAGATCTTGAATAGAATCAGATGACCCAATTATGAAATCTAAAATATTATTATGTGTATTCGTTATATTGTTGTATTGAGTATAATTATTATAATTCAAAAATGAGTTAAATATTTCCAGTGTAGAGGAGTTCGACCCACCATTGTAGTTGGGAATATTAAAATCACCAATAATAACAACATTTTTATTGGCAAACTGAAGTTCAATACGTTCTAGTAATATTGTATAATATTCAGATGGCGTTGAAGGTTTAATATATATACATATCAGTACTACTGAGGTGCTATTTATAAATAATTGAATAATTTTAAGTTCAATATGATTTAACCCACTCATATCAAATTGAATCTCATTTGACATAATATTGTTATGTACTGCAATTAATACACCGCCACCTCTACCAAATTCTCTATCGGACCTATAAACAATGTAATTTGAAGGAAATAATTCTGAGTCTTCAACTTCATCATGTAACCATGTCTCAATTAAACAATATACATCATAATCATTGGATAATACACTATTATAAAATTCATTAATTTTAGTATTTAAACCACGTACATTTTGATAGACCACTAAAAATGACATTTGTTGTTGGGGGTAAGTCAGTTTTTTTTGTGCTCTCGAATTTTATTAACGATCTTGGGAACGTCATTAAAATATTTTATTATAACATCTTCTCCCTTGGCCTGTCGTTCCTTTAGTTTTCTTACAGTTTGTTGTTTTCATTACCAAACTCACCATATCTGCATTCGATAAAATTAATTTTATCGGGCGAGGACGCTCACCTTTCTTACCCACGCGAAAACATTTCTTCATAACAATTGAACTGTCAATTGTTTGTAGAATATTGTCAATTCTAGTGAAATCGTTATTGGTAGTATTATTATTACTTAATTCTGGCAAATTATAGAGCATTAAATTTTTTTCTCGTAATTTTCTCTCATGCAACTCATTAATTATCGAAATATTGTTCTTTGCACAATCGTCGGCTAATTTAGACTCAAGAGTATTAACTACAGGTATAATTTTATCTAATTCAGTACGGAGAGCTATGTTTTCGGATTTAATAGTACGAAAATCATCCAGCAGTGCCTTTAAAGCAATATTATCAGCAGTTAAATTGTCGCATTTTTCATTTAAAATACTGACCGATTTTTGTAGTTCTTTAACACATTTTATTAATTCAATAATGATATTATTATTTTCATTTTCATTTATGCAAATATGATTGGCACGACAACCCGGGTGGCAATATTTTTTACATGCAATGCACGTTGTTTTATTTGCAACAGCATGTCTACAGCTTCCAGCACACATATAATCAGGCATTATTACAGATTCAATTTAATAACGAAATAAATTTGTATTGAAATATAGGATAAATACAAAGTGATAAACACAAAGTGATAAGGAAACAGACGGGGACACAAATCTTCACACCGGCGGGGCCTGTCGCGGTGACTAACAATAACACACGTGAAGGCCGCGGATGGCAAGGTTAGAGGTTAAATTAAACGGTTAGAATTTTTAAATAACTAAATATACAAAATAATAGACAATAATCACTAAATTTAAATTACTCACTGCTTACAATAGTCCGTACCGAATACTATATAAGTAAATTCACAATTAATTCACTGTAAAAACTGGTAAATTTATGATAAAACACAATGTATACACCGATGCACTGACGTTCTCACATATGATATATTTACTATTAATTATGATGATAATTTGCTGTCTCTTTTACCGCGAAACGGCGTGTTTGATAGAAAGGCAGGGTTCCTCAAAAGTGAAAATTTTCAACACTGGTACATAAGCAGTACTTATAACCAACCATAGGAAAAAGAAAATATCTTAAATTTTAAATAGAACATCAGAATAATTTTTTTGTGAACCTCCGCTTTTTACATTTTTTTCAGAAAAATGTCAATAACTCGGAAATGCCATATCGAAATTAAAAACCAAAAAATGGTTAAAGTTATAAAATATTATCCAATTTAGAAAATGAAAAAATATACAGGGTGTTCCATTAAAAAAAATGTTTGCTTTTGTTATACCGCAAAATAGGGACACCCTGTATATTTTAAAATAATTTTACGGCATAGAGATTTTTAATTCAATAAATTTTTATACGAAACATTTTTTTCTGTCTCTTACGAGAAAGGCGCTAGGAAAGCTTGACGCACTGTTGCAGGACCCTGTATAACAAGATATGGAAAACAAAGCGGACACCCGAGGACTGGAAAGGAAAGCACTAATAGTGCCAATAAAAAAGGAGATAGAAGAAAATGCGATAATTATAGGGGAATAACTCTTCTATGTACTAATATGAAGGTATTCGAGCAAATACTTGATAAGAGGATACGAGCGAAAACGGAGAGGACACTAAATGAAGCACAGAGCGGTCTATAAAGGGAAGAATTATGCAAGACCATATATTTATGATAAACCAGATAACACAAAAATGCTATTAGTTAAAAGGAACGTATATCTAGCCTTTATCGACCTAGAAAAAGCATTTGATAAAATACCAAGAAACAAGCAGAAGGTAAACGCCGTAGTACAAAACAACAATACATCGAAAGACATTCGCAACAAAAATTGGACTGCGACAAGAAGGAGGAATAAGCCCCCGACTATTTATAATATACATGGAACACCTAGACACTTAATAATACACTAGAAATAAATGAAATGAAAATAAATAAGGCAAAAACTAAAGTAATAGTAATAGGAGAGGAGCAGGAGATATTGGACATCGAAAGTGAAGGCGAAAAAATAGAACATGTATCATCATTCCAGTAGTTGGGAATAATGGTAGATACCAAAGGATCGCAAGAAACAGAAATAAACAAGACTATCGAAAAGGCAGCAAAGATGTACTACGCAATGAGAAATGGATTTATAAACAAGAAGGAGGTATCAAGCGATACAAAGATAAAAGTATTTAGAACAATATATAGACCCATTTTAATTTATGGATGCGAATCATAGGCATTAACTAAGAAGCAAAAGTGTAAAATACAATCACCAGAGATGAAATACCTGAGAAGAGCCAGATGTGTGATAAAAAGCGACAGAATGAGAAACACAGAAATACGAAAGGATTTAGAAATACAATCAATGCTAAATTAAATAGAACGAAGCCATCTACACAGGTGGGGCCACTTACAGCGTATGGAAGAAACTAGACAAGTGAAAAGAGGACACAGGGAAAGAGGAAAAGAGGAAGACCTAGAATATCATGGGATAAAGAGATGGAGAAAGCAATTGAGGCAAGATGAAAACATGGAAGGCAGCACAAAGTCTAACAAAAGATAGAATTAAATGAAAGAAGTTTGTATAAAATTAAATACAAATCCAAACCCAATACCATTATATGGTAGAAGGGTACATATTATATATATAGAGAAATGTTTTGAAACACCCATTAAATTTTAGCTCAACTCGAATAGTATTATTGACTTATTATTTTTATTATTGAATATAGTTAACTCTCGTTACTAATATATACTATACTATTTAATAAACGCCAAATATAACCAAAAATGGCTTCCTAATATACAAGATGTTTTCATTAAGTTTCAAGACTTGTCTGATAATACAAAATTTATTAAACATTTTAGCTCCTAGCGTTTTCTTTACCAGTGTTCATAGGCTCCTTGGAAGTCTCTGTGCTCATGGCTGTTAAGAGACCTCTTCGAAGCTGCTTGAACCACTGACATCGTGTCTAATCCCTTCTATATTTTACGTAAAACAAAGTCGGGACTGTAGTGGGAAGTGTTAATAGGCGAGCGACTTGTGATAGGACATATTCCCAGACGAGTATACACACCCTGTATATTAAAATCTAAGATTTTTTGCTAACAAGTAGATTATATTAAGCAAACACAAGCGCCAATCTAAGGGCGACATAAGTAACAACGAGACATTGTACATAATTTAAAGACCAAACTAACGAACGCACATATTAGTTTATTGTTTATCATGAATTACCACGTTGTAACGGTCGCCACCTTTCTTTTGATTACATATTTTGAAGTTATTTAAAAGCAGAATATATTAATATATATCAAATGTAATTGATTTTTCGTATTTAATGATTGGGCGAATACTAATTTTTGCACCTTACAACCCTGCTTTATATGCTAAACTCTTTTATAAAATCAACAAGCACAACAAGCACGCGGTTCGTCATATTTTTTAGTTTTATTTATTAGGATAAGTTTATATTATAACAATATGTTCTAATTAATAATAATTTAATATTATCAAAATTTGAGTTATTATTTAATAATAGGTATTCCTTAATTATTTCTCTTTTAATAAAACTATTATATATATATATATATATATATATATATATATATATATATATATATATATATATATGTGATTCAGCGCGTTAGCTACTAATATGATCTATATTTAATACTCATATGTAGAAAAAAAAATTCTTTATAATTTTATAAAATATTAATGAGAAATCGTATTTTACAATACTTATAATGAATATTTTATAATGCAAATAAACAAGTTTAACAATGTGAATATTATAATATATTATTTAATTTCTATAGAATTGTTTAAAAACATGTGTATATGGAAGTTAAACAATATATGTATTCATTTAAAAATTAATGTAAACTGGAAATGATTTTATTTAATCGATTAATATTTAATAAAACAACATATAATTATATATATTTTCTATTAATAATTAAATAATATAAATGGACAGAAGTAGCATGAAACACTCACCTGGATTAGCACCGGCTCGAAATGCAATTGGCAAATGGCTATATTGAATGTAATATTGTATATGACCCAATTCGTGATGTATTGTTATAAAATCATGCAAATTCACTTTAGCGCACATTTTAATCCTAAAATAAAACAATTAAATTCGATTACAGTCTGTACATTCCATTTTACCTAAAGTCTTTTTTGTTACAAAAATCCCATGCCGAAGCGTGACAAACCATGGTCTTGTTTTTCGGTTTCTCATAGATAGCCCCAGCAGTGGTATTATACGACATTTTCATAGAATCTAATCCCATAGATGTGTAAAATTCATTCGCAACTTGAAACATTTTTAATGTGGTATAATTTTTCATCCGCATGGTTTCATCGACATCAATGATCTTAACTTCAGGAAACGGTCTCAGCATTTTACGTAGATTAATCCAAGTTTGTCCCCACATATTGCCTGAGTACATTTACACGTGTAATACATTAATGGAATCGATTTGATTTAATTAAACCAACCTAGCAGATGTGCTGGAATAAGGCCGTCATTATCCTGTTCCATTTCTCGGTGATAAACAACTTTTAACTTATTGAATGTATAAAGATGTAGTTCATCGTATAAAGGGGAAATCTGATCCCACATATGATCTAAATCTTTTTCTAAATCAGGATGTTCATAGTCATATTTCCAAAATTCACTTTTATCACTAAAATCTAAAGATAATAAATATCAGTTAATAAATTTTTAAGTATTATCAATTATAACTATTTAAGTACTATATAAAATATTAAATTTGCATAAACGTATACCTAATAAAAGATTAGTGTTACGTATTTATCTTACTATTAGCTCTTGCTGCTTCGTTTCCTAATGCCACATAATTTTCGAATTTATCCTTCATTTTAAGCCCGGTAGCATCCCTCCATGCAAGCCATGTATAAAGTAACTCATCGTAATCGCGACTGTGTGCCATTACATATTCAATATCTAAAACCATAAACTATAATGCATACAAATAAATTACATAGGGGTACATCACCAGGATCCAGCGACATCCCTTCAGTTTTTAAATCACAATTAGGTTTGGCGTACGGGCATATTCTGGCTGTACTAAATAACTCGGTCATACGACTATGTAGCCGTGTAAGCTGCAAAAAAAAAGTGTAAAAAATGCAAATAAATATTATCCATAATTTAATTTATATATATAAGCACAATCCTTCATTATTCAATTATTTAGGATGTTCGCGCGTTTATGCCCAAGAGTGAATATTGGGGGCCTTGTTTAATCTTTTAACTTTATGTATAAAATTACAATTCAGAGGGTTTTATACGCGAGAGTAGATAGGCCAGAGTGAAGGAATTCTGCTGGGGTGGCTTTCTTGAATACAAACTTCTTCGAAAATGGCCCTAGATAATATCAGTGGCGACAATTTGATATCAAGGCGGGTAATGGGAATTTAAAACGCGGTAAATTTATTGTAACAACCGGAAGTACTTCGCGCTCTGATGATACGAAATATCCTTGATAATGATAAAATCATATTTCAACATAAATCTTCTTCACATTCATGTCACTTAGATACAATCATTCGGATATTTATATTGAACAGTTTAAATATGCGATAATATATCTAAAATAAAAATGTGGTTATATAACTAAACCTCTATTTATTTGTTTTATGTAATTTAACGAATTTATTTGATAATTGTTCTGCATGATAAATTTGATTTTAAATTAATCAAATTTAATTAGATAATATACTTACTACTGTGTATATACGTCTTAAATAGATAGTTAAAATATACGTTTTTTACTATTTTAATTAATTTACTAATTATTATTTTTCACTATAGTTCTAAGAAATTGTTTAGGTATCTCTATTCTAATTATTACATTTATAGTGCAGATAATTTTCTTTAAAAGTTTAAATGTTGTAAGCTGAGGAATAAAAGAACTTAAATATGTACTCTTTAACGTAATATTAGCGTGATACGATATTTGTTAGTTATATTATACTGAAGAAATAAATAAATAAATAGTAAAAATAATTTTAAAAATAGATTTTATTTGTTTGTAGGTTTTCACACAACAAAGCGATTTGTTACTTAGACTCATATAAAGCATTTAAGGGATCGTATTTTTCGTCATCTTTGTATCATTTTCTGGCAATTCCAGACTAAGTTAAAATATATTTTAATGCCAGATTTATATCCTTAGTCATGTAGATATAATAATCTATTATACTATATTGAGTATGTTTAAAAAACAAACAATTAAACAGTAATTAAAATATTTAACAAGATGAATAGGCCTGGAAAACCACCTGTTACATCTAGTGAAATAATACATAGTATTTTTTTTATGAATACATTCGAAATAGAGGGCCATAAAGAAAATAATTTCGAACACCTGTTTGTCAATAACATTACTAATTATTTCGAAGTCCCTCTAGAATTCTAATTGGTTAGATTAGTTGTTAATGTAAGAAGCTTCTACTTCGTTACACATGTTTGAATAATTAATAAAACACTTTAACTTTGTTTGTACAACACTACATTTTTCATTATTTTGACTAGATTCGGCACTCCACTTGCCATTATTAAAAGACAAATAAATTAAAACTACGATTTGCACAGGTATTTATACATAAAATTATTTACAAACCGTGTTAAAATAGGAGTCATAGTTTTTTGGTTTTGTACAAGTTTGATGCATAATAAATAATAATTAAATTTTAGTTGTGTTACAGGTACATTAAAAGCATATTTTACTAAGGATTGTTTCGCAACAATGTTTTAAAAATATTTATCTGCTGATAAAGTGGACATTCATAATTACTGTTGTAGATACACATCTGTTCATTTATTTATTTATTTTGTCTACTTTACAAGGTCTATTAAAAAATGTACATAAAAATACATACATACATACAAATAACTTAAAGCATAGAAATTGAAGGCGGAGTTCACGATCTCGTATTCTTCTACTAGACCCATTATGGTTGGCAGCTGGTAGTGACTTTCACCAAGCAATTTTGGCCACTGGCGCAATATTTTTGGCCATTTTGGGCATATTTAGATCCCACTTCTTTAGACCTTAAATCATGTTTTATATCAATGTGACATTTATTTATATTTATATTAAATTAATTAAAAGTCTTTTGATAAAATAACTAATAACGGAAGCAGGTGTTAATACTTAATAAGAGGGTTGCCTTTTATATATCTGAAATTAACGATTCAGGTTCTGCCATCTAACAACCTAGTGACATCGATTTGAGTTTTTGTCAGCAAAGTTACTGCATGCATACGTATTAAAGTCCATGCACAATTAGTATTGTTTATACATTGCCGTACTCTCAAACGTCAACTCAGAACATGACATTTTGACAAGTGACGACCTGTACTCGGACCATAATTCAGTAATTCTGGATCTTGAATTTGGTACAAACAATCACTGAGACAGGCAGCCGTATTTCGTATCCACCTACAACGAGACCACGACTATTCGACTGAGATGTTTGTGGGCGCCCTTAAGAGTCAATTTGCCCTAAATCCCAGCGACAACTTCGTTTTCAACATCGAAATTACGGAAACCGTCGCAAATAGCTTCGTTATTTAGAACAACAGGAGGTGGTGTAGTCATCCGGACCCTTCTGAATAGTTAAATGAGCGACTTAAACTGCTCAATCGTAAAGCTCATTCCGAGTCGTTTATCGGTTTTTCTTGAAGATCAAATAATCATTCCCGATTTGCAAGCCGGTTTCGGGGCCGCCATGTTGACCAACCATAAACTATTCAGGGTGACTAGTTCATCACTAAGGGCTTCTCCATAAAACGCGATACCGCCACAGCTTTCCTCGACATCTCAAAAGCATTCGACATTTCCCTGATTATCTATTCAGTCACGCACAACTTTCTGCGTAAAGTCCCGATGTAAAATTAACAACACGAGCGTAAGATCTGTGCAGCTGTACCACATGGCTCCGCCTTGTTCCCGACTCAAGGGCGACTTGAGATAAATGCTAATAGGAGTGTATCCGTACATTTCAGCAGACCGTACCTCAAAAAAATGGAAGATCAATTTTCACCAACTCTCCTATATTGAATACATCTCGTGGTCAACGACGATCGCACATCTCATCCAAGCGGACAAAGCTTCGTTCGCTAAGTTGTAGGTCAACATCAATTCGAGATCAACCTTGTCTGCGAAAAACAACTTACTTACGCTGCATTCATTTAGGACTACTGTAATGTGAGTCTTTAATAGATAAAGTCCAACGTACGCAAACTCCGTTCTCAGACGCGTACTGAATGCATCAGGAATACGCAGAAACATTGTGACACTATTGTGAAGACCCTCCTGTTAGAATAAAATTTCTAGAATACAATGTTACTGTTGACAGCAATCGAAGGCTACGTATGATCCTAACTGGCACTTAATTAGTACCCCAAAGTTATAATAATCCGACTGGTGATGCTGATCCTTTCGAAAAGAGCGCCACATCGGATGACCGGATCTCCCAAGTCGTAGAGATCCATCGCCTGAGATCCGACTAGTAAGATCTTTTAGGTCTGGACTAGTCACAACAACAGCGATCGTAAAAGAGTGGTTTTAGTCAGAAGGAGTCCGAGTTTATGCTACTATAAGGGTGTCGCATGATGTATAACTTTTTTTCTCTTATATTTTTTTTTACAATAACATACAAAAAATGGTGTTGTGGCCATCATAATACTTTCCCTACATTTTTCTCGGAAACCATTAGGTTTAGCCAAAATTGCTATTCTTAATAATTTGCTCAATTTCCATTCTTTATAATTACTTCTTATATAAATTTAATGTAAATCACTATAAATAATAGGCAGAATATGTCAAAATTTTTAATTAAAATTTTTTTTCTCGATAGTTAAGAACTGTACGAAAAAAATGATTTAATAAAATTTGTTAAATTTCTCAATATATTTAATTTTTGTTAATATTATGTTTATATTTAGAAAAATATCGAGAGAAAAACACAAAGACGCCTCGAGTAAACATCCACTTCTGGTTTATGAATGTTGAGCAAACGCTTCGCAGTTCCAGTTTTTATCAATAAAATCTTAAGTTTAAAGTTTCAATATTACTTGGTACACCTAACTCTTTCAGCAAAACAGTATTACATCTTTCATATGAAGGTCAGCAGGTGCGCTTCGTCAACGATTACTCGCTTGAAATTAGGGCATGGATAGTTCCCTGCACACCTTGCTACAAAAGGCATACTATGAACTGACTTGAACCATATTTTGTTGTCATGCAGTTTGTATAGTATTCCAAGAACTCAAGAACTGCATTTATGAAAAACCTGTCTACATTGAATATTATGCCTTCTCTAAAAACTGTGGATCTATTATCTATTAATAACTTAAAAATTATTGACTACATTGTTAGGTTCTTTAAAAATTCGAATCTTCAATTATAACTCATATCCTCACTTTGTAGCTTTCCTTTTGGTAACTTATTACTTTCCTTGGTGGAGTTTTGTGTTTTTATTTTAAAGTCAATTTGAAAGACCCCTTAACGTGAAGAAATGTGTCCCTGTCTCTCCTAACCACCCTGAGCTGTCCATATCAGGATCATTCGTTTTTAAGATACAGCACCCACCGACAGATGCACGGACAGATAGACAGACACACACACACAGACTCAATTTTCTTTTCCAGAAATTAATGGAATGAACTCAGGGGACCTCAGAACGGATATATCCGTTAAAATCATCAAAACATTTTCAAGATAACAGTACTTCTATATATTCTATATAGGGAAAGTAAAATTATTGAGTAAATATTCCGATGCAATTTAATTTTTCACAACTTTTAACAACATTGCATCGATCTTTGGCGATGAAGGTCTATCAAGACATGACTTACCAAATGATCAAAAAATACTTAGGAAATACGGTTGTGGTGCTTCACAATACGTCTATGATGTCGTATCAGGTTACAAATTATGAGTATATGAGTATGGGTGAAAATGTAAATAGCAGTTGACATCTTCAAAATGCCCTTATCAAGCTGAGCCAAAACAAACACGAAGTAAATGGTCGCCTGTTTTGTTTTTCTAAAATGACAAACATGGGAAAACTATACTAATTTTGCAATATCGGACGGTTAATTCTAAACGGTACACATCCATTTATTTAGTCTTAGAGAAAATAGGAGGAACTAACCGTCGAAGATGCATAATTTTCCATTAGCACAAATCGAGCTCTTGCCAGCTTAAACAAGAGACTTTTAGAAAACTATATGATCGAACTGAAAATTTATCCACATTGCAGTTTTGATTTGGCATCCAATAACTTATTTTTATTCACAAATTAAAAATCTATTACAAGTTCAAATATTTTACGTTTGAAGCGTCAAAATGAAATGTTTGCAGTAAGTTACGCATGTAAAAGTGGATTGATCTTCATTAATAATATTTTGAAAAAATCAGCAAAATTCAATTTCAAACATTTAATAATATAAATTACATATTTTAAAATATATTCAATACTACAATATGCTACTCTCTTGGTATAATAAAATGTTTAAATTGGGAGAAATAAAACACAAAAAGTGCATTATTTCTCCCATTTTAAATATTTTAAGGTTTTTGCTGCTAGTTTAAATAGTTCTTTAATGTGGCATGTCCTTAAACAGAGAGATCAATAAATATTGAATAAATATAGGATCCCTTCCAATATTCTTCTAGTACTAAAGTAAATAGTTTCAAACCTGCCGTATCGAGCGAATTGCATCGCAAAATTTAAAAAAATGTTGGATACTCCTATAAATTGCCTAATACAGTTACAAATTGCAAGATATTAAAGATCAAAATAAGATTGGCAAAAATTTACAATTGAGAAACTAAAATATTATATTAAAAAAATAATATCACCAGTAAAGAATATAGCATATAGTTAGCTGCAATAAAATAAATTAATCAAAACAAGAAGTCAGGCGAGGTTCAGGTAAAACACTCTTCACTGTGAAGAAACAAAATGTAGTTATCTATAAAATAAAACAAACGTTTGTGTACAATTCAAATAGATGTACTCTATCGAAATAATTTAAAATAATATTTTAATTTTGAATCCATAGTTAAGGATTACATTAATAAGATTATTCATTTTCCAAATAATTACTTTATTAGTATAGATGAGATGGACCCAAATAAATAAGTAACACGACTCTGAATGTATAATATACCCACAGACTATGTAACAACACAAACATTTTATAGTGAAAAAATAAAGTAAAAAGAGATTTTAGCTTTGCGTGTGATATTGTAAAATTTTACAGTATGTAAAGAATACAAAATAATTATATTCCAGTACTCCTAACACAGAAATAATTAAGGAAGAGAAATTCTAAGAAATTTATATCTCTGAGTAGTTCAATTCATATATGCCATTAATTCCATTACGTATATAAAATAAACACATCAAATTTTTACTTAACTCACTACAATTGTTTCACCACACTGTTGCTTCTTCAGATGAAGGATATTATTGATCACCTAAAGTAGCTACAGTGCGGCGAAACATTTTACGCAGAAGAGTAGAATATGTTCATAAACGACATTATTTTCTGAGATATGACGCAAACTTACATTATTTTAATTGGAAACTACAGTTGGCTATGCCCTTATTTGATGGATTATAACTTCTACAGTTTTTTAAAACGTCAATTCACCATTTTGAATAACGTTTTTGCATAAATGTGGCTGTATATCACCAATAACAAGCCGTATTTCTTCTTTAAGATGTTCAACTCTTTCAGACTTCTTCGCATACACCTTTTCTTTCACATAGCCCAAAAGAAAAAAGTCCATCGGCGTTAGATTGCACCATTTTGGTTGCCAAAGTTGATCGCCATATCGAGAATTGACTTGGCCTGGAAACATGGTCTGCAGTAATACCAATTTTTTACGTGCAGTGTGGCAGGTTTGCTTGTTGAAAAAACATGTTCTCCACATCAATTATATCCAATTCGTTCGACAAAATCTCCGTAAACATTTTGCGATACCGCACACCATTAACAGTTAGCGCATTTCAAAGAAATAGGGCCCTCGGCCAGCACAAAATGCGCACTAAACAGTTACTCGCGGTGGATGCATTGGTTTTTAGGTTATCATACGAGTATTTTCAGCACCTCAAATCCGACAGTTTTGCCTATTTACGTATCTGTCGAGTTGAAAATGTGCCTCATCTGAATCTGCATTAATTCTATAATGTTCCAACATTTAATCAGCAAATCCATGGCGCTGCTCATGGTTCCTTGGCTTTATTTCTTGCACAGATTGAACCTTGGACGCGTGCAAATGCAGACCAAAATTCGATAGTGCTTCTGGAAATGTTTAATCTTTGACCACAATGAGAGCTACCACTGGATTCTTATTGTCGAACTGTTTTATTCTAGTATCTATAAATGATTGCTTTATTTTAATTTTAAACTTTTGTGTTGATGATTTAAATTAATACAGAAGTATTAAAATAGTGCATTCTTATTTATTAAATATTAAATAGTTTTCTTATGGTATTAAGAAAGTTAATTTATATGGGTATGGTGTAATAGAATTAAAAGATAATAATAAATACGCATCTTAAAAATTATGTTTACATCGCATACTGAAATAACAGATTTAGAAGTAGAATACATCTCAAAGCTAAATTTTAATGCTTAATAAACATAATACTATTGACAAATAAATTGGTGCTAATCCATTGATAATGGTCACTTTGTGTCCGAAATGTACATTTAGTTAATCAAATAAAATTGTGAAGAAAGGTTATTAGTGCTTTATTTGTCAAATTAATACTATTGATATTCGGAGATTTTATAAATATTCCTTTTGATTTTGAAGTAAATAACCAGAAAATTAATTTAGGCGTTTAGGAAACTTAAGGTTCCTGGAGTCTCAAGTTCCTCTTTTTCCTTTTAATTATAAAACAAACAATCAAGAAACATGATGTCCTATTAATAGCTTCCGAAAGATTCGTATTTTTTTTAATAGTATTCATTGATAGAGGAATTAAAAAGCAAGCATTTAAACAGAACTAAAGAAAAACGTAAAGAGTAGTATTAAGACTAGAAATGTGCATACTGGCGATTCAAAAATAGCTTAACCTTCGAGCGGGCGCGCACTTCATTTTAACATGAGCGAGCGCGCGCCGTAAATTTTACGTCATACAGTTTACCACAAATTTTTACTATTTTATGATAGCGTAGAGTTTGGTAATTATCAATAATTAAAGAAAAATAGTATTTGAGCTTAAAAAATATTATTTTTTTGCGAAGCTTTTAATAAAACAAGAAAAAATACAAGAAAAAATGAATTTAAAAAAATAATATGTATAGATGAATAAATTTAATAATTAACTAATTGATAATTAATATATTATATACACATACTTTCTTGGTTCACAAGATGAAAAAGTATATAAAAAACTGTTAAATATTAATATTTACACTAAGTTATACTACAATTACACTAAAAGTTGCGCTTTATTCCCAATACATTAATTCACTTATTACTCTGTGCAGACCAAATGTTATGGCACAAAACCAAATAATCTCCACCAACATAATCTATAAGCATTGTTCAAAGAATAGATAAAGATTATTTTTAGATTTATACGCGTACAGTCATTTAATTAGAAAATTAATACATTTTCCGTAAATTTTACGGCTGCGCGCCCGCTCGAAGGTTAAGATAATACGGAGTCAGTTTGTCTTATATTTTTAGTAAAAAGGATAGAAAAAACTACATAAAATGAAAAAAAACATAAAATCACAAAGAACAATAAGGAAAGAGATAATTTAACTGAATAGTTACATCTATATACCCTTAAGAGTGAGTCACTTTGAATTGACTTAAAATTGAGAATAAACCATTTACAAAATGTGGTGGGGGTGGTTGTGTCAATGTTTGCATGAACACCTCGTCATCCAGGTTCAGGAAGACGGGTTTTAATCATCAGGAAGCTCTGACTCCGATGGATTATTACCAAAGTTTCATTAAGCCTATTATTGTGTAACAACTAATAAAGAATTAAAACTGGAAATTTCTTAAAACCAACAAACAAGAAAATATGAGATTCAGAACTATAAAAATTGCAAACATAAATAAAGAGAATTAGAAATACGACTAACTTTGTTAATATCACATAATTGCTTATTTTTTAATTAAAATGAATTGCAAAAAATATATAAGTGACAATAATTTGGAATAATAGTTTGTGTGCATTATAAGATGAAACAATAAGAAAATTACTCATTATAAGGATGAAATAAAATAAACAAAAGAGCATGGCAGACGGAAATAAGAAATAAAGGCTGACCAACCATTTCTAAAAATTCTAATTTTAGCAGTCAATTTTGGCAAATTTTAATGCAACAATTTAATGTGGAGTTTGTTGACAATTTATGAAAACGTTTAGTTTCACCCAAAATGTCAAATGCGTTACTTACGATTATGAAAGTTATCCTATTTATTGAATTAACTGAACTAAAATAATATAATCCTAAAAAACTTTTTTTTCAATACTGATAGAGATGATGCTACTTTAAAGCAAATGAAAGTAAAGTTAATAATATGTTAAGGAGCCGTTTATATTAATAACTCATTATAATTATAATAAACAAGTAGATACAAATTTGTGTACCAATTTTATATTGTCATGGATTTTTTCCAAATTTGTACATTTTCTCGCCGTAATTGCCTTTGAGTAATAACATCTATAATTTTAAAAACGTACACATTTCTCAGAAATAAACTTAAATAATCCAGTTTCGCGGTAAGTAATGTTCTGAAAAAGCCCATTAAATGTTTATTTATTATTGTATATTAATTACATTCATTTTAATAATTCAGCAGTTCTTTACTTATTATTCTTAAATTGGAACATACTTTCTAATATGAAAAATTAATTTCATATTTATGTGATTGATGGTATAATAATATGTATAAATAATTAAATATCATTTAAACACACTTTTAACGTAGAAAATTGTCGGCCATTAACCATAATATATCTTCGTTATGGAGGTATTACATGTTTTTTTAGTTGTGTATGTACATCACCCTTATTGCTATTATTTATTATAAGAAAATTGTATCGTACCTCAGACAATCTATCTTCTTCAAGGGCGGAATTTCCGAGGACAGATAATCGTTTCACTTGACGTACTAAACACGAATCCACAAAAGTTGATGTATCTAAACTCTTGAAATAATGCATCCAGACATCTCTGTCCAGCTTTGCACTCTCGAGGGTTACGTTTTCCTATTTAATCATTTATCATCAATTATTTGTACGTAATATATTAATACTAATATATCGCCTAGTATATGTTAAAAATTGTTGATATTTTTAAAATATTGATCGCGTTAGGTAATTATAATCATAATTTTGAAATACTTACAAATATATCTTGTTTTGTCTTGTTATTAAGATCTGTATAATAGTCCCATTCCGCTGTGACACACTTTGTGCACATTTCCGATGCCCTCTTTTCATATTCACCACTTATAAATTTTCCAATTGTTTCTTCGCTTAAAGGCGCCGATCCACCAGCTGATCTTGTTCGAGAACAGTCATTCCTTTGCACAATAAATAATATAAATATCTATAAGTAATGGATAGTTTATTATAACGTTTATTATTACACGACATAAAGATATGTTAGTAAATTAGAAAGTAATTTAAATTAAATACTTACATAAATGTACAATATAGGGTTCATAAATTGAATATTAAATTTACATGAATTATGATAGATGTCAACGTGACAAAATAATGATAACCTATATTACTTTCACAGGTCTCTTACATATTTTTATTTAATTTTATGTACGTTTTAGATATGTTTACTTATTTAGTTATTAAAGGAATGTCGACATCATTTTCCACTAAACTCCATATGTAGAAAATAAAGTATTACTCTCCAAAACGATCGCATGAGCTGAAATCGATTATGTTAATCCAACAAATTCAATCATCACTAACTACAATATGAATTTCATGGGAATATTTACCAGCTGCATGAATTACATGCATAATGCAATGAATCAAGTTACCCAACTGCTTAAGGATCTCGTGAATAAATTCCATAGGTAAAAGCAAGACCTTTATACTAAGTTGACTTTATGAATGTACTGAAACAATTGAGAAAAAATACGTGTAAAAATATTATCATAAATGGTGAGATTAAAGCTCATTAGTGTTTTTATTAATAAAAAGTACACATAATTATAAAATATGTTTAGAAGACTCAATTCATTATATTGAATATTAAAAAAAAATTATCTTCGTGGCTTCTCGATTTATCTAGACAAGGACTATTTTTTTAATTCCTACAATACATAGCGGTATCTGTACTAGAATCCCTCTGTAAATTATAACTTTAAAAAATGGCAATCTACGATACCCCGATACTGAGTCTAGCTTTATTATAATTGCATACCAGAAACTCAATGTTAGTATCCAAATAGGACATCTAGTTTATTCTCCAGTTAAATGAATCCAATGCACAGACTAACTATAATTTTAATTATCACCCTACATTTCTATAGGTTTGATTTTGGTGGGAGTGCTTTGTGATTTAATGCAAGAAAATTCTTAAGTTCAACTGAACTTCTTACAGTAGGATTTTGAGTACATAACATTCTCCTAAATCTCCTTCTTAAGGAGTCAAATATTTGCAAATCAATCCTGGCATACATAAGTCAGAATATAATAATAATGTGTTTGGAAGAGGTCATGTTATACAATACATAAATTTGCCTTAATAAGGGATATTAAATTCTAAGGTGTTTCTTCATTGTTTTGCTCAGGAATAGTACGAGCTGTCATAACTTCTTTCATTATAAAAGGTTAGTCAATTGAAATGAAAATTTCTTAATATACCTGGAAATTCAACCTTAAAGAGAAGAATTAACATCGTCATAAAGTATATAGCTATGCTATACCTATATTTTGATAACCACTCCTGTTTTTGCGAGTAAATTGTCACAGATTCTATCCATTTCTAATATTACTTATAAAATATTTTACTTTTACTTTTTCTCCCGATGGGCAGCTCAATTTTTAATTGCAAGGAACGTATACTTCACGATCCATGGCTATGCTCGTGGGAATTTAATCGGCAACAAAATCAACAATGAAAATAAGTGCCTAGACTCTGTGATGGCCAGAGGCGACATTCAAAAAATAGACTATGATAGACCTATTTGTTCGTTCTAGATGCCACTGGATTAAAATATAATGATAGCTTTCTTATATTTTCATTCGAGGGTTTAACAAAGAAAATCATTGGTACCAGGTACAAGCACTACATTCGTAGATTTTAAAGGGATGTCTTTTAAAATTGCACTAAAATATCACTGAAATAGGAAAGCCATGAATCAAATACATTTTCGTTCGAATTTGGTAGATTTCGGTATAGATTTTCTCATAGTGCAACGATGAACTTGAATGGTAGTATATGGAATTCAATCGTGGTCGAAGTTTTCTTACTGATAATTTTTTTATAAAGGTCGTTCAGAATCGGTTGTTGATCAAGGAAACAATAACGCTGTGCATGAACTGATATTTTAAAATATCTATGTGACTTATCCTAAGATTGAGATATCCGTAGATATTACTAGAATCAATGTACAATAAATATTCCAAAAATATGTGTCTGTCAAATAGTGTTTCGATTATATCCCACATAATTTCATTACAAAAATTGTTCTTCATGAAGAATATATTGAAAAACAATAAATACGTGTAGATTCTTATTTTATTTTCTATTCCTAAAATATAAAAGGAAATTCTCGTATCTATTGAAAGAAATCAGATTAAACATGTTCCTTTCTCCGAATACGCTTCTAAGGAAACTCCGAAACGATGCATTTATTTACATCATTTAAAATGTGTTTGAATGGACTGCATTTCTTGCACGACCCTTAAACATATATTTTACAGTTGATAAAATAATTTGCATTATGAATTTCTACCTATATTCTACTCTTAAGAAATAAAATATGCATCCGTTCTATATGCCCTTCTGAAAGGTAAATTACCTATACGTTATCTAATACAAGAGAATCCGACTCAGCTCAATATCAATTTTAAATCTAAAGACTACTTTGCATCTTCTTTCTATTGAGATTCGGAATTATCATTCCTCAATTACATTAGAAGTTTTAGAATGCATATATCCCATAGTCCTTCCTTATATCTCAGCATTCTAGTTGTTTTATATCTTTTCTGCCGGACTTAACTTTCTTCTTCTCATTTTAGCAGTGTTTATAATACTCTAAGCATGTCTTGAATAATTTCTTCACTGAAATATTAATAAATAATTTCTTTACCTATTATTGTAAGTATGACCTATAAAATAAAGTATCTTCCTTAATATAAGTCATTTAAGCTCGGTTTCTTTCCTTGTTTGATTTTAAGTTGATGTTTTAGTAGCAATATACTGTACTTTATATATCTTGGTTATTAGAAGAGAAAAATATTCCATTATCTACTGTAGTCTTTTTAAACATCAATGAAGGAGGCAAACCATATTTTAAAAGTATTTTCATCCTCAATTATGTTCAATAATAAATAGTATTTATTATTTTTATTACTACGGTGTGAACAATAGTTTTTCTATAGCTATTATATTCTTGTCCATCATTATCATCAACCAGGAGTTCATTATAGTACAATTTTGATAAAAAGTTTATCCCAAATTACTTTTAAAAATCTTTCTGAAAGATGTATTTACCCAGAATCTCCATTAATTTGTTAATAAATTACGACTTTATACTTTATGGGATGTTAACATGTCCTTAGCACACTATCCCATCTTCATTTAATCCTGGAATCTTCTCCAAACTCGTGCCAATTTTTTCTGGGATCAGTGCCTAGTGTCGCGTATATATAATTCTCTGAACAATTTTGGTGCTTAGTGTTATAATTTTGGAGGAAACCTCTTGGCTTCTTCTCAATATTCTCTTCTCTGACAGTAATTCTCGGAATTACCTCACCTTGTCTTGGTGCTGGAGCTCAGGTAAGAAACGCAATGTCCAAAACTGTTTAGTAGATCCACTGGGTGCTAATCAAATAGGTTGTTGTTGCTAACCAGTGAACTCTTTGCCCCAAACCATTATTTTGTTTGTTCTTAGGAACCCGTTTATTCTTGCTACTCCATTTGAGCTTGCTGGTAACAATTGGCGCCCAACTAATTGGCGTGAGGAAATGGCTAGAGGCCCCAGAAGTCGCGGCCGAAGACCCAGATACGACCCACGTAGGAGAGCACCCGTTATTCTTTCTCACAAGATTTTTTACTTTCTTCCCTAGATTACGTCGTCACTCCAAAAAGTGCGCGCATCCAAACATGCTTTCGATCTGAAGATGCTACCGTCTCTACAATAAGCAAATTTATGGTTATTTGCTTATACGAAAGAGCCTATGACAAAGATATTGTCACCCAGCTCAGTCTATACTTGTTAGATGGCCCCGTATCAACCCAACATAATTAGGTACAGAAGATACAACAGAGTGAAAGTTGATTTAGGTGTATGACTTCGGTACGAACAACAAATTAGTGTTTGGAGTCGTTTTCACGTTACTGTTCGCCTTCTGGTACGAAGCTTCTCAAATGGCCTCGCCATTTGAACAACTAAAACTCATATCTCCTTCCTCCTTGACACAATGCCCAATTTTTACTTAATCTTGGTATCTTGCCTATTCTAGTGCTAATAATTACTGTAAATAGTGTTATAATTTTTCTGAAACACCTATCGGTTTCTTCTCAATCTCCCCTTTTCTGTCAGTAATTCCCGGAATTTACTCCATAATCAGTGCCTCAGTACCTTGTAGTGGTGCTGGAGCTCAGGTAAGAAGCGCAACGTCCAAAACTGTATAATCGATTAGGTTGCGGTTGCTAATCGGTGTGCCCCATTAAATGGTCTAGAATCAGGCATGCGATCCTTACCTGATAATGATGTCACGAAGCCAAAGCGATGGTCTTCGTGACATCATTATCAGTTAATTGACACGGTAACTAATGTTTTGTTTGTTTTCAGGAACCCAACTTGAATAGTACTACTTCATCTGAGCTCGCCGGCAACAGAGATTTATTCCAAGTATCGAGTATTTATGTCAGTGTTGACGTATGGTATTTGTAGATTTGCTATAAATAGTAGCAGATTTACCTTAACATTTTTTAATTTGGATAAAGCTTTACGTCAAATAATGATCTTATAGTAGCACCATTATCTAAACATATTTATCCACAAGAATGGTATGTAACCATTTTGCTATATGAGCTGTTTCTCTTACGAGTTTGCTGATAAATATCTTCATTCTTTGCATCACCGCCTTTGGGATTTTCTACTTTTCCTGCACTCTACCGTAATGCCGTAATTTTTTTTTAAGTTTACCTGTTTCTACCCAAGTAGTTTAAATACTTTGAATTATAATTATAATTATTTTAGCTGGTTCGATCTAAAGCGCAGGATTCATTGCGTATACTAATTTATTTGGCTATATATGTCTCAAAGCTTGCTGTGTCTGCCTAGCTTTAAGTCCGTATAAACAATTTTGCACCGCTAACATTTTTAAGCATAAAAAGGGTACAAGGGTACGCAAGTAGTCATGTTTCATATTTCGACATATTTTTATGGAATTTTTGAGAACATTTTTTAAAGTTGCGAATGATAAATACGTTAAATGTCTTTTGCCATTTCCAAATGCTTGACTAAGTAATCATAGTATTTTTTGCAAAATATTCGTATCATCCATTCGGTAGTATTTTCTCTACATCAAATTACGTGAATAAATTAGGTTATATTTGCATATTATGAACATGGCTAGAACCTCCTTAATTCAATTTAGTTCTCCTAATCTTTATTTAGAAGATTTATATTTATATATTATTTCAGAAATTTCTTTTCCTATTTTTTTACAGGTTTTCATCAAATTTTACAACTTTTTTTACATTTTTTTCTTCAAGTTTGCATTAGTTTTATTTGATATTTCTAGAAATCTTCGGCAGCAACAATTAACTTTTTAGCAATATCCAAAAAATTTTAATTTTTTATTTTTCGAGAATTCTTTTCGAACAAAAATGTATTTGGTTTGCGGTAGGAGGCCACTGTAGCCAAGAGTCACTACAATGGCCTGTAATTTTAAAATATGCTACTTTAAAATCTATCAATTTAATGCTTTCACCCATTTGTATTACATCAAATCCTATACCTAATATCAATGTTTTTTTTGTGATTTGATTCAGTGTGAATTTATTTTAAATGTTACACACATATAAACACTATTAAAATACAAGTATTGCTCTGTATGTATGTTTCATTGAAAAGCTTAAATCTTCAACGAAGAAAATAACTTTGAAAACATTGTTACCCGACTGATAAGTTCTAGAAGCAGATTGTTAAAGCAATTAAGAAAGCGCACTCAATTAACCTATATATTGGGATTGATAATTAAAATTTTGAATTCAAACACATATATAATACATCCTACCTAGCGTACGAACACTGGACATCCCAAAAAGACCAACTGTTTTAAATATCCATGCTCCCTCATATAAAGTGTGTTTAACAAAAGCCTTCCAGAAATATTTCACTGTAAACCCAAATACGGAATTAAAAACTTCATTGACTTCGTGAAGAAAACTAAAAGTCCAACAGTCAGCAACAAAGCCATTATGGTCTCTTTTGATGTCAAGAGCCTATTCACGTCAGTACCAGTAGTTCAACTAGAAGAAGTCTTACGCAAAAAGTGCCAAGAACAATCATTGACTGATTTCAAGGCAGAAATCAGCAACTTAGCAACTTAATAAATACTTGTCTGGACCGGAAGTAATTAAAGCTTTTATATTCAGAAGAAAGGACTGTCCCAGTAATAGCCTGTTTCACCACTCTTCGCGGAAATATTAATGAGTGATTTTGAAGAACAATTACTTTAAAACAACACATCAGCAATATATCAACATACAATACTGATGCAAATATATTGATATTTTTTTTGTATCTGAAATGGTACTGATAGGCAGTTGGACACATTTTTAACAACGCTAAATTTTATCAATAGGAAAATTCAATTTACTTTTAAAGGACAAGCTAATGGTTTTTTTCAACTCTTCAGACTCGGCAATTTCAATAGATGAAAATATGCTATATATATAGAAAACTGCAGATATTTCATCAACCTAACTGCCGCCAGAACAAATAAAAACAAAGAGGCAAAGAATATTTGAACCGAGAATTATATACTTGGTATATTGTATATAATTCTCGGTTCAAATCTTCTTTGCTGAGCGGGATGTACATTAACCGATGAATATATGATCTTCGAACAACGGATGCAAGGAAAATAAGGTAGACAGAATAGTAACACACAAATGAATAAATGCAGTTCAGAAACTGCTGTTCAATGGAGATAGGAAGTTCACAGCCATTCCTTACATTCCGTATGTGAGCCAGAAGATAACCAAAGAAATAAATAAACACAAGGATGAAGTAATTACAGTCAACCGGGATAGTTTAAAGAAACATTTAGTTAGCAACAAAATAGAAACAATAGATGCATTAGAAAGTTCCGGCATTTATGAAGTAAAATGCGAGAACTGTGATGGAAAATATAAGGGACAAATGGAAAGAAAATTCACAATCAGGTTCAACAAACACAAAAAGGCAGTAGATAAGCCAACCACAGGAACAGAATTATCCGAGCATTTCATCACAATCATCAAAGAGATCCGCTTTGCATAAAAAGGTCGAAAATTACATCTCCTTGAAGGTCTAGAGATTAAAAGAGGTATTATGAACGGTGATAATCATTTGAAAAACCACTACGAAATATTTTTGTAATTCCTTTGAGACCATACCAACCATTGACGGAAATATCTGTCAGAAAACTGAATATAACATAATGAAACCAAACAAGTGTTTTAATTCAAAATTACCTATAATAATATTTATTATTGTAAGGCTTAATCTTACTTAATCACAAACTTTTTAATTTAGATAAGTCGTGTTGTACTATATCTTGATTCTACGAATCTATGATTCAATTATTTCGCCACATTAACAGGGCACATATATAAAATTGTGTATTGGGGTTTATTTTACTTATCAAAAAAATAAAGTAAAATAAAAACTTAAGTTTATAGGCTCATTTTAATATTCAACACATTTCAACAAGTAGTGAAAATATTATTTTAACTTATTTTAACAATAAAAAAATAAGACATTGGGTCATAAATACTAAAAAACTAGTATATCCCTTTATTAGATTAGTAAAATATTCGAACCCTGCCATAAATAATATTCATTCAGAATGTGACCGTCATTAATCTGAGTTTTACATGTAACTTATATGGATCGTGTCCTTTATAAATGGATATAAATATTCTCAAATTTCACATCTAATAATCATGTACATGCAGGGTAAGGCTGAGATCAATCATTTCCGAAATCTATTTCCTTATACTTCATCTTAGTCAGTACAAGCGCAATCGATATAGCCGTATACTCTAACCTCAATTTAATCAAATACAGTAACTTACCTTTTCAATAATATAGAAGAAGTAATCATTAAGTTTTGCAATTTATTAAATTTATTAGCTCTTTAAATATATGATTATTGCTATATTTGTTACTGTTTGTTGTTCTTTATAATTGCCTATGGTTATCCACTTACTGTAATGATTTAGACAATAGATGTCACCTTAATTATTTACTATACCATATTTAGTTAAATAAAGTTTATTTTAAAAATAAAATTGTTTTACACGTTCTTGGATACAACCGAACATAGATCTGTAAGAATTGATTGGGTTTTTACTTTATTACTTAACTTCATTAGAGTATTAAATGAAATATGCAAAATTGCATTATTATAATCTATATATTTGAAATTATTACTGAAAAAATAATCAAGTAAACGAAAATCTCCATACCGGCTTTAAAAAATGGGATATAAGAAATAAAAAGAATATATTTAAATGCGTTTTATACAGTTTTATAATCTAGTTTATTTAGGAGTAGTACATTCTTTTATCTATTGTAGGGAATTAATTATACGGCTCTTATATATAAAGCTGAATTTTTTATTGTATTATTCATATAGAAATTTATTCTTGAGTTACGTGAAGATTTATTTTATAGACTTGGAAAACATACGCTAACTTGTTTTTGAGAAAAGTTTTTGGTTTTCAAATGTATCATTATTCATATTATTGGCTATTTAAATAGCCGTACTTGATATTAATATTGAAAATTCATTATTTAAATTGTTTTTTATGTTAGTTGTGGCTTAAATTATACAAAAATAGATAATAAGTATATTATAGTATAATATCGAAACTATAGTGCAACTTCAACTTATAAAATATTTACCAATACGCTGAACTTAAATACATGCCATATATATATAGAGTAAATGGAAATGGTGGAAAATTAATGCTAGAATATGTACATGTTTGCGAAATAAATGGAAATGCCTTGTAAACGAATGTTATGTTTAGAGCGATTATTTCACGATTTGACTAATGGAATAATCCCTTAATACCTCTGACATCTGCAGGAGGATTAAATCCAAACACGTATATATATGGTTTAGACTCCCACCGCAATATACATGTGATTACTCTCATACAAAATAAGTACCTGTTTATCCGACGTTTTTATACGAAACGTACGAAATAGAAATATTACATATTTAGGATGTTTTAATGAGAACAGTAGATGGGCCATAAGGTTTTACATTTACAGCGCACCTTGCATTTAAGGGACATGCGATCTAAGTTGCATTTGCTTTTAAATTGAACATTAATGTTGATTAAGTAAATAGTTGTTAGATGATATATTTTTATATTAATAAAATTATTGTTATTATTAATTTTTATATATCTTTATTTAATCTACATGTAGTTTATTATTAGGTAATTTTATGTCTATTCGTTAGTTTTAGATCGTATATATAAATATTAACAATTCCACATCTTCAATTCTGACATGCAATGGTGTAAAGACAAATCAATTTAATCATGTTATAAATCATGCAAAATATGGAATGGAAATTTTAATTACCTACCAACTTTCTTCCATTTTTATAAATAAGAAACATGTATTTAACATTGTATAGTTGAGCTGTAAGTACTGCAAGGGTAGGAGTATGTTATGTAACTAAGGGTCTAAATCATTAGGATATTCTATTGAAAATATGTTAATTTTATATACAACTTATTAGTGAAGAAAAATAAATTATTATAATAATAAATAACAAGACACTTTTCTGGACTAACTTTATTAATAGTTTGAAGTAATTTTATAATAAATCAATATTAATATTTTAATTTTATAGTGTTAACAAAAGTCAAATTTACTCGAAGAATTTAAAACAACACTTGAACAGTATTAAATTTTTGCTTTAATAATTTAAAATTGGTAATATAATTATACCTAAAGAATTGTAATTATTAAATTAAAACTGCGATAATTAAAATTAGTAATATGCTGGCCGGAATAAATAAATTAACACTAAACTGTATGAAAATATTTCGTAAATCTACAACAATTAGTCTTATTAAGTTTAAAACCTAACTACTTATTGAAACAACTACTTCCCTGGATAATACCTGCACAGATATGAAATTATACAAAAGTGATTTATTTGTTACAAATAGCACAACTATCAATACAACACTAGTTTTAATTTCTTTGATAGTTGTGCTATAAGTAATGCTCAAATTAATTTTGTATAATCAATAATAATACAATAGAAAATATAGTATGAGCATGAGGAGTATTTGCAAACAATAAACAAAATAAGCAAACAAACATATAAAATAAACAAAGAGACATTAAAATTGTTGTAGCTACAAATATTAAAACAAAGTAAATTTAAAATTTAAGTTTTCTGATTGATTACTGATTCTCTTTTTCGAGTTAATTTTGTGTTCATGTAATAGATGTGTATGTATGTAGTTGAACGTTTTAGACCATGACTTACTGTGATATATTCTCTTCTGTTTTCTATTAACTGAACTTCAAACAGTATAAAATTATTTTGATATATAAAACTGCTCAAAAAACCCTTTTGATGAAATAGTTTAGATTTTCCTAAAAAGTCGTATTGTGTGTTTGGATCTTTTCCTTACTGTAGTATTCTTCAAATTTTTAAAGGTCAAAATATTAACGTTAACTTCAATTGCCTTAACGTTGTGCTTTATTATTTCTTTACTGATTTTCTGGCTTTTATATTATTTTAATTTTAAATCATGAGTTGATTGTGTTAGGAATGTATATCATGACGTACATAGATCTTGCAAAAATGATATAGCTTCTGCTCATTCAAATAATGTTTGTCAAATAGAAGATAATCTTCGTACCTCCAAACCAAAAAAAGGTCTCATCTCGTATTTCCGGTGTAATAACACTGGGTAATACTTAATTATCTAATTGCAACGACGTAGTTAATGGATTTACGAATCACTTCAGTAGGTCATTTGCTCCAAACTCTGTGCCTGCTTGTGAAAATACAACTTCTTTTACTCATCTTGGCGATTTTAAATTCTGTGTATCTGATGTTAGATAAGAGTTTCGTGGTCTGAAACTTACATTAATTATGGGTATTGATTTAGTTCCCAGCTTAATATTGAAAGATGCAGCCAATGTTCTGAGTGAACCATTATGTTTTATATTTAATATCAGGTTAAATATAAAACATAATGGTAATGGTAAGTAGACGAATATTTCCTAATATTTGGAAGCTGGCCCGTATTTGTCCGGTATTCAAAAATGGTGTGAAAACAGCAATTAAAAATCATCGATCTATTTCCCTATTGAGCAATATGTCTAAGTTATTGAATCTCTTCTTAACAGCTATATATACAGCAATATCAGTGCCACTCTTCATGAAGATCTACATGGATTCGTAAGAATGCGTTCTACAACCACCAACCAAATTAATATCACCCAAATTATATTTGAAGCTATGGATACTGGTCAGCAGGTTGATATCATCTACACTGATTTAGTTAAGACCTTCGATAAGCCATGAATTGTTAATATCGCGGCTTGAAGATTGTGATTTGAGTACTAACGTTATAAATGTAATTCGCTCCTATTTACAGAACCGGTACCAAATTATTGAAATGAACGGCTTTCAATCTAATATATACTTAGCTACTAGTGGTGTACCCCAAGGTTCTAATTTGTGGCCATTTCTATTCTTATTATTTTTTAAGCGTAGGTATGCTCCGAAATTAAATGTAAAACTTTATTATATGCAGGTGATTTGAAAATTTTAAATATTATTACCACTAACGTTGATTGTATAGATTTGGCATTGTAAACTGGTGTTATATGAACAAATTGAATATTAGTATTGGTAAATGTTCAGTAACATCCTATACACGAAAGTTTAATGTAATAAAATATGATTACGTAATTTATACTAGATTTGACGAAATTAAAGATTTGGGTATTACATTTAATAATAAACTCACATTTAATACGCATGTAGCAAAATTTTCTGCAGAGTGTTATAGACTTTTAGGCTTCATAATTCGCAACTGTAAATCTTTAAAAAATATTGATGTTCTTGTAAAATTATTTGATACATTTGTTCTGAGCAAGTTGTGTTATTGTTCGGTGGTATGTTCACCTTGTTATTATAAATATATTAATTTTCTTGAAAATGTTCAAAAGAGATTTTTGATATACAATTATTTTATTAAACATGGGACTTATAGTTTTGACATTTCATATCAAGATCTTCTGAAAGAAATCAATTTTTTTATCTGTGCATTCAAGACGTACATTAATTGACTTATGTGTCTTACATAAGATATTCATAATAAAGTTTATAACCCTAGTTTCTTAGCAAAACTAAATTTTAATCTATCTAGATTCACGTCGCGGCATGCAAAAACTTTCTCTTATCGCACACCGAACACTAACCATTGCTTTTAACTCTCCTCTTTATCGTCTTTCACGTCTATACAATCAGTTTAATCCCTTTATTTATTTATATTCTCCATCTTTTACTGCCTTTAAATAACCTGTTGTTGCTTGTGTAGAAAGTTTTTGTTAAGTAATTATAATTTATGTTAATGTATTAATTTGTATCATTTGTCATTTGTATTTTTGTTATTGTATTTTAATTATTAATTTAAGTTTTTAATGCTAATTTTACTCTGTAATTGGCCTTTTTGGCTGTTGGGTAAAAATAAAATAAAATAAAATAAAAATAAAATATATGACATGACTGTGAACTATTTTGCTTCTTTTGTTTCCTATCCATTGAATAGTCTTTGTACTGTTTTTCTTCTTTTTCGTTTCAAAATTCTATGATTATACAATTCCAATAAAATGCGATGTCTCTTGTGACTAAACTGACAAACTGACAAATAAAGAACTATACGAGCAGGTTGTTAAATTCATACAAAACCAAATAGACTATTTATCTAAACTTTTAGCAGGTGTGCAAGATAGCTTCTAGATGCAAACAATAAAATACATGAACTCGAAAAAGAAAATTACAAATTAAAAAAACATATTGTGAAATTAGATGGAGATAGTAGGAAAAGATTATTTTCGGCGTCTCAGAATCTGAAAATGATTATCTTTTCAGGGGCAGAAAATAATGTTTAAAATTGCTTAAGATTGGGAAACCGCAAGGGAAAAGGGAAAAGGACCAATTTTATTAGAATTAGTTTTGGCTGAAAAGAAATACAATATTTTATTTACTGCAAAAAACTCAAAAGAACAACTTACCATTGCACAAAATTGATCACATGAAGTTAGATCAGACTACAAAATACTCCCTAAACATCTTAATAATGCACGATTAAAAAATCAGACAACATATATAAAAAAACTTCAAATTCATTGTCGATGTTGATATATACAATATTGAACAATTAAGTAATCGGAATTAATTTATACTGCTGCAAATTTATAGAAATTCTTGAAGAACATTGGAAACAATTCAACGTCTTAAGAATGACAATGTGATCCTTATTCGTTACATCGGAGTTAAGTCGGAGCAACGGAAGAAGTCTATAAAGCAGATAATTTAGATTCGGTAACAGACATATTTGTAGACACTCTTGAATCCTACTTAGAAGGATCATCAATCAAAACTGAAGTGAAAAGCCAATGCAAAAGAAAGTCTTGGTTTACTATGAGGCAAAATAAGTCTACCTGCAAAAACTACAGAAATCGATTAAATGAATCAATAAGAGATTATATTACAAAAATATTATTACAAAAGTAAATAATGTAACCCAAGGCATTTAGAAAGCAGTGAATAATATTAATAAACCTGCAAAGAAAAAACAAAATGAAAAAGAGAAAATAAACTCAAATGGTTTTACTAATATGGACAAACCACTCATAGCAGAAGAGTTTTACAAGCACCATTCAACTATTTGAGAAACAGTGTCCATGAAATTAGATTAAAAAATAACATCAAGTGTAGACCAAATACTCGATTAAACTTTAACTTATTCCTAATACCTACTGACACATGAAGTTTTACGCAAAATCCATCAACTAAAACATAATAAAGGTCCACGTTTAGACGAAATAAGATTAGAAGTAATAAAACTAATAGCGAATTATATAAAGATTCCCTCTTATGAACTTTACAATAGAAAGTGCCAAATACCAAATTGTATTGAAGAAATTATAACACCAATTTACAAAAGTGAAGAGAAAGAACTCATTACAAACTATAGTTCTATTAATCTACTAACTAATTTAAACACAAATTTTCAAAAGGTAATAAAATCACGTGTTATACGTTTTGCAGAAGAACAAGCTTATATAAGATTTCCAGTTTGAATTCCAGGACGGTAATTGGACGTAACATGCTATTGCCGAATTAACTGGTAAAATTTATAATTCCTTTGATTTAGGTATGAAAGCCTTATGTGTATATATTATTATATTATATTATATTATATTATTTACTTTACAGGATCTATTACAAAACATATAAAAATACATACAAAGATACAATGAATCACTTTAAAATTTGGAACATAGATCCTGAAGGCGGAGTTACGATTTCTTGTGTTCTTCCCAATACATTTCGCAGCTGGTGACTATATTCATCAGGTGATTGTGGCCATTGAGGCAATATTCTTGCCATTTCTGGCGTATTTAGGTCTAATTTTTGGAGACCTGACTTATTTTATTTGCTTATGTCAGTGTGTCATATGAAATTTTACGCCAATTTATCAACTAAAATCCAATAAATAAGATCAGAAGTAATAAAACTATTAGCGAATTATATAAAGACGTCATCTTTTAAGTTTGGCAAAAAAGAAAAGGCTTATATCGGAATTCCAGAACGGTATTTCGACGCAACATGCTATTGCTGAATTAACTGGTAAAATCTATAATTCCCTTGATTCAGGTATGAATGCTCTTTGTGAATTCATAGACATAGAGAAAGTGATTAATACAGTTAAACACAAATATCTTCTCGGTGTTTTGGAGACGATGGGAAATCGAGGTAAAGCTCAAGATCTCTTCCAAAACTACTTGGCAGTAAAAACAGAGGCTTGGAACACATACAAGTCAATTTAGGACTGTAAATTACGAAATTCCCTAAGGGACAGTTTTTATTCATATCGTACATAAACTGTATTTTCAAATTAAACATCAATGAGAAAATAAATGCTTTCGCAGACGATACAACAATCTTATATGATGGTGATACATTGGAGTCATTAAAAACACTAGTTGAAACAGACCTAGTGGCTGTAAAAATGTTTTTTGGTAGCAAGCTTTTAACTATAAATTTGACAAAAACTGCATACATACCGTTTTCAAAAAATAGGAGAACACATTCTTCATACAAAAATATTTAATCCATGAGTAATGGTTGTAAAATTAAAATAAATGAGTAACATACCTCTACCATAAATATCTGGGAAACACTTTCTACAGCCACCTATAATGGAATGAACATATAAAATAAACAAAAATGAAACTACGTAAAATTATCTATCCCTTTAAAAAGATTCTGAAAGCGGAAACAATTAAGTAATTTACCATGGATTATTTGAATGACACATATCGTATGGTATATTAGAATGGGGAGGTACATCCAAATTTTACACTAATTGCATTTTACACTGCCATGCTACTATAAAAAGAGAGATGAAACTTGTAAAAGTACCTAAATCAAAAACCGAATTCAAAAAAACGCTGTCGCTTGTATTTAGGACTACGGGTTTATATTCGACCTAAAAATGGGCAATAAGACAGTATTTAGAAAGAAAATCAGATTATTTATTCGCGAAATGGGAAATTGCCAACTATGATACAAAGAATATTACACCTTTAAATCTCTAATCTATGTCGAAAATTGTTAATTTTATAAAATCTTAATTATATATTTATTATTGTGTGCTTTGTCAACATGTGTATGTATGTATATATGCAATTATCTATGTTTATAGTTATTCACTTATGTTTGTATATTTTAGTATTTATATTAGAAAATTGAATTCGGTATCAATTTACACATTATTATGAATATTTAAAGTTAAACTTACACGACCACGCACAAGTTTTATTTTAGTAGTAGTTATGTCTTATTTATTGCTCTGTTATACTTACATTGATTGTTGTTTTTGTATGCCAGATTTATTTTGCAATATAGTTAATATAATTATTGTTTTTTAGGGTCCAAAAATTTGATTGATGATTGATTTATTTGTTTTTCAATTTGAATTGAGTGTTGTTAAAAATGCGTCTATTGTTAGGCCTTTCTAAATGCAGAAAACATCATCGACATATCTGCAGCAATAATAGATTGTTTTGTAGACGTGTTTATTTTAAACAGAAAAGTAGTATAAAAAGAGGATCTCATGATCTATCCTTCTTTTTGTATAGAAATGTTGGTTGTAGATATATTCATAACTTGTGGATAGAAATTATGCACCAAAGTTATCGACAAATTATTAATTTATCTAAAACCAACTTAAACAATAATGAAATGGAACTTTTGAATAACGGTCTTACAATTCCCTGGTTCCTAAAAACTCAAGAAAAAATCGATAAAACTTAGCATTGGAAACAGAACCTTAAACCGTATAAATATAACATTCGATCTGTAAGAAATCCCCTTTACAAATATTTTTAGGAACGGTACTGAAAAATCGACATAATAATAAACACACGAAAACAAACATCATAAAAGGAATTAAAAAGTAGTGCAAGGATAAAAATCTAATCATTTGCAAAGCTATTCTTCAAACAAAAACATATATCGAAAATGTCAACAACTTTATTGGTGACAATAACCTTCACATCAGTAATAAAGATCCAACTAATAAATTTTAGAAACAAGTTGTCAGAGTAAACAAAACAGCAAATTCTATTTTCTCAGGCACTGAATTATGAATCCGAGGCACACTCTTACCCAAAGTTTAAAAACCGAATATCCCAGTAAGACTAATTATTTTCCATGCGAATGCTTCATTTAAAGTGTGTTCCCTTGTCAAAAAATCCTTCCAGAAATACTTCTAAATCCAGCATAAAAAATTGATTTCGTGAAAAAATCTGGAATCCTAGTTGCCAACAAAAATGCAATTCTTGGTTTCTTCGAGGACCAGAACTAAAATACATCATAAATAAAAAATTCTGGCTTTTTTTGGTAAAATACCATGGCAATGGGAAATCTCATTAATATATGTTTAGGTCAAAACTACGTCTGCGTAAATAAAACCTTTTATATTCAAGAGAAAGGTTTGTCCATGGGATCCCATGTTTCACGACTCTTCGAGGAAATATTCGTAAGTGATTTCGAAGAACAACTCTTTATAAACAACACATACATTTTAATCAAACCCAAACATCAATTTGGGTGATTCTATTTTATTTTCCTTAAGTAACAAAAAAATAATATAGGATGATTACCGTTCCATGAATTTGTTGGCGCTTTTTCATAGAACATTTCCTACGTTCTTCAATCTTTAATGAAATAATCTTGCTGTTTTGACCGACTTATGGTTTGTTAACTTCTCTAAAAATCATACTATTGTTGAAATTGTTGATTTGTATTTTATGTTTTATTAATTTAATAAAATATATTAATTATTTAGTTTATTTAATATTATTCTAAATTAAATGTACATAAGCGGCTGGTATGTATATGTATTTACAAAATAGATTTGGGTTGCTGTTGTAAATTACAACGTGCAAATGTGGGCAATTAGCTCTTAAAATACTATATCAATTTATAATTAATATTGTGTGTGTTACACCTTGATAAAATTATTATACTGTGTATACTTCCACAAATAAAAATTGAAATTGAAATTGTGACTAAATTATTTTTTATCATTTCACAAACACATATAATTTGAAAAAATCTACCGATTGACTAGTTTAATATATTATTTTACTAATTATTTATACCAATGTGTTACTGTGTCTTAGCTGTAGATTATATTTTCAAAAGTGAAGTATAATTTTGTTTAAGAAAGTCGATTTTCTCTTTATATCAATTATTATTAAGCTTGTACACATCGTATTAACTAATGTTTTTACATAGTTTTAAAATTGTATACAGTTTATAATAATGGGACGAGATTAAAAAATGTCGACTAATTATAATTTTTTATTCGTTAAAAAATCATAATTTCGTTAAATATTTGTATTTATAAAAACAGGTGACTAATTTTCTTCTTATCACATACATATGCAGATATATTACCTGAAATGTCCGTATGCTCCGTTTGAATTAAAACAACCCTGTTGGCCTGAATAATTCCCTTTTACCGGAAACCATTTGCAGGACCATTCATTTTTATACACCCCTGGAATTTTATGTGTTTTGTTTGTGGAAAAGTAACAGCGGAGTAATTTCATTGCATCCATGTTCATTAATTTTTATATATTCATATGTGTACGCCAGTAAAAACAACCTTTCCTCAACTCTGGATATTAATCAAACTAAAACTACTCTAGTACATGACGTTATATTCAGAATGGCGTTATATCGAGAACAATTATAGTAATAAATAATGATGCAGTTATAGTCCAAAAGTAATTGGAGATGTAGTAGATGAAGAATTATAGCCCGAAAATTTACAGCAATAAATCATCTCAAACAATTATTTTAAATATTTTCGAATATAAAGAAACACATGTTCAAAATTTTAAGACAATTTTAAAACATGTTAATATTTAAGAATAGTTAAATATTAAATATTAGGTAATAAAAAATATAAGTTAATAGCATAAAATTGTTTCACCACGGGTTAAGTGAAAAGTTAATTAATCGTAAAAACTAAGATTTAACATTTGATTTATATTTTCTGAAAATTCTCGAGCCTCAGCATTGATGTAATTATAGCATGATTTTAATTAAAATATATAGGCGACAAAAGTTCTAGAATAAGTAAAAATAGACAAAAATATTACCTTACATAATTTTTTTATAATTGAAGGAGAACGGTTGCGACCGTTACTATGTGGTAATCCATACACACGTGAAATTGAAAAGTGAACTAATAATATTTGAATAACTTTGTTTAATTTATGATTTTACTATAGTTGATTATATTTATTGATTACAGTATTATAATGCAATAAAAGGTCATAATTTGCTTTGCTAATTATAATATACATTTGGGTTGATGAAATTTTGAACATGTGTATCTCTTTATATATGAAAACCTTAATGTTTTATTTCGCGGTTTCAACAGCCTCATGGATCCAATATTTGCAATTAGTCAGTGATAGCGAACAGTGGTTTTAGATTATAAATTAAGTTTAGAATATGCGTATAAAACATCCGAGTGAAAAATGTTAGGGGTGATTCTGAAGTACATCTCGATCCAGGTTATCAGTAAATTATAATCTGCATAACGCTGTTTTATAAAAAAATACCTTACTTCAAATCAAAAACGAATGCAGCTTTTATCAAATAGATACAAGCTCACTTTACCTATAACCAATTAATCAAGTACACCAAGGTTCTACGATAGATTTTGCAACCTAACATCCACGTCGCTTACCGAGAATGAAACAAAATTACAAGCAACGCTTTTAAGTACAATATAAAACCGATCATCCCCAAACCAGATATCTAGAAGCTATATATGAAGATACCTCTCATTAGAACTAAAAACAATACATTGAGAGTCAATGTCAATTAAAATTCTGCATTATTAATAAAATCTAGCCTAGTATAAATTGAAAATATTATCATTTTTACTAAAGCCGATAAATTTTATTCAGTTTTTACTGTTTTTATTCAAGATTATAATAACAAAGTTTGTTAATTTATTGAATCATCTGCTGTTGAGTTTCCAGCTCTTCCTGGCACAATTCCCCCTCCTCGAGCACAAAGAGCTGCTTTAGAAGCTCTTGTCAACAGTTCACACAGATGCCTCAAGAGCTACCATATCATTAGCTATTACTTCAGCTTCCGGTCCGGTCAACTAAAAGGCCAGTTCAAATTATAACCATTAAATCCAACCCTAATTGGTTGTACAAATAATGGCCAATCAAATCACTTAGAATTTCTTCGCATTGCTTTTTGGAATGGGCTTTGAGAACGTATTGACGAGCTCGAACTTTTTCTTCAGGAGAATGATATTCATATCATGATGGTAAATGAAACTATCTTGGCTTACGACTGAGGCCCAGAGTTCTAAGTTATATTACGTACCTACAGGTCAATAATAACGACCAAAGTCATGGCGGTATCGCCATCTTTATTGAAAGAGACTAGACCACTCAAAGCTTCAGCTCGACAATCTGTCGAGTCTCCACCCAACTGCGACTATTCTTAATACAGAACATGTTTTTTTTAAATTGTCTCGCCATCTTATCTTGTATATTATGAATTAAATCTTGTCTTCAGTAACATAATGGTTGGCATCATTATGGCCGGCGATTTAAATTCCAAAAGCCCTGAGAGGAATAGTAGGCTTACAAATAGAAATGGATGAATTCTTTGCCAGTACATTGACAACTCGAACTAATATCTCGAACTAGAATTTCAGAGCGATAGGCTTAGTAAGCCCTACTTTTTTTAACTTTAAGCATTTAGACCGACTAAAGAAATTAAAACTACTATCTATTTTTCACAGCTCATAAATAGTCTACAGACTGCAGGATCTCCTTACAGCTGGATTCTCTCCACATTCCCTCTGAGCTCAAGGCTCTCGTATGGGATAAGAAGATCATCCTACTGTAGTTGTCTATATACTCCAGATCCACCCTTCCATACGAAAGCAAATAGGTCTCTCGCCCGGCATGCGAGTTGACCAATTTCGCTTCCTGCGTAATGAGCGTTGGGAAAGACGACTTGACTCGTTAATGAGCATCCACAATCTGTGTGAGGATTTTTGAAAAGGGCCAAGGGAGGTAAATCCTGTAACTATGCGTTATACGGCGAGAAAAGGCTCGCATTCTCACATTCCGAAAAAGAAGAAGCGTTTACCAACTACCTGACGAGGACGATGAGTCAAAAGATTCATCAGATCCTACATTTTTAACACCGACCGTACGTAGTTCTATGAAGCAGCCACCTAGAGCAAACTCGATGGGCTGATTAAACAGCTTAAAATCGTAGAGCTCCTCGTCACGACGGTATTTCTACCTTGATGACAAAATGTTTTAACCAAGTGCCTAGAACCGCTCTGTTCTATATTGTTAATGTTTTAATGCGATTATGTTCATTTCCATTTATTTGGAAATTGGCCTCTGTGGTTAGCATTCTTAAGGTGGGAAAATAACCAACTTTTCTCCAAAATAATCATCCAATCAGTTTGATTAGTTCTCTAAGCAAAATTTTTGAAAAAATTCTGTTAGAACGTCTTTTAGCCTTCACTGAAAAACCATCTCAGATTCTCAGATCGACTTTAAAGCAGGTTTGTCAACAAATCACCAGCTGTTGAGGATGTCCGTATATATCTCTGTGGACTTTGTATTACAATTTTCCTACATATCTCAAAGGCGTTTGATAAAGCATAGATGAGCAGAATTCCTTATTAGGATGGTGTACGACTTCCTTCTCAATAAAATGTTTTGTAACAAGGTGAGCACTGCGTACTCCTTTCAGTGTTCGATATTAGAAGTCGTTCCACAGGGTTCTACCCCGTCTTCGGCCTTGTATAATATCTGCACAAGCGAAATATCGAATCTGGCTCCGATCATGATCGCAGAATATGCCGACGACACTGTGTTTCTATACTAAGAGGGATCCACATACAACTTTCGAAATACTTTCCAAAAGGCCTTTTACTTCGAGAAGTTGTCTGATAAGTGGAGACTAGCAATTATTGCTGACAAAAGTCTCCACGTACACCTTAGCAAAAATAAAATCGAGTTATCGACTCCCCAGAAATTTATTTTGGTAAGTCTTTAATCAGATTCGAAACGAGATTATATTTTGAGTCAAATAATTACAAAATACTAGAAAATTAACTCACAGTTAAAATTCAGATACAAGTAAATATATCATTGTCAAATAACAATGGACTATTGAACAAAATTAAACATCTAACCTCATTACAATGAATCCTAAACTCCCAGGTTGTATGGAGAAAACGAAGCATCATGAAAATTCTTATTTAATCATTAATTAAAACTATTTCAGGATTCACTTACTTCAGTTCCAAATATGTCGTCAAATATTTGAAAGATTTAATACACAAAAGTGCTAATATTAAAATTCGAATTGTTGACTTACATGTTTTAAAGCAAATTGGTAAGGGAGGTTGCCGATATAATAAAAGAGATGCTTACGTTAGTAGTACTAATCCTTTAATTGTCGAAGGTATATATAAATCAGATTTACTTCTAATTCATCAATATATTTTATCTACAAACAGAGCGATTAGTAATGGGTAACATCTTTAAAAATTATTTATACTGTCATAGATATGTATATAAAATTTCAAATGTATTTAAATAATTACATTCAAACCCCTGTCCATCATAGACATCTCAAAGTAATGCACTGTTCATATCATTATTGAATATTTACATATAAAATACTATGCTTTTAAATCAAAATCTGATCCTGTTTAGCTTTAATAAGACATAATTTTAGCATCGTTTTGTGATGAAGGATAAATCAAGCATCCATCACTACACACCCATATCTAATCGGCAGTGGTGTGGTTATTGGCGAAACCCATCAGGTTTGCCCAAAGACACAATCAGCTGGTAATATTTTGAAGAGTATTTTTTTGGTATGAACATAATAAATTTTTCATCTTAAGCATTATAAAACTATAAAATGAAGAATGTTACTGTGTTTTACTAGATCGATTAAACGACGAGGTTAAGGTAAAATGGCCACATTTAATAACGAAAAATTAAAGTCAATACTCCAGTTCACTTGGCTCGTAATAGACTGATAAATTGCGCTAAGAATTAGTGCCGCATCCCCCGAATTTTCAAGACCTCGCCCCTCTGCGATATTTTCTTTTCTTCATGTAAGACAGTATCTCGCTAGTAAAAGATTTTTGAGGCTAAGTTGAGAACAAATATCTATTGTTACTGATTAGTAATTTATCGAAGGAGGGTTGATTAAATTGAATAATACGTTTAAGTTGTGTATTGCAGTTAAAAATATAAGTATTTACCAAAGATTCATAAAATAATAATGTCGTCGTATAATTGTGCGAGTCTTTTCTTCTATGGACTATTGATCTTTTCCTACGGGTGGTAGGAGAAGCCTAATTTTTAGTGCAGGTGATAAGGTTGTGCTAATTGGAGGCTTCTCTTATTTCCATTCCCTACAATTGCACTGTCGCATTGCCCTTTTCAGCCTCCACGTTTTGATCACTAGAGATCTGGGTATCATATGTTGATATTTCGGGCATGCTTGGCCGTCTATTTCAAAGAATCCGTCTATTGTTCTTTGCACGCACAATGCATATTGTTTGTAATTCACAATTTTGCACCAAAACATGATTTCATCATTTTAATAACTCTTTGCGGGCGAATCAGCACTAATACCAGAAAAGAGATATTAAAATGAAAATTAGAGCTTAGGGTTGAGACAACGCAGGTAACACCTATTGTTCAGAAATATATGTTATTCAATAAAATAAATACTTTTTTCATTGTCAATGCAAAGAACTTTCAGCACATTTAGTATATCTAGTTCTACATTTATAATGTGCAGAAATATCTATATTTCAATTTTATGTTGTAAGTTATATGAAGTTGAGAACCTGAGTAGGTTTACTGAAGAAATTCACAACAAAACTAACTTCTTTTTCTTATAAGATCTTATGCATATTCATAAGAATAATAAAATTTATTTCGAGATATTGAAAAAGCCTACAAACGTCAATTCTACAATTCTATATAACTTGAATCATCCCTTATGTCATAAATTAGCAGCCTTTCATTCAATGATACACCAAGCTTTTATAATGACATTGCCATAATAAGATAGAGTCAGTGAACTAAACAACATCATTTGAGCTGCTAAGGAGAATGGCTATTCAATTAAATTAATTGAAAATTTAATTAGCAAAAAAACAATATAAAACTACTAGAGCTCTCATTTACCCTAACACATATTAAAGAAGAAACAAATATTTTTTTTTTTTACGTTTACATATTTTGGACAAATTGTAAATAAAATATCTAAACACTTTTCAAAATAAAATCATCAGATTGTTTCTAAGCCACCGAGTAAACTTTTGACATTCATATTGAATGCTAAAGATAAAATTGATTCATTTAATAAATCAGAAGTGTACCAAATCTCAAACAATAGTACGTATATAGGATAAACAGGTAGACATTTTGAGAAGAGATTTAACGAACACCACAAAACGTCTTAGATGTACAACATGTTCGTTTGCAAATCACATACTAGAATATAATAATTAATTTCCACCTATGAATAAATTAAAATTCTTATATTTCTGCAGCCAAAGCTTAATCTTTTAGAATCATTAAAAATATTTTGACAAACCACTAATCTTAACGAACAGACCGATTTAATTTATTCGTCATTATTTAAGCTTTTATAGTTTTATAGTTTTTTTCTGAAAACGCCGCACCTTAATCCCCTTAGCTCCTAAATTCTGTGGGTAATTAAACCCCAAAAGCTATTATTTAGCACTTTTCACGTGCATCTATAAATTGTTAAAATCTTGTAATTTATTTTAGACGACACAATAAGCAAAATATTAACTTTAATTCTGAAATTATTATTTCTTAATTTTCTCACTTATCTATTGGTGAAACATTTTGAAAAACATTTCCTATTATTTCCTGAGATTATTGTTTGTAATATACTGTAAACGTGTTTCTATTTATATTACTGAATAAATAGTAACACAAAACATTGTAAAATGTCTTATTTTTTCTATTAAAATACTACTACAAGATAGTAACTATCGCCACCATCATCTTTATTATTTATTGGTATTTTTACGCAACCAAAGTAATATTTATTAAGACAGAATATATTGTATTTTAAGGTTTTTAATATTTCATTCGTGTAATTATACTGAATTCAATTGAGTTACACGATAAGGATAAATTAAAATGTGCTCGGACCAAAGTCAAGAATTCCACCACCGTACACAATACGAAAAGTAATAATTACATTGAAATGAGCTAGATTTGCATGTGAATCGGGATTGAAAAGTTTGAATTTTAAGGTGCCCTTTTCCATTCTGCGAGATTTACAGGCTGGTACGTGTTTATTATTACAATCGACCATATTTTATATTCAGCAGCGAATTTTTAAAATTGACACGTCTGACAACTTGCATCTATTAGACTGGAGGAGTTGAATAAGAAATTTATTGTTACGCCCAAGTACAGCGAACATAAATAAAGTTACATAGAAACACAATGTTATATTTTACAGGCCTTAGGGCATTCATATTCCGAATCTATTTAAACCAATGCAATCAGTTCAATGAGCCCCATGTTCTCTTTTTACTTTATTCAATTGTATGTTAACCCGGTTATTTTCGTTATTTTGAACAGTCTATATCCAATGGTATTGGAAATTTATAATTCGTTTCTAAATAATCGAATTTGTTAGCGTGTGAAACGTGATAAATTATAAATAATTTGAATGTGATTCTGAATTGTGGATGGTTATTCAAATTAAATATAAATGTTTATTGCGTGCGATTTTTGTATCTTCATGTAGTTGTGCACGCGACCTGCATTATGTATGATTGTATGTTGAACTTGAACGTAGTTTCATATTTAAAATTTTATATTTTTGTCAAAATTATTCATACAAATTAAACGATATTAAAATGATTATAGATATATATTTAGAGGGATAGTACTTCAATGGCTAACTTCTACCTCACTGAGATATATCAAAACGTTGATCAAAAAATAAATTGATTAATCAGGAGCTTTGAAAGTTGTAAGCGGTGTACTACAGGGAAACATTTTGGTACCTCTTTATTAGTTTGTTTATTAATGATTTATTTATGTTGAATATCAGTTTTAATTTTTTAAGGGGTATGCAAATGGTACAAATTTAATTATTAAAGGAGTTAACATGGTTGATCTATGTAGAAATGGATTTGAAGCATTAGAAGCAGTGGTTAAATGAAATAAATCAATTAATTGTCAATATAAATAAGACAAATTACATTCTTTTCAAAAGAAACTAAATTGCTCAAACACCAGTCAAAAAGCAGTTTGCTGGTTATAATTTAAAAACTACTAATTGTGCAAAAATTTCAGGAATAATTGTAGATCAAAAATTAAAATTAAATGATAATTTTTGTCATCTAACTAGTAAATTAAGTAAATAAAATTATATGCTTCGCCATTTAAGATGCGCTGTTAATTTTGAATTTCTTGAAAAGGTTTATTATGCTAATTTGGAAAGTCTGATTCGATACGGTCTAATCCTTTTGGACAGTTCTCCAAACATATATAAAGTATTCATCATTCAAAAGAGAACACTTCGAGTTATGCTTGGATTAAAACCAACGATGTCATGTAGGATCCTTTTTTATAGCAATGGGCTACTCACAGTGGTTGCAATTTATATTTAGAAAATCTATTATTCATCATGATCATAACACTTTAAATGAACGCAGTTATAAATATTCAAAAAATAAATACACATTCAGAGAAAAAACCCCTGAATACAGAATGATATAATTTTACAATATTTTGCCAGATGATTTAAATCAAGATAATGGTACCAGTACTTTTAAGAGAAGAATTGAAGCCATGCTGTTAAAAATATTATTATATTCTATTAAAAATTCAATTGTTGTAATTTTCAATTAGGGCATATTTAGTTAGACGTAAATTGTATATTTATACAGGGTGACTGACGAAAAACCTTTGGTGCTGTATCTCGCTTATTTTTTATCCGATTTTTATAAATAAAACATCAAATTAAACCATTTTTAAAAGACATTTTTTTTAAATTGCACTGTAGATACAGGGTTATTCACGCTATACGGCACGGAATATTGTGGCCAAAATACGTGACTTTCAAAAAGTTTCACTTTGGAGATATATGGGGGTCTATTAGGGCTACTTTTTAAAATTACTTTCATAATATACAGGATGTCCCAAAAACCCTAAAAGTATCAAAGTTGTGTTTTTTTTTAAAATAAAACACCCTGTATTTTATTGCATTTTTGGATCCTTCGATCAAAATAAGTGTGTGTTTTAATAAGGTTTTTAGTACTTAAACCTTAAGGTTTTTGAAATAATTTGAATTTTGTAAAAATTTAACCTAATTTTCATGTTTTAAATACTTAAAAAGTAATTAAGTTATGCATACCAAATTTACACTGAAATGTAACAATAGATCATATTTTATTTTCCAAGTATAATAAATTTGACATCTTATACCGGGTGTAAAAAAATTGGAATTAAACAAATGAGAACTTTAAATGGCTATAACTTCATTTATTTAAATGGAACGCTATATTTATTAATTTAATAGCAAATACACGTTTTAGTTACCTATCTAATGGTATTTATATCTTAAATGTTAAGTCTTCTCGTTTTTACAGAAAACGCCAAAATATTGTTTATTGTACCGTTTTAGTACTTTTTAGGTAAAAATTTTAATGTATCTAGTTTTCTATCGTATTTAAAAACGTCAGATAATTCATTTAGTATGCCACTTTAGTTTAAAAAGCCTGTCTTTTGTTATAGTTGTCTTATTTTGCATTTTTGTGTTAGATCGTTAGTAATCGTTATTGTTTGAACATCGCTGTTGTATTTTTTGGTAAAAAATGAAGAAGGGGGTATTGGTATTATCTTTATGCTTGGAGAATGCCATCAAAATTGTTTATAGCTTGTCGAGTTTATACTTAAAGGTTTCCCGAAAGAAATCACCCTAAGCCAGCCATTTTTGAGAGACTATTAAACCAATTTAAACAAATTGGAAGTGTCAGTTATAAAAATCCCAGTATAAGAAAATCTGTGCAAATTTTCATTTTTTACTATTATATACAACAACGATGTTCAAACAATAACGATTACTAACGATCTAACACAAAAACGCAAAATAACACAACTATAACAAAAAGCAGGCTTCTTAAACTAAAGTGGCATACTAAATTAATTATCTTACGTTTTTAAATACGATGCAAAACTAGATCCATTAAAATGTTTACTTAAAAAGTACTAAAACGGTGCAATAAACAATATTTTGGCGTTTTCTGTAAAAACAAAAAGACTTAACATTTAAGATATAAATACCATTCGATAGGTAATTAAAACGTGCATTTGCTGATAAATTAATAAATATAGCGTTACATTTAAATAAATGAAGTAATAGCCATTTAAAATTCTCATTTGTTTAATTCCAATTTTTTTACACCCGGTATAAGATGTCAAATTTATTATACTTGGAAAATAAAATATGATCTATTGTTACATTTCAGTGTAAATTTGGTATGCATAACTTAATTACTTTTTAAGTATTTGAAACATGAAAATTAGGTAAAATTTTTACAAAATTCAAATTATTTCAAAAACCTTAAGGTTTAAGTACTAAAAACCTTATTAAAACACACACTTATTTTGATCGAAGGATCCAAAAATGCAATAAAATACAGGGTGTTTTATTTAAAAAAACACAACTTTGATACTTTTAGGGTTTTTGGGACACCCTGTATATTATGAAAGTAATTTTAAGAAGTAGCCCTAATAGACAACATATATGTTCAAAGTGTAACTTCTTGAAAGTCACGTATTTTGGCCACAATATTCCGTGCCGTATAGCGTGAATAACCCTGTATATTTTTATTGATTCGCAAGGAGATTTTTTTTCTGAATATAAAATTGTAGACAAATTTATCCATACATCAAATTTAAGTCGAGAAATTGAGGATTAAAAAAATAAATAAAAAGTCAAGTATCCATTGTAAACAATATACAGACCCTATTTTAAATGTCAAAAGTGACAGTGACAGTCATTTATACAATACTGCAACGATTTTTAATTATTTCATAATTAAAATGTTGCAATATTTCAAACACTGTACTAGAATTTTGTGCTTCTACAGATATCGTTTTTCAGTTTTTGAAATCTTGCAACATTTTTATTATGAAATTATTAAAAATCATTGCAGTATTGTACCAATGACTGACACTGTCACTTTTGACATTTGGAATGGGCTCTGTATATTATTTACTATGGGTATTTGATTTTTAATTTTTTTTTAATCCTCAATTTTTCGACTTTGGTTTGATTAATGGATAAAATCGTTTACAAATTCAGATTCAGAAAAAAATCTCCTTGCGGATCAGTACAAAATATATATACAGTGCAATTTGAAAAAAAGTTGATCGTCTTTTGTCAAAAACTGGATGCAAGAAAAAATATCAATACAGTTCATATTAAAGTCTTTTAAAAATCATTTAATTTGATGTTTTATTTATTCAAATCGGATCAAAAATAAGCGAGATACAGCACCAAAGATTTTTCGCCAGTCACCCTGTATATCCCTTGACGCATATTCTCATTTTAAGTATCCTACATTACATATGAAGACTTGTAATGAAAACCGTGTTAAGTACCTATAACTTTGAGATAAATGATTTTTTTTTTTTTCGCAAGTGACGGCATTTGCGGATCAAATAGTTTTATACAATTATTTCTGCCTGTGGCAATACATTTTTGGTTAATGTACTTCGAATGGCATAAAAAAAATTATTATGTTGACATTTGGAAAAATGTGTTATATAATGTTTCATGAAAAATGAGTTATGTTCCAAAATAGTTTCAGAGGCGCTATGTGCCACAGCTTATATATACATAAGTATATATACATTTTATAACATAATAGCATAATAACTAATAACATAATTCTAGCAAATACCAAAATGTATCAGCCTAGGCTTATAAATTTCTATAGAATTCTCGATTATCCTCCTTTATTACGGAGGATTATTGCTTGAATGTTTTCTTCCTTCTCGGCCTTGATGCGAGTTGCAACGTCAAGCTGTGGTAATTTCAGGTTTTGAATCTTTTGCGAATTGATGTTTTTCTTAAAAATATTAACAGATTTCCAAGGCTCCATCTCGTTTAAAGTTTGTTTGATTTTTACTGATCCAGGATGTGCTGTGGAAATCTAAATCCACGCAGCTTTTGAAATCTGAAGCTTCAGATTCAGATTCAGTGTTGAATCAGCAATAGCTTTAAAATCTTTAAAATCCTCAGGCTGCATTAAAGTTACAATAAATGGGTTGTTTGGGGTTGCAGATGTCATTAGATGGACTAAATCTAGAGGGACTTCGCATTTTTCTAATCGTTTTCATTTTTCAATTTGGGCGAAATCTCGATCGCAACTTAAAAACGAATGACCAGCGACCAAGAACTTCTGGTTAACTTCTTGAAAATATCATTTTCTTGAATATGAATAAAAAAGCATCATTTATTTTTGTTCTGTCGCACAGTCATCACTCCATATGTTTAATTTTTCCTTTCTTGTTATTCCACTTGTAACTGCTTTCCAAATGCATGACGCAATTGCGTTACCTCCTCTCCCAGATATTCCCTCATGCCATAAATGGACGTGCCCTTTATTGATATCAGCATTGTGGACGTCAAAATTATAGCAAGAAAGTTGGCATAAATAATACATTTGGTTTTGTGTAAGGCCTGGTAGGGAAATTAATTCTGTTTTACATTGTCTTGCAACTTATAAAATTTTTGAAAGAGCTGCAGTTTTTGGCCAAGTGTAATGTTTTTGAATTAATATTTACACTTACAAATCGACTAAAAAAATCGTTATACTTCATTTTATGAATTATTTACTTACTGTTGCTGCTGGTTCTTCTTTAGATGGCACTACTTTGTTTTTGTTTCCCACATATTCTTTTCTTTGGCTTCTTCTCAGTTTATTGAGAGTTTTATTGCTTCCTTTCCCATCTTTTGTTTTCCTTTTAGAGGATGAACTAGATGGTTCAGCGAAGTTATAATACGTCTGGCACTTAGCACAGCTTTCTTTACTGGAACAGCTGAAGTTGACACATCCGCCATCTATTAAAATACTTTGAAACTATTTCCAACGTTAGTGGCGCTTAGCGCTTTTTACAGGTTGTTAGCCTTGGCACATAACAAACTTTTTAGGTATAAAACTATTTTTGATTTTTTTGGCACTTAGCACGTTTTTCATTACAAATCTTCATATGTAAATGCAATATAATTATAGGCATTTTGATAAGAATAAAGATTAATTTATTGTTGCTATTATATTATTTCATTTTATGTGCTTAAAGTATTAAAAAAATAACAATTGTACTCTTAGAACCAAACAATTTTGATTTAACACAATTCATCTATATGGTTAAACCGAAATTAGTCTTTGAAACATATTATTAATTTTATTTATAACAATGAACTATATAATTGATCCGACTGAAATTCATTTTAGTTGATTATCATAATAATATGTTATCAATTCAGTTACTATGACCATTGTTGATTAGCACAAAATACCACCATATAAAATATGAAATATTTTATAATGGCACCTTAAGTGTTTTTCAAAAATACTTGAAAGATTATGGTTTATCACTAAAAAATAAAATAATATTATAAACCGTTTTAAAAACTATCGATTTAAGTTGTTGGTGGCAATAAAATTTACGGCATAATTTGCACAGTTTAATAAAATAGATTGCGATTCTTAAAACGTGTACCTTCTTAAGAAGCAACAATTAAAAATTTAAAAATATCTACATTGTTTGTGTAAGCATGATTATATGTACTTGCCAATATTACGTATATTTTTAAGTAAAAAAACTTAGATATAATAATATTACAATTTAGATAAAATTGTGAAATCGTCGTGAGTTCTATCACTTTATTCGCAAGGAGCACATAATCTGATTTTTTATGTACACATAAAATGTCGCTCATTAAATGGGGCGCGCCAAAAAGTGTGATTTTCAGCAGACTGCTTGAAACGACTGGAGAAGCGCTGACATTTTAAAATCAGTTTTATATTTGAGTTCTAATTACAAAGTTGAATTCTCAGCAATCAAGATATAAATCGGAACTAAGAGATGTGAAATTAAATGAATTGCACCAACGTTGCCGACATCGCCCCCATTCTTCATTAAAAAATGAACCTTTTCCGTCATCTGCAATTTAAATAATAAATAAGTAAAATATTATTTTACACACATAATAATAATAATAATAATAGCTATTTTCATTAATGATAATAATATTGTAATAATAATTTCGCAAAATATTAATACTAAGACTAAAATTTAGTGAAGTTTGTGGTTGCAGATAAATAAACTAATAGATAAACAATCTAAATACTTTATAAACCTTGAATAATATAAGAAATAAATATAATTAAATTGAATTTATTTTGATAGGTGTACTGTTCCATGTAAAAGTAATTTTAATTTATAAGGCTTACTTAATACAAAAATAACCAGTGGCAACAATCTAAATTTCTACACATGGCCATAATGAGATGTCAAAAAATTTTCTTATATAATATTCAAATAGGGCAGATTAATACTCCCCATTTTTCTGTTCGGTAAGTAGGGAAGAATATTAAAGTTCTAGAGAACATAAAAAATTTATTGAAAATTTATTTTTTTCTTTAAACACATTATGTAACAACTCCCATTTATGAATGAAAAATGTATTCCTCCATATAACCTAAGGCTGCGCGGAAACGAGTAATGCTTTAATTAAAGTTCTCGATGACGCGTTCACACATAATTGGTGGGATACCATTAATAACCCTTTGAATTTCATCCTTCAATTGGTGTATTGTTTGTGGTTTATTTATATATATTTTTGATATTAAAAATATCCAAAAAAGTGACAAGGCGTAAGATCGCATGATCTGGCACTATTCCTGGTTGCCGAGCAGAGATAAATTTTTGGTGAGCTTTTTATTTAGAGCAATTATTTAATGGAATGTGTGACATATTGAACCATCTTGTTGATACAAAAATATGCCATTTTTATCCACAACTGTGAAAAGCAATCAGAAAGTATGTTTCTGTAACGGTCTCCGTTCACAGTAAAGGCAGCTCCCTCATGATTTTCAAAAGAGTACTCCTCTTGGCCAGAATCCAAACTATATGTTGTAGTCATGCGTTGTTGATGCATCTTAACTTCCATAGTCACTTCTGTACAAAATTCTGCAGTTCTGTTTACTAACGTACCCACTGAGGTGGAATTGCGCCTCATCTGAGAAAATTATTATTTTTGTGAAATATAGGATGAAATAAAATACTATTTTCTATTTGTTTCATTTCATTTTACATAGTATTTTTGTGAAGTTATTGTTTTCCGCTTGTTGAGCCAAGATCCACTGAGCAAATGAAGAGATATCAACTCTTGTGTAAGTTGAATCTTGTGCGCATGCATTTTCAGATCTTTTGAAAGAATTGCATGCATTGAACTTGTTGATAAATTCAGGTCAGTTCACTTTGTATTACTTGGATACGTTGCTTTGTTGTTATCTGCTCCATGACGAAAATAAACATCAAACTACAATTGTCAACACAAAAACGCTATCAGGCTGCTAATGGGAAGGGTAGCAAATAACAAACATGAAACAAGCACGACTGCCAAACGTCATATGACAAATGCGCCAAATTCAAATTCGTCCTTATTTTCTGGACACCCTATAACAATATTGAATCAACCAATTTCCTTCATATAGATAAATATGTGATTCAAATGCATACATATATTTATTACTAATGTAAGGCACGAGTTACATGCATGCATTTGTCTTAGATTCGAATATAAATTTTAAATATATTTATTAATTTGTTTACAATATCTAAACAAACTATCTAGTATATAATGCAGGTTTATTCATAGTACTTTAATGATTATCTTATCATGTCTAATCGAAGATTATAAATAATTAAATATTATGTATCCTCTAACTAATCTTTAAATAAAATAACCCATGTTTTGAAGAGTTTTGTATTACACCCTAACCATGGATTACTTTTTTTGAATTTGTTTTACATTTTAAGAGTGCGTGCGTATATATTTAATAATTAAATTAGGATTTTTTTTAATTTTAGGACGCCGTTTTCACCTGATATGAAATCGTTTGTGAGCAATTGGCTGAAGATACGACCGACCACATTCTTCGATAATGGCATCAAGAAACCTCCGTTTTGCTGCAAAATGTTTATTCAAAAGCGGATAATATGTTCTATTATTATTATTATAACTTTATATTTTCCAAGTATTTTTTCTTAATTTACTATCTATTATCTGTATTCCAAACACTCTAAAGTTGTATACTTTGTCGATTGTGATTTTCTAAGCGCCCTTAATTGGACATTATTTTCAATATATTAACTGATGAGTTTGTTTGGTTGTTAAAGTAAAAATACTTAAATTTTCGAAACACTTATTGCTTTTTTAGAACGAACAATTGTTTCGCCATAATGTGGCTTCTTCAGGCGAAGAAAGGGTAAAAATAAAAGTTTGCGGCAGGTTTATAAAGTACTGTGAGGGATAAGGGGGTTGGGGTATTATTCTTTTAAAGATTAATGTTTAGTAGTGGTGACCGGTTAACGTTTATATTTCAATAACTTTCTATATAATTATCTAGGAATTATATAGAAGATCCTAGATAATGATGTAAAAATCGAAACTACTCGGAATAAATTATAAAAAAAAATGTGAAACCAACCAAGTGCCTCATTGTAAACAACCCTTAAGATTAAAAATGTTTCACCACGTGATAAACGCGAACCAAATTGAACAAATATTTCACAATCAAAAGTCACAACAAGATCTTTAAATATTATATTAGCATTCCAGTAATATTGGAATCATATAGTATATGTGAATTTTTTCTGGTGTAAAACATTAATTAACATTTGGCTGTATTTAGAGATATATTATTGTTTTATATCATGATGAGAGTAGGTATATTCAACTGATTCTGAACAAATCACAATCGTCTACAGATTCAGTAACCCGATATATCTTTATATCATCAGTATATACCGAGGTATTATTTTTCAATCCCCTTCTTCATAGTATATTCAGTCGAAAGAAAATTATTGTAGTGGACATATCCCTACCTACAATTTAAGTAACGTTTGAAGATGTTTATAAGCCCGCTACTCAGTCCATAGTTTAAGAGCTTCTGTAATAAAATGTAATGATCAACCTTATCGAGAACCATAGACAGGACTGTGTATATGACATCCACATGCAAGTTCCTGTCAATACTACTTGAAATAAACTGAATTATCACTAACAAATTAGTAAGAGTTGATATCTTTTGCAAAAATTCATGTTGATTAGGAGATTATATTGGCTTGATAATAAATTTCATTATAGATACACATTTCAAAACACTTTGATAATTGATATCAACATCTTTTAGGTCGGTAATTTTTGAAATCCATTATATCCCCACTCTTAAATACTGGTAGAACATAATTTCTATAACTCTGGAAATAAACCGGTATTGAGAGATTTATTGAAAATAATAGCAAGCAGTTTGGCAAATATTCCAACGCAATCTTTCATAAGAAAGCTTACATGATACAGTATCTACTCAAACTGACAGATCCTATACACTGTTGGAGATGGTTCGTTTATATAACAATCATTAGCAAACATTTAGACAGCTATAAAAGTTATACAAATTTTTGTCTTCCTAAGTCGAAGATCGGTGTTTTAAAGATCCATGCAAACGCCTCAAAATACATTATTGCATATTGGGTAATTTATTGATTTATTTTGCTCGATTTTTGTCTTACAGTAACTACAAATTACACTTATTCACCGAAAAAAAAAATGGCCTTGAGTAAACATCCACAAAAGCTTATCAGTTCTAGTTTTTAAAGATAAAACCTTAAATTTAAAGTTTTATCTTAAATGTACACTCGTTTTTGTACAGGCATAAAAACTTTTTTACAGAAATTGGTGGAAACGTCCCAGGAGATATAACGTATATTTCCGTTAAAAAAATCAAATAGCCTCCTTGTGATTCTTAATTGTAGGCTAGAATCAAATTTTAAATATTAGGTATTGGACAATTTTATCACATTTAATAGGGCATAATTGCTGCAGTATGATTTATAAGTATGATTTATAAGTGGTAGATTTATAAGGTGTATTTACCTGCTAAATTGAAGTGCATGTATTCAAAATGTATAAACTCATTTGAATTTTAGTTTAGATGTATATAAATATATCTAAACGTTATATAACAGTTTGACAACAATTATTTGAATTTTTCAATTCAGTGTAATTATAAACTACCACGCAACCATTCTCTTCATACCAAGGTATGATTAATGAATTTTGAAGGTATCATTATAAGCAAATCTTTTAAATTTCAAAATATTGAGAAAAATATTGATAATCATGGTATTGGCTAGAATCGTTGTTTTAAAATCTGATGTACTTTTATAGTCTCAGTAAAACTTATGTTATTGATGTACGCGTATTTAAAATTATCAGTTTTTTAAAGAAGTGACGAACTTAAAAATAATTTCTGCAGTTACCAGATAATATGCTTATTTATTTATTTATTTATTTATTAGAAACACAAGTTCATATAGGAATAACTTTGAGCTATAGTTAATACACATATTGGGGTGCATAAAACCCATATAACCAGCAATATCTAGTAAAAACAACTGGTTCTTATATTTAGTTTATATAAATATAATGATTTCAAATCAAATGTTTAATCTTGTGTTTTATCTTGTTTGTATAACTTTAATTACAATCATCGTTCAAAAGTACATAAATGGTGAATAGCACCTTTTCTAACATGATTTATTTTGGCGAATTAAAGGCTTGGAGAATACATTTTCAATATGAAGCTGGCCAAGCATATCAACAATAAGGTGATCTATAAACCTTAGAGATATGCGTTATCTCGGACATTTGACTAACAGCAATTAATCTCTCAATATAATTTAGCTTCTAAGTGAGTTTACTGCACCTGTTACAAATCAGGTATTTATGCAATTTATAAGGTCACAATTATCACATTATTTTCTACTTACGGGAAATCAAAGGCAATGCTTGAGAGTTATTAACAGTTATTAATGACAAAAAGTTATTGTTGTTTACTGATAACTTATGTACAACAACCCTCTCATTTGGCTTAAATGCCCAGCAAAAACGTCTTGGTAGTGGCTTGATTGTAAGGATCGGTATGTGTTGGAGAGCATACATATCTTTAATTGATTCACAATGCTTCACTTCACTTAACGATATCTGAATGCAATTCTCTAACACAATGTTCTTGCTCTTGTTCACTCTTCGTGCTATCGTATCTTCCGGCATTCTTAGCAGATATCCTGCCCATTAAAGTCTGTGTAGCTTTGCAATTACTGATACAGGATGTTCTTTCTTTTTTCTTCACGTCAGATTTAAATAACTTGAAAAATTAAAGAAATTGCACCAAGGAAAAATTGGAATGCAATTCCATAAGAACTGTTTAATATTTAAATTTAATCTATGCCTCTAGATGTTAAATTATTTCAGTCTGAGATCATACCCTAAACGAAATGTGAAGTTTTTTGGATAACTAAAAAGTTTTAATGAATAAACGGGGATTTTAATGTTTTATATTTATAATTCGCACATATAAGTCAAGAAAATATTTTGTATCTATTTCATGAAGGTTTACACTATACTTAATATCTTCTATTTAAAACTAAAAATGCATCTTGCAACAAATTCCTATGTTAACTTATACATTTACGGTTACTAGAAACGTACCTTCTTATTATTTTTATAATCATGCGAATAGTTAATTTATTTATGTAAATGCGATAGTAAACTGTATATAACATATTACATTGAATCATTTAGAATGGGTAAGAATATTTTTATTATAACATGTAATACATATTTATCATGTATTTATTTTCCTTAAAACGCAACAAGTGTTCTAATTAAAAATTACGTAATGTTATAATTTCGTTTCATCAAGAGTGATATTTCACTTCACTCTCTCTATCTGTGTCGTAGATATTTATCATTTAATTAAAAGATACATACATAAATAATCAATAGTTTAATCTGTATTATTTCTACAAATTACTACCAATATAATATTATTATTAAAAATATACATGATATATTATATGTCAAGTAAATATTGGCAAATCATGGCACAGTTTCTGAATAATTCGTACAGAATTCGTACTTAATTGCATATAGTGATTATTTCGGTATCAATACAATTTGATTATTAAACAGTTTGTGCCGCTTCAGTTCATGGTTATTAATTTCAATAATGGCAGATTGTAGTATCTAATTTAAGCTGTCAGAAATACCAACTTTAGAGCGTATTGTCAAATAACAATTATTTGTAAAATAACATTAGTATGGTTGTAATTTTCTTTAATATGTTTTAAAATTCTAATATACAGGTGTTAATTAAACTAAAAATACAATTAATCTATCTTTCAAATTAATACACTATTAAGTTTATTTGTTTTTAGAAATTAAATACTTTATTAGTATTATAATAAATATCTTTTGAGTAATATTTAATAAAATAATCATTTTTATACCTTGGTGTAATCGTAATACTTAATATGCAGTAATGTATATTTGAAAATGGTTATTAAACATCTAGCCACATTTAAGATAATATATTACTCCCTAAAATCTATCTACCCCCAAAACAACTTCGCTCTCATCTTTATAATTATAAGAGCGTTGCATGAAATAGTATTATGGCGAAACGCAGGCAAAATTAGCTAAGCTATTTGATAATTTATCATTTCCGAAGTAACAGGAATCTTCTGGCAGCAATTTATAATGCAAATATAGTGCTCAATCCAATCCATTTTTAAACATCACATTATTTATTGCGACACCGGAGATAAATGTCGTTCGCCTTCAGTAATTATTATTGCATTCATTTTCATTAATACACGGCGGTTCCCTCTAAAAGACTATTTGTTTACATTTAGGAAACTAAGTGGGAATAATAACTTCTTGCGGATATTTTTAGTGTGACATGAGAATTGAGACAAGAGAGGGATTGAGTGAAAACAGCGAGAGAGCTCTTTAGCCCTCCTGCAGGACACCCGTGGGATATTTCCGTACTTTCTCGTAGTCATCTCGAGTACTTCACGTGCTCTTTATTATTGCTTGGGAATCTCCAACTTTTGTAAATCTAACTGAATATTTTAAGTAACAATTCTACTTTATTTTACAAATTAACTTTACGGATGCCAGTTGCATCATTTTAGTATAACACCTTTGGAAGCTTCCGCCATTATAAATAAATTTTTAATTCATTGTGTTTCATTAAATAAGAGGTAAAATTATTTAGGGCATTATATTAAAAATTTATCACTATGTTAAATTTTATAGTCTACAATGTTTATAAGAATAATTATTTAACTGATAGAGTATTATGGGATCATTTAGCAGTGAAATGATTCTATACATAATTCATTTATTTATATCTTGGCAAAATGTACCACCAAGTAAACGCTTCCAGCATACGAGAAAAAGTATAAGTAATTAGTTTAAAACAAAATATAATTGGCATAAAGCTTGGGCACTTGAGACATAGTCAATATAATAGACGTAATATCCATTGGCTAAATAAAATTACTACTCTGTATAATGATTGATGTTATAATAATTAAGCAATTTACAAAAAAAATATTTTATTAGAACTTAATTTATATCATTATTCATCTTCCTAATAAAGCCACTGTGTGATAAAATAATTATAGCAGTGTATCTACAAAATAAAGCAAAAGTCTAAATAGTCGTGTTTTAGTTTAATAACATGCATGATAGAGTTTCGCCAAGTATTAACCTCAATAATCCGAAATTTAATTCTGTTTGTGAATTAGCATTAAATCCAAAAAACTAATGAACTAATTTAATTTTGGGTTGAATATTGTTGTATATTAGATTTAAAAATTGGTCTAATTAACGAGTTGTTCCACCGAAACATGCTATTATGCCATTAACATATCTCTTATATCAGGAATGAGATTTTTTCAAAGACAAGTAAGTAAGTAGATCTGTGGTTTTAAAATTCAACAATAAATTATATCATTGATTCCAAAACTAAAAGCTAGTAATTGCCTTAGAGATGCAGAAAATAACATTTTTTTTGGAAGAAGTAGGCCTAAGCGTAATTTAGGACCCCAGAAATGGGTAATTTTAACTAAGCTAACATTAGGTGTTGAATAAAACAATTTACACGTCGTGATACCTAGTAAAGATTCAAGTGTCAACTGTTATTTCATACAAATATAAAATATATAAGTTATTCAAATTGGCCTTAAAGCCAAAATAATTTTCAAGATATTCGAATGAATCCGTCAAGCGAAATTTGCCAAAAAGCAGATTTCACATCTATAAATGATTTTTGTGGCATTCAGTTTGCTTATTTTAATATTTAATATAATGTTTTTAATAGTTTTAGTTTTTTCTCGTAATTAAAATGTGTTGGGCATATATTTTCGTTACTGGCGTTTAAAGAAGGATTCTTAATTAGAACCTGCATAAATATATAAAGATAATCTGTAGCTCTCTATTTCTTAGAGTAACTATAAGAAACATTTAATTATAATAGCTGTATTGGCTAGTTACAATTGTATCTTGTATAAAAATGTAATTTTCAGGACACTTAATTACTAGTCACTCTATCCTTCTTTTATAATCGAATTGGAATCTATCAAATTTTTATTGTGGAAAATTATCAAACATCAAACATCATAATTATAATAATACTGTTTTTTTTGTTTTGAAGATAAGAAATTTTGGCGTTTCAATATTCTTTTGGAATCCTTTCTACAGTTAAGTGCAATGAAAAAAGTATGAAATGTCACATCCTAAATATGTACTTCATAAAATTATTTCCTGTTTAAAACAGGGCATTGTAAATTTTTAATACAGCTCTTTCGACAATTTAACAAGCTTTTTTAATGCTTTAGTACATCAAAAACCCAACCTAAGAAAATATGGTTCTACAAGAGGAACCATTTTTAAAGATTCTAAAACTTACTGCACTATGAATATTAGTTAGAGCCAAATTGTATTTTATTTAAAACATCCCAGATTTTTAATTATGACAAGAACAAATAACTCTTCCAACAGCACTTTAACTACAGGTTTTAATATTTTGTGAGAGGTCTTCATAATAATCGTTTCAAATCCGCTGTCAAAAATCTTTAAATATTTGAAACAGTTATAGCGTATTTAACACCACATACATATCACATTACACTGAGAATAGCTTTCAGAGATAAGGAGTTTTTGATGGATTGGAGAATAAGAAGATTCTGTAGGTATTGAAACTTGCTCGACCAATCACTTTAGTGACGCATTGGTTCTCGTGCTTAATATTAAATCCGCAAAACCTACAGTTATAAGAGAAATAAAAAAAACAGTGCTAGAAATATGGCTTGGCCATACACCGATCCGAATTTCCAAAAAAGGCCGAAAGCTTAACCTCCTGGAGGGTTTGGAGATCAAGAAAACTATTAGGGGTGGAGCGAATCTCCTTAATAACCAACATGAACTAATGCAGGCGGATAATATAATAATTGCGGGACTGTCCTAATTATAAACTTGTATATATATATAGATATAGCTTACACTACTTCATTATTAATTATTTTGTACTTTGAAAATGATCAGGAATGATCGAAACACGTGTCAGGCAACTGAAAATAAAAATATTATGGAACTTAACAAGTGTTTTACCCCATTGAATTTACAAATTTATACTAGCTTATAAAAGATGAATTAATTCTCGAATTGTATGTTTTGTTAATGGCACGTTGAGATGCCGAAACTATAGTAAACAGAAAATAAATAGTGTTATACAAACAAAGTTACAAAGTGTTTTTATTTATATTCGCTATTTTATTGGTACTGGAAATTAAATTAAAATCATAATGAATGAGAGACCATTTTATTGACCACAAGAATGCTAAAACCTACAACTCGGGGGACAAGAAGAAGAAAGATACCTATCCTGGAATAAAATATCAGAGGTGTTGCAGAAGATTCATAATTGGAATTGAGTATGACAAATGTAAAATAGACGCGAAAGAATTTTAAACAAATTTTAGAACAAATTGCAATTTATGATGCTAAATCATACCATGAGTCTAATTAAGATCACATCATTGTGAAAATACTGTATTTCAATGACAACTTTAACTAATGCCCATTTAAAACAAGCAACAAACAACACTAGTGAAATTAGGTGAAGTGCTCCACCAAAATTACATATTCAGAAAAAAATAATAGTATCAAATATTATGTATAAAATTTGCATTTTGTAATTTTAGGAACTATGTATTAATTATATCATATATTAAGTTGCACTAAAACACTTCAAAATTAATATAAATAATAATAATACAAAATTTTAGTAAAAAATGCCTTTTAGTAAATTGGATAATGGGAGTACAGAAAAGCTTTCGAAACAGTACATTTTAGCGGTATAGCTCACCTGCTAGGATTTGCTCGTTTTATTAATGAAAATGAAATTTTTGAATCAATTTCGTCATATTTAGACCAGTGCGTAGGAATTTGTACCGATGGTGCCTCTTCAATGGTCAGCTATATTAAAGGATTTATTGCTTTTGCGAAGAAGAAACATCAAACATCTTATTGGCACACTGTTTTTTCATCGAGAAACTCTTGTATCAAAAATATTACCTGCCACAATAAAATCCATCTTAGGCCAAGTAGCTAACATAGTAAATTTTATCAATTCACGACCTTTGCAAACACGATTTTTTAAAAATACTTGTGTCTAATACGAGTGTTTCCTTCAGCATAATGAATGTTAAGATCGAGATTTTGGTATGTAATTAAACTCTTTTCAAACTCTATGCAGATTTCTCTATGTGTGCTAAGTAATATATTTTGGTAAGAAATATCTTTAAATAAGAAGCAGTATTTTCAGACTAGATTATGAGTATAAAGACGTACATCCACAAGACCATCAGATGATTCTGAAAAGCTGTCGGTGATCCAAGGCGAGAATACTGAACATGTGTCGTATTATGTATACACAAGCCTGAATAAGGATGGGAAGCTATCAAACAACGCTAATAGATCCAAATAGTAGTTATTTCAGGCAATTGCAATATAGTAACTTTTGACTCAAGTCCATTATTTTGTAATAAATATAGAAGTTGCAAACCACTGATCTATAATATTATTCACTTGCTTTTATAGAATTCTATAAAACGTATAACGTAAGAATATTTGTAATTTCGGTTTTATTAAAATATAAAATATAATTTTTAGAATCAGTATTTAATATAATACCAGGCTAATTTTAATTATTAATAGTGCTCTAATAAGTAACTTATTAACTTCGTTATAAAAAAACCTTTCCCTATTTATATCATGAGGAGGTTCTAAATATTTCCAACGCGCTGAAGATTAATTACTTACCTGAAATTATTGGCGCTTTGATATATGATAGCACATTTTCAAATTATGTAGAGGTAATTTTACCTGTTAATATATTTATGTATTAGTTATTATAATTGTAATACCTTTTTAAGGTGTATTTTTAACAATGTCGTTAGAATGTGCAATCAATTTGTTAACACATATGCAATTGTACATTTGATTCAACCAATCAAAGTATCTCGCTCGAAGGAGGAAACTATTGTCTGAAAGATAAAAATTAGGTAATTACGTGCCTTTTTATAACAATAATTCTAAATGGTTGCAGTTCAATTACTATGACTAATTTTAACATTTGCAGTGAAAATTATTATAAATGAGAAAAACATACCTTGTTTACGGCAAAGTAAAGTATAATATACAATTATAACTTTAAATTAATATATTTAGGTCATTGACCAATGCATGGACTACTCATCTCAGATTTTTCGCAATCTTTAGAAAAATGCGTGGACTACTCAACTCGGACTTTTCAGAATCTTTTAAAAAATCTGTTTGAAACCCATCTTTAATATCCATGGATAACTTAACTCACATTTTCTAAAAGAGGACAAAAACAATGACTTCAAGAGACTGACAACAAGTTTAATAGTATACGAAGAAAGAAAATTTATTCTAAATTTAGGAATAATAATACTGGCATCTAATCACATAACGGAATTAAAGATCTTGAATTTTTAGCGCTTAACTCAAAAGAAAGAGACCTGCATAGGCTATTACTTACATACATTTCAAACAAACTAAATTTAATTACTAATTATGGAACAAAAACAAAATAGCTGGTATTTAATTAGTATATTGACTGGAAGGTTAATTAATCATCTAATTATCATTAAAATGTTTCACCACAGGTTAACAATTTATTTAATAATAATAATGATGACAATATTTTAAATTATTTTAAAATTATTATTATTTAAATCGTTTATTATATTAAAATTAAGTATTTGATACCCATTTAGTTTAAGCCCATACTACATTTCCATTAACGAATATATTGATCAACAAATAGTCTATGTAGAAATCTCTTATTACTGTGTTTGATATTGTATCTGTAACTCATTTAGTTAATTCCTGTGAACACCGTACCGTAGGTTAGGGTGTTTAACCAATATACCTTGATTAATTATTAAGGTGTTTCACGTCATAAGATTTGTTAAAATTTTCAATAATCTTCGCTAGTTTGAATTTGTTTGTATTTCCGCTGTAATTATATATTTATGTGTACCCAAAGTTTTACTAAAGAGTTTTTAGCTATCCGGGTAAATCGTCAGTCAAAGTAATACCTTAAAGTTCCATCTATTGTCGTAGCGTGGCACCAGATCCCTCTTTGGGTAGATAACCACCGACAAATCATAAGAAATTTCAAATTCGCGATATTTCTTAATATTTAAATTAATTTTACTCAAAGTGATTGAATTACAACCGAAGTTATATCTATTTCTCTACCACTGCCTGCATTCTGAAAAATTGTTTTTTTTAAGTAGTGCACGCTTTGATTTAAAATTGTATAGGAAATTGCTATGCCTATTAATAAATCCACATACGACATAATATGAGAATTATTATCCGCTAATATATTTTTAAGTACTTATATTTGGTTTAAGTGTAATTAATCTACTATAGTATTTGAAATATAATTTATGTTTTTATATTTTTGCAGCAACTAAGAAACACTTCCGACATCAGTATTATTTATGATTAAACTATTAAATAAGTCATCTTGAGTTTGGTTAGTAAAATTTATGATATTGTGGATTGTGATTTGCATGCAATTGTGATATATCCAGAACAATTTTTCACAAAATCTCTGATCGTACAAACTCTGATCATTCTCATTACTAGATTTCTTATTCATTTCGGGCAAGTTAAAGAAGCCTTGTGAGTAAAATTTTCGATATAATTCTTTGATAGCGTTTAAATATTGCACGATGACTTTGCTTCTCTCTTTTAACAATTGAGGTTCACTAAAAATTAGAAAGAGGATTATTTTTATGACTTAAAGGATTTATCTCTGCCATACTTCTTCTCGTGCAGTGATATCACCACGAATAACTAGGCAACAACAACCATGTTTTTATAGGGCATCCACGTCTTCGCTCTAAAGCTGCTGCTTATTACTTGCTTAAATGTCCATTGATTAAATAAAATAATACGTAAAAAAATGTACAAGTAATTTTAAACGTTTTTATAATTTCATAAAAGTTTTCCAGTCTATTTTTCTAAACGAAGTGTTTTGATCTTGAAATATATGAGGATTTATGTTAAAGCAGGTAAAGCCAAACAGCCACTAATCAGTTTGATCTCATTAGCATAGAGCAGTTAAAGACAGCAAAATTGAATTTTACTTCATCTAAGCCTCCATGCATCCGCTGATGATCTCCAATATACATCAAAACATGTAGAGCAAACAGTGGACTTTCATATAAGATTGAAGTTCTAAGGGAAGTGTTTCAAAATTTCACAGAGCAAGAAAAAGCTTTAGGTAAAGTAAAATTAGAAAAAGAAACTTAAAAACTTAAAAAGAACTTAATCGTAATGGTGACTGCAGATAGTTTATGTGCGGCCAGATCACCCAATTCTCAGTACATTTCTGATTTTAACAAAATATTCCTAAAACAAAATTTTATAAAAAATCTTGTACCTACTTATTTTATTATCTTTATTTACCTTACTTTTTTCGGACTTTTATTCCAAATTTTTACACACCTATCCTTGACAAAAAAGAACAAAACTATTCAACTTCCATAATTTCATTCGAAAATTCTAAATCATTATTTGTATCAAAATCCCAATCAGAGTGCGAGTCCGATTCTCCTAATGTAATTATTAAAAGGGGAATGTTATCAAATGAAAGATTTCCCATTAATTTCGCCCAATTTTCCGAAATAAGTTGTTCACAATGTCTACAAAAATTTTCCACATTTCAGGAGTGCATTTCGAAATAGTCTCAAGCCATAAATTCGCTGCTCTGTCTTTAGACGATGATCGCGAATTTATGTGCTTGTTATAATTAAGGTTTTGCAAGATGCCCATGCCATTTCAATTGGATTGTATTGACAATGGTATGGGGGTAATCTAAGAACGTCATGTCCATGTTCTCTCAATATCTCATCTGTTACATATCGTCGATTACTAATAATTTTGAAAGGTTTGATCAAATTCCATAGTTGCTTTTTCGAAAAGTTATCCCTGATTTCTACGTTGTGCTTAATCAGCCATTCCTGCATTCGACTTTTTTTAGATGAAAATGTAGGTGGTTTGTCCAGTAGTTTGTGGAAGTAAATTAAATGGTCCAAAAGTAATTTGCATGCTACAAATAGCACAACTATCAAAGCAACACTATAATATTATAGTTGTAATTTACTTATTTATCAAATAAACAAGAATATATATGTACGCTAAATAGTTTTGAATTAATTTGGTGTGAAGAAATATAAAATTTTTGATAATTCAATTATAATGAACTAGCAAAAACTAAATAATGTAACAATCAATTTTATAAAACAACCGCAAACACGTATTTCCATCTTTAAAATTTCATCTGTACAGCTTTAATATACACTTGATTTAAAAACATCGATCTTTTAGTATTATCTATACAATTTTAGAAAGTATAAATCCTATCATTTAACCAATAATTTAATCTACGATCGTACAGAAAGTAGACGCTTTTTGCATCATTTTTCATTGTAAAAGTGGCTTTTTAAAGCACTAGTGCTTTTTTACGTTTTTGTTGCACGGTAATGTCAAACTGTTTTTATTGCACAGAAACTTTTATTACGAGAGTACATAATAAGCGTGTAGGAGTATGTAAGACTTGTCTTGTGATTATTTAGTTTTTTATTAAGGAGTTTAAGAATTATACTTTTATAGTTGTTTTGTTTTGTCATATATTTTTATATTTAAGATTCTATATTTTTATTTTGTTAGCATAAGTGTGGCATATTTTGTATTTGTAAGATTAAGTGATATAAGTTAATAACATAAGACATTTCATATATATATATATATATATATATATATATATATATATATATATATATATTTGTTATGAATTTTATAACTATATTTTATATAGCAACAGTGCTAAATAAAGTTTATTTATTAGAAATGTCAAATTTGACAGATGAATGAATAGCACAAATTTTCGACGAAAATCTTAATTTTTTAATAATTGATACAAATAACTAATAAACTATAAATAAAATATATAATACAAACGAAATGGCAGATTTAGGAACTCCGAAGATTTCATTTAATGCAAGTCGAAGCGATTACAATAAAGCAACATTTTTTCCATAAATAATAATGGCGGCCGACATTTGTGCAACTTGTTTACTGGTTGCTAAGTAACGCTTTCATTAGTGCACTGCGGGTAATAGTATATTACATAACAAGAGTTGTAAGTCATATATTACGTACGAGTGGAAAAGGTTGCGCACGAGCCGTTAGGCGAGTGCAGTAATTCCACTTACAGCTCGAGTTGTGTACTATACTTTTTCTACTCCTATTCATTATAATTTGGAAAACTTTGCAATATTGAGGTTATGTTTCACTATTAAAATACTTCGCAGCATCGAATACATGGCCCAAAGAGATGAAGGTTTGTATTTATTACTTATTTCGCCAAAATAGGCTAATAACAAATTTTCTGAAAAAGACTGAACACTATTATTACGCCAATCCATGAATTTACCGTAAACCACTTCGTAACGCGCTTTGGATTTTTCCGCTGGGGTATGTTCTGCTAGTTGCCTAATTTCTGGTGGAGTTCCAACAATTTCTTCTGTTGGGTCACTTTCACTCATTTTAACAATGAATAAATGAATTATTAATGATAATTAAACCAAAATAACGTCAATGTAATGTGTATTCAACAACGATAAATGTCAAATTCATTTGTCAAGGCTACTTGATTAATGTTTTGTAATAATAATGGTTACGTAATATATTACGTGCTAGTATTTTCTTCATTACGTGCATGTTTCATAATGCCATTGTTACTAATCAACAAATGATTGCGTTATTGCCTACTTACTACTATGGGAGTAGAAAAAATATGTTTTCATTAATTGAATTATTGAAATGACATTAAAATATTACTCATAAGAATATATTCTTTGAAATCCTTTACGATCGAAGATAAAATTTTGTAAGGCACACGTGTAAAAAGTTTCTTTATTGCACTCCTGGCTTTAAAAAACTCGCTCGTTCCTCGCTCGTGTTTTTAAACGCCAGTTCGTGCAATAAAGCATCACTTTTTACACTTGTACCTTAAATAACTATTATGTCATACTGTGTCAAATTCCAATACTTTACGTCAACAGTTTCAATCCGGGAAAACACAAAAAACGGCCGGTATACATAATATAGGTATAATAAAAATTAACAATTAAACTTAAATATTAATGTTCAGATTAATAGTACAATTTGTATTGCCCTCAATAGTTACTGGAGGAAAATTACTGCTAAAACTAGTTTTATTAATAATTTCTTTGTTTTGCTGCTGCAATACTTCGACAAACGTTTCTCCATTCAGTATCATCCTAGCAATTTTATTTTTGTTTTCCACAGAGTCTTCTATGTATTTTTCAGCCACAGACGAACTCTTCCAAGCACCGTCTCTTTTTAGTACTGCTAAATCAGCACCAGCATTGGCCAAAAGCGTAGCAGAAGTTCTCCGAAACGAATGACCAGTATACTTGTCAGGATCTTGAAGACCCAAAAACAGTGCAATTTGTTTTGGCATCCCTCCAATTGTGTGTATTCCTACCCTCTGTACGGTACACTTTGAATTTCTATATCCCAAAAATAACATTCTATGATTAACATTTTTTGGTCTCAGTGATACGTATTTTCTGAATAACTCCAAACATTTAATTTCATCTACTTCGTTTATTACAGTAAAGGTTCTTCTTTGATTCGTCTTAGTGCACGGAATTGTAATTACTAACTGCGTTTGAGTTTCCTGGATATCGTCTAGTGAAATATTGTACACTTCTTCTCATCTACAACCACCAGCTACTCCAATCAAAGCTACAACCTGTAAATTTAAAAAAATTCGTATATTTTCTTGTTTTATTTAAAATTTCCTCTTACTTTTGCCAGAAGAAATTTATCAGTACAAGCTTCTTTCATAAATCTATAGATTTCTTCTCGGGTTAATGTTTTAGATTGTTTCGATTCATGACCAATTGATTGTTTTTTCAGGAATGCTACCACTTTAGAAAAACGAGATATGTCAAGATTTTCATTCGCAATTAATGTTGATTTTATCATGGAATATTTCGGCCACAAAGAAGACGCACCTATTTTCTTAGACTAAAAACATTAGTTCACAAATAAAATAATAAATGTAATCATTTAAATTCTTACCAAATCTAAAAAATCGGCCAACATAACTTCTTCCGTAATTTTCATCACATTATTTTCTGCTATCCATTCACAAAAATGGCTGAATTGTTTTTGATACCTTTCACCAGACTTAATAGGTATTAATTTCGCACATGCTTCTTCAGATTTTCTTACAATTACTGGAGGATTTACAATTTCTGGGCAATTTGCATAAGAATTCATTTTGACACAACAAATTATTTAAACAAATTAAACATTTGCCAAACAACCGTTGCTATTCATGTTACGAAAATGTAACTAGATTTGGAGCAGCTGTTAAATTATTTTTAAATTAATTTCAATGTTTCTTTAAAACGCAATTTGACACAGAATTAAATAAAATACATAACGACATTCGTCCGTGAACACTTTTTACAGTACTCGTTTCGAATTTCAAGAAATGTCTCACTCATACTGTAAAGTATGTGTTCCCGGACTTATAACGTTAATTACTATAAAAATACGAAAACATTTCGTAAATCTACAACAATGAATCTTACGAATCACTTCATGTTTTTGTATTTTAAAATGTTTTCTTAATTTCTTACTATTTTGATTGGTAAAATTACAATTTATTTTTAAAGAAATATTAATGGTTTTTAAGTTTTTAATTGGTTTAAGTAAGATTTAAACTATTTTTAAGCAAATTTAATTAACTTAGTATTAATACAAAATTTTCAACTTTTTTTAGTAATATTAAATTGTATGTTTGGTTAAAAACTATCTAATTTAGAGTGGTTTTCTAACTTCCTAACAAAACCTTTTAACTCGTTGATTGTTGAGGCGCTTATTTTTTTCAATTATCACTTAATATAATAATAATAGTAAACTATTTATGATTTTCAACTTTTTAATTTACTCACTATAATTGTTTCGTTACAGCTTCTTCAGGTAAATAAATATAATGATATTATTATTATATTAAAACATTTTACAGCAAATTTTAAGCTGTTTTTCTAAATTCAACGCATTTTTCTTACTGCAGTTTCCTAAAAAAATGTTGCATTTGGAATAGATTTTTTAAAAAGTGTAAATGTTAATGACTGATTTTCTTGTCAAATTTCATTTGATAAAATTCTTACGGTTTTAAGTATATAATTTCAATTTATTAATCAAGTTTGAAAGTATATTTTTAACTGTTGTAAACTGAAAAATATTTAAGTATTGAATCTACAATTTACGAAATGTTTTCGTATTTTTAAATTATTAGTTAATTTTCCACAACGAACTAAAGGACTTTAATACATTTTATTATTGAATCTATTATGTAAACAAAAATTATCATTTTCACAATTTGAACTAAATACTTTAGAATAATTGAATAATTTTTCAAAAATCATTTGGTAAAATTATGTTTTGGATTTTCACATATAAGAACTAATTTATCTTACATTTCTGATATTTTACTAGTTACGTATAAATAAAAGAAATTTGTTCTTGAGTTACGTGAAGATTTATTTTATACACTAATAAAAACACTAACACTTTCTTCACAATTTAATTTAATTTTGCTAAATAAAATTAAAATTAAATTAAATTGTGAAGAAAGTGTTAGTTTTTTTATTTTCCAAGTGTAGGTATAAATAAAACTTAAATCAATTACTAACTCAGATTCATTGTTGAATAAGAAAATAATGCAATTATAATAAAAAAATGTTTGTGATTTTAATTTTATTGGAAATGTTTAGCGGCTGTGTGGCACTTACACTACACTCCATTTTACTGAATGAATAAGTAATAAAAATTATGATAATAATGAATTCAAAGAGTTAAAAGTTCTCTTTTTTATTTTTGAAAACCTAAGTGCATTTTCTAATAATTATAAGTAATTGGTGATATATTTGTCATTGAAATATAAGTTTATTATAAATATTTTCTACTAGAAAACGCACCGAATAATAGGGCGCATTGTCAAAAATCACTACACATTTTTTATCTAACTTTGTCAAAGCCGGAATAATCACTTTATTAAGTGATTAGAATATGAACTTTCAACAACTAACAGCCTCAACTATTTAGTTATTTAAGCAGGAATAAGCTGATTATTTAATAAATGACATCCTGGTTATAAAATTGTAAACCTTGACCCTTAACTTTCAATTTTGCGTGGATTACTTTTCAAATCTGAATCGTGTACCCAACGAAGAATTGCCGACGCATTTTGGTAAATCCACGTTTCGTCAAGATATACAAACGTAAAATTTTCACTAGAATTTTGAAACTGTAAAAATTTTCTGAAAATGTATTTTTAGCGAGTATCCCATCGATTTCAGAATTTTGTATAAAGTTTTTCTCCCACCTTTAAATTCTAAACTTTCTCGCGAATTAGCCAAAAGATCATCTAACGTAAAATATTCATTTTTTGAGTTAAATACCTAGGAATCAATTGATGAATTAAAAGAACTTAACTTAATTTTTACTTAGTGAAAATATGTTCTGCAGTCATCACGGCTGAAATTTGGCAGATCTTTTCTGTATTGAACATAACACATTTTTATTGCTATTTTAATTTCAGCGCTAAATTTATCAGTAATTTTTTGACAAATAAGGGCCTTTTCAAACAATGCTATCTCGTTTTAAATGAACGTATGATGGTCGCGGGAGATTTAGCAACACTGTATGTATTTTGACAGGTTCACATGTCAGGCGCTTGAGTAACGGAAAATTGACGAATAGTGTGTCAAACGTTAAAAAAATAAATCATGGCCACCCATTATGCAAAAACAACGTGAATGGTGTATAGATAACTACAGAGAAATAATAATATTGAGTATCCGGTAGAAAATTGCCATGACTGGTGAAAAACCGGCTAGAGAAGGATGTTAGTAATAGTAGTTTGTTAGAGAGATTTAGAAGAGGAAAGGGGACAAGAGACCAGATTTTTACTCTGACAAGGATAGTATAGAGATTGAGTGAAGATGTGCCTAAATAAACATATAATAAAGGGAAAAGAATGTAGCCAATAGATGGTTAGAGCACGGAGTAAACGAGGGTTGTCAAGGTCACTTTTTCAAGGTCTATATATTGGTCAGAATCAAAGTTATGGAAGATCTATTTTATGTGTGAGTGGAAAGTACACTTGGAAATATTTGAAAGGGCAGTTTGTGAGGAATGGGTGGTAAAAAACAAAAATTTGACTGAATTAATGAGAAAAAAGGACGGGCTAAAGGCTCTGATAAAATTTGGGCGGGAAAAGGAAGAAATAATGAAATTAATAATGGAGTATTATAGGCCAATAAAAGTTTTTGATCTAACCGAACGTAAACAAACGATCTTTATAACTTGAAATAGTAGTAATTAGAAATTATTAGAGATTACGTGTATAAAAATTAGCGTTTAAACAGATAATGAATCATCAATCGAAATAATGGAATATTATTATATAAAAATATTGTTATTGTCAAGAAAAATCAATGAAGACAGATGGCATATTAATTCATTCAGTACCGAGAGTAATTGTCGTTTTTAACATTTTTATAAAATTGTGAGCGGTGTATCCACTCTATTGGGGAATTTTAGTGCCTTATTTATATAAGACACAAAAATTCCCCAATAATAAGGTTTCATCTTACATACATTTTAAAAACATTTTTGCAAATACCTGGAGGAATAACATTCACCAATCTACATTGACAAAATAATGGAAAAAGTCTGCCGATGTTATGAATAGGAATAAGTAATTCAATGTAGATACAGTGTAAAAATTATACATAGAAATGTAAATTAAGCGATTAGTGTAGATATTTGTCTCCAAATTTGGCAATTTAAAGGGTTGAGTTTAAAACAACTCGATATCTATACCATAATATATGATTAGTGTTTTAATTAAGAAGTAATAAACTGTCTATTATTCATTATTTATAACTGAATATTTCTTAAATTTGTTTGAAAATGTAACTCGTGGTGAAATATTTTGTAATATATAAATAACATAATTTACCTTGGTTTGTTTCACTGTTTAGATTAAATTTATAACTGTATAAGTTTTAAAAAAGGTATGTGAAATTTATAAAAAAGTATTGTTTCCATTTTATATGATAAGTTTGAGAACGTCAAATATACATCAAACTATGATTCCTCATAAGCTAGCTCTATTTATTACCATTTCACATTAAAACTCATATGTTGGTAACTATAAACTACTTTATTTAGTGTCTGAAAAGTACTTATGGCAATAAAATATTTACCTCGTTACATACCTTGTATAATATACAATAAAATAATTAAACCTGGCTCTTAGAGAAAGAAATATAATTAAATCTGAAAATTATTTTAATTAATCAGGGAACAGCATGTCTAGAATCTACAATGTAATATACCGCCGAGAACGTAATATGTAATTGTTTAGCTTCCTATTGTTTCCACATTTTAATTACTCCTTTGTCCTTTTCCTTATTACGAAATGGTTACGAGCAGAAGTATGAAAATTTGGGGTGAAATTTCAGCACCTGTCATTTCACGACCCTTCTCCACTTAATATTAATTCAAAATTAGCTCAGAGAGTCCCTTAAACCTATTACCTCTTACGCCAGTTAGGTACTTTATACCAAATTACGTCACCTATGAAATGCTATTTGTATATTATCACCAAGATTTAGTTTATTTCTTTTGATTATGTTACTTACTCAAGAAATTATAAATTTATTATTAATGAATAAGAATAAGTAAATAAAGCTTATTGCAATTATATATGAACGTGGCGAATAACTAATCATAATTTATTTCTCCTAATAATGTAATTAAATAATCCTTATTATAAATTTAATTAAGTATTTTTTTTTAATATATACCACAATATCAGCAAAGTGCAGTTACTGTAATTACCTATCTGATTACATCTCTATAATAATTATTGTTACAAATAAATTACACTGTTGTAGTTATAATAATTTATGATAATAAAATATGTATCCTACATCAATAATAGAATGTGTCTATAGTATTACTGATTTTATAGATAACTTAAACTAATATTAACAATTATTTAAAGCAAGTAAATTTAATAACAACTTTTTAAATATATTTTTATTAATATTAATGTAATACATGTTTTATAGTATTATATCCTTATAAAATAGTGTTTTTATTTCTAGAAAGTATATTACTACATTCATTACGTGTTCAACTATAGCTAAAGGATACAATCTAACGTACTAATTGAACGATTTATCTTCAATAAGAAATAAATAGTCCAATTTTATTGAAGTATTGGCAGAGAAGTGTGAATGCACCTGCTCTGGGGAATCCCAACGGACATTGTCCACCCTACTAAAGTTTCACCCTGTGATTGCCTAAGTGAATAGATAGTGGAAATAGTTTGCCATTGCACGTAATTCATATAATCGAATAAACTTGTCAGTTTAGTAGTAATATATTTGTGAGATTAAATTGCGAATGAAAGATGTAAAACAATTCCAATTTGGGTAGCCGCAGATTTTCTGGTGCATTCAATTTAGCACGATGTATTATGGAAATGTGGAATGGGTATTTCTATCAAAACCGCTTTGGTAATCCGGCGGTCTAGTTAGTAATCATCTGACAACCTACAACAATGTATCTCAGCACTAATGATAGTTATTGGCATTTCGACAAGCTGCTGAATAATTTAAGCACCACATTAATTCCGTACCGATTCTATTTTTGCAATTAGTGGACATCTATAAAATTACATTATGTGCTATAGTTTTCCATTATGATTTCTAAAATTACGTGAAGTTAAATAAAGGTGGCTAATTATAGATTTCCGCATACGGTCGCCCCCGATAAAATAGAATCCTTGTTCCTGTCCATCCATCATTATACATTGTTAATCGGCGAAAGAGTATCGCGTTAAAAGGTTCATAATCAACGCAATAGACAGTAACGAAGGGTATATCAGGGTTTGTCACTGACATCATCCCTCTAGGCAACGTTACTAAAATAATCAACACATTAATGAACGTTCGCAAAGGACGTGAATGTATCCACTAAAAACCATGAAGAGGGTTTATTTTACGTGTAAAGGATTTAAATGACTCAAACGTGCATAGAAATAATAACTATAGATTTAATTTATGAATACATACGGTCCTGCATAAATTAGTGAACCCTTGAACATATAAAATTTTAATGGTACTTTTTGCACTAGTTGCATTAAAATATAATTTATATTAGTCATGATGAATGAGGATCGTTTCTAACTAGGATAAGAATTTATAAAAAGCTTTTTCTAAATTATATGCAAATATTGTTAAATCAACGTGCAAAATATTACTCACGAAAGTTAAACATAGAAATGTTGCGTCGTTATTTGGTCACCAAATAAATAAAGTAAACAGTGTGTTTAATTCGTGATTAGGTATGTATAATGAAGTAAAAGCATTCATCGTTAACGAATCAACAATTTAATCATTTTTTCAACAATATAATTTAATTAACGCTTTATAATTTGTGAGAGAATTGAATGTTTGTTATTTTTTCATCTGATCTCTAAATCCTAGCTCCATGTAAGTATATTACCATAGCGAAAAACACTGAATAGTATTTATAAATATGGAATATTTAATCAGCAATGCAAATATTTTGACTAGATATGAAGATATTAGTATTTGATACAAATTGTATAAACGTTATTGAAAGAACAAATTACATAATTTATTTAGTATATAGGAAGTTACCAACACATGTATGTAAATATTAAAGAATATTAAGATACTAACAAACGTATTTTAACTAAACTGAGAAAATTTAAAAGGGATGTTCACAAATGTATAACATGGCAAGGCAATTCTTGCGATACAGTCATTCCAATATGAAAAAGTGTAATGCAACATAATAACACAATGAAAAATAATTTTAGTTTCTTTTAGTATCAAACTTGAATTTCTATTATATATAGGAACACCATTAAGGTAACTTCGTTTATCTGGACGTTCGAAGTATTTCACCACTTGAGTGGATAAATTGCCAACAATTAGGAATCTACGCTGCGCTGATGAGATCTAAATCGGCCCGAAACTGTTTTGACAGCAAAAAGCATTTACATTTAAAAGGGAATATAACTATTATTATTAATGAAAAAAGTTTTCTTATCAATATAATGTATATATGTAAAAATATATATAAATTTTAATCAGAAGTAACTTTATTTACTTTATTTATTTTACAAAATCTATGAAAAACAACATAAACATACATTTGAATATTAAATCACTTTAAAATTCGAAATATAGATATTGAAGGCGGAAATCATGGTTTCTCATATTATTCCATTCGACCTATTACACTTGTTAGCTAGTAATGATATATGAGGGTCGTCTGAAAAGAATCCGTTTGAGAAAAAAAAAACTAATATACATATCTTTATAAATGTTAACGTTTTGTTGTTAAATTTAAGCATTAGTCGTAACTTGTGACGATTATGTGTATCCCTTCATATTACTTTGCCGCCAGTGTGTTGATATACGAATTTACAGCTTCTTTCAGTTCTTCATCTCGTTTAAAGGTATTTCCTTCCAAAACGTCCTTGATAGTTGGGTTTCCCATTTGAATACAAACCAGCGCCGAACAAACGACCATCCATAACATTTTCTTCCACTGACGGTAAAGGTGCGTTGGGAAATCTAATCACAGCAATAACTTTACCACTCGAACACCGTAAACACTCATATGACCAGCACAATCAATGCCAGCGAGACGTAACTTTGCATACAGATTGCTGAAATACATCTAACTGAACATGTTAGCACACATCCGGCGTTTACTCTATTCATCAACGCTCCGCACATTGCAAACAGGTACTATTTTTCAGAACCCCTCGTATATTAGGCGACTGTAGCCACTGAGGAATATTTGGCATATTCAGATGCAATTTTTGAAAACAACTATTACGTTATGATCTTATGTCAGTGTAATATTTACTTCGATTTATAGTTTCTTTAATTGAAATTTAACAATAGACTATCATAATAATTTTAATTCAAAAAATGGCATTTTATGTAAGATAACTTTACCTTTTAGTGTTATAATACAAAAACAGAAATTTTATTATTTACCATGCAGTAAGTATACATCAAATCCAAATTGTTTATCAAACTGTTAAATATGAATTGCTGTGCTTTTCTAAATATACCATTTTCTATACTTTTATATAAATAATAGTCAAAGGTAAGAATACCTCTTACAGGTCATGCAATGTTGATTATTACCAATTTAGATAGATAGAAAGTATTAATTTATCTATTGTACTTACATAATAAAATTCAACATACACTTGTAACAATAATTCCTTTCAAAAATTTTGATTGTACATGGAAAAGCTTGAGTTCATAAAAATATGATCTTGGACTCTTACCTACTGCTGCTTCAATGAAAATGTTGCCACTTAAGGTATCTTTGTTGAAGGTTATTCTATAAATTTATACCAAGGCCCTAGATAATTTTTGACTATATGGTTCCCAAAAATCTGATTCCCGAGGCTAATACATCGTTATACATTTTAGTATACAATGAAAATACTTAATAGGTTGTCTGTATTACACGATTTAATCTTCGTTGACTATAATTTCGACACTTGTCATTTTCAAAACATCATCAAACGTACAGTATGTATAGTATGTACGTTTGATAATGGCCTTTTAAAGGTTGAAACTATAGTCACGTAATAAATCCTGTGTGTGATATCAACGAAGTGTATTTTCATTTAATGTTCCTGATTTATAATTTGAATCATTACATGATGGTACACCTCAAACAAAAACTTCCTATTCTTACGCATTTCGTGTTTCTTAAGTAAATTATCAATAATGTTGTTATTATAACCATTATTAGCTGCTATTGTTTTTATTCAAGAAATTTCTTTCTCTATGGCTTCAGCTGACCAAATTCAATGATCGATGTATTTAAGAATTAAACAGAATCAGTGTATGATGGATTTCTATCATCGTTACGTTGATGATATCTTAGCTTGTTTTATTGGAACTAATAGGCAACTAACCCAGTTCTTAGATTTTATTAACAATCTCCACCCAAGAATTAATTTTAATGTTGAATTAATTAGAAACTAATAATAATATTAAATATTTAGATTTAACGTCTATTGAGACGCAAAATAAAATATTGCAGGAGGAAGTCAATGAACTAAAACGAAATTCTAAGATGACCCACAATGATAACGATGTGTATAATGAATTTTAGGGCCGCAGTAGAAGAGCTTACAACGTAATGATAAACAATCTAGACGAATCGAATAGTGCAGATGTTAAAGTAAGGATCGATGATGATGCTCCAAGTCCAGGAAATAATTAAATCAGTCGGTTTGCAAAGCTGTCCAGTAAAAATAACACGTCTTGGTAAGAAAAATGATAAACCTAGACCCGCCAAAGTAATCTTGAAGGAGAAATCAGAAGCACTTGACCTGATTAAATCGAATAAATCATCAATTGCGAAAAATATACATATAAAGCAGGATATGACCCTGCAAGAGCGAGAGTATTTACAACATCTTCGACAGGAATTATCATCCTGCACGGAGGCTGGGGAGCGTGGCCTAACCATTAGATTCTTTAATAGGAAACTTGAGATAGTAAAATTCGAAGCTTCCAAAAAAGGACTAAACATCTATTTTCACAACGTCGGAGGAATGAATGGCAAGATTAACGATTTTTCAAATAATGTCGGACACTTGGCTTACATCTAAAATATCAAATAACTTAACTCTTATAATATATTTATATTGGATCGGTCCTCTTTAAAGAATAGTAAAAGTTCTGGAGGTGGGGTGTTAATTGGCATTCGTAAAAATGTATGTGCAAACATCATTCCCATATCACAAGTGGACACGGAGCAACTGTTTGTGAAATTAGTATTTAATAATAAGTGCCTGGTAATTGGGGCAGTCTATTTACCACCTCTGAGTCCCATAGAAAAATATGAGTCACATTGTGAAGCTATCAACTCCATTACGGCATCTCTCCAGCCGGACTCGTTTATAATATGCGGCGACTACAACCTTTCCTCCGATGCCTGGCTTAATGACGAACTTGGCATGAACGTCTCCAATCTCTCTAGCCCAAAAGCTAAGCTCATCTCAGAGTGTATGGGATTTCTGAATCTATCGCAGGTTAACAGGAATCTATTTGGACTTAGTGTTTTCCGACGAAAACATCATTAATATCTCCGAAGCTGTGGATCTCTTAACCCATAACTCTAGTCATCATGTTGCCTACAATATTGAATACAACACTGAGCTTTACTATGAGACCATCGTTAGCGATATTGAGTTTTATGTCTTTAAATATGCAAATTTTGGGGAAATTAACAACTTCATCGCGTCCATTGACTGGTGTAGATTTTTGGACTCTTTTAGTAATTTAGAGCGTGCAGTTAGTGCTTTCTACGTTGTTGTGTTTTATACTATTAATATGTTTGTACCGATGAAGGTCATATATAAGAATAAATACCCAAAATGGTTTACTAAATAATTAATAGAGCTAATTAAAATAAAGAAAAATAAGCACTGCAAGTATAAAGATTCAAACAATTTTGGAGACTATTTAGAATTTCAAGCCTTAAGAACCCAATGCAAAAATTTAAATGATTTACTCTACAAAAATTATCTAAATAAGGTAGAGATTAGTATTAGCCGGAACAGTAAAGCATTTTGGAATTTTGTTGACGATTCAAAAAAAATTAATGGTTTTTCGTCAGATATGTTTTTGGGAGATAAAGTTAGCAAGAATTTTCAAGAGACTGTTGATTTATTTGCGGAATTTTATGCGGACACTTACTATGATAATAATATTCCCAATTTTGAGTGCATCAGTGATAAAACTGTTGATTCGTCTTATCGTTTCTCTGTAAACTTCAGTAAGGTTTTCAATTCAATTAGCAAGCATTTTTACCATCACCCACCCTCTAACTTTACTTTTCCAAAGATCAATAGATGATCAAGTAGTACCGACTATATGGAAAGATAGCTACATTGCGCCTATTTTTTAAATCAGGCAACAGGTCTGATATTAGTAAATACAGAGGAGTCTGCATTCAGTCAGCTATTCCTAAGATATTGGATGGCATCCTAGCGCACCAGTTTAAGTGGTTATGCACAAGCATCATAGGAGAAGAACAGCACGGTTTTTGGTCAGGGAGGTCAACTACATCTAACCTAATTGTATATAATCGTTTTATATCAGACGCCTTGGAAGATCGAGGTCAGGTAGATGCTATCTACACCGATTTCTTCAAGGCGTTCGATAGGGTCTCACATGACGTGCTCCTTTATAAGCTGGAGGTTCTGGGATTTAATCCTAAAATTACAAATTGGCTACGAAGTTATCTAAAGGATCGCAAGCAATATGTTAGAATAGACAACTGCGTGTCGAGGGAAATACAGGTTACATCCGGTGTCCCTCAGGGGTCGCATATAGGTCCATTATTGTTTATAGTTTTTGTAAATGATATTGTTGCCAACCTTGATTTTTGCTCTGGCTTATTATGTGCTGATGATCTAAAACTCTTCGCCATAGTAAAGAATGAAATTGATGCAGCTCTCATCAAAGAGGATTTCGACGAAATTTATAATTGGTGTGTTAGGAATAGCCTTTACCTAAATATGAGTATATGTAAATCCATATCGTTTTACAGGGGTAAGAATGCAATCATCACGAATTATTTTATAAATGGCACTAAAATCGAGGGCGTGGAAGAAATCAGTGATTTGGGAGTCATATTCGACAAGAAACTCACTTTTACTTCTCACATTCATCGTACGGTAAATAATGGTCTGAAGCTGCTAGGCTTTATATCAATATATCAACTCAATGCAACCCGTTGTTTGTATTTGTTACTGGTTCGCTCAGGTTTAGAATACGCATCTGTTGTTTGGTCACCTCATCAGCAATATTTAAAGGATGAACTATCTAAAGTCCAAAATAAATTCTTGCGTTTGGCAGCATTTAAATTACATATCCGTTTGTCGCTTTAAACAACTTTGTGGCCAACTGAATATCTCTTTCTTGCAGGACCATTTACATAATTGCAGATTTGCAATTTTTGTTTAAAGTGGTAAATGGGATTATAGACTGTCCCAAAATTTTGGAAAACATTTCATTTAATTTTCAAGGTTCTGGTTCCAATACACGTAGTAAGAATATTTTTCGTTTACCAAGGCACAGAACTAACTACAGCTATCATGAACTGTTAACGAGAATGATGAGAAAGGCCAACAGACTGCAGATGAGAAACAACTGTATGCTCTTATAACAGCAAGTCATTTGTGAGAAATCTGCGCATAATGAACCTGGACGAGGTTTGTGAATAATGGTTTGATTGTTTTATTTTTATTTTTATTCAATTATTTGCCAATTTTTTTTGTGTGCGGTAGCTTGTCTATGTTCGCTGTAGGTATATCCAGTGTAATCGATTTTTTCAAATGATATAATATATGTAATGATATTTTTTTGTAATCTAAAGTTCCGGTTAATAAATAAATAAAATATAAATTAAAAAATATAAATAATAAAAATTCAATATACAGCAGCTTCCATTTGACGTTACTCGTTTCTTTCTTGAAAATCTAAATTTTTTTATTATTATATTACAGTGATATATACTACAACCTAGCAACTTTAAGCTGCAAAGTAGCATCAATGAATAAACTTGAAACTTTCGAAATCCTATTGACTGATGAAGTAAAGAACAACGAAATACTATTTTCAAATGAGGATAATTGCTCACGGTGATATTTGGGGCACACCATCTGACATAAAAAATACAAATTTCTACAACTGATAATGGAAGGGAAATAGAGGGAAAACGTGGAGATTTAAGAAAGAAATTGTACTAGTTGTGAAACTTCTGGTTCAGAATCAGGAATGCTCCCACAATGATACGACTTGCGTAAGATCGGGAAGAGTATAAACATATGGTCGCCAACATCCTCTGATGAGAGGGTACTTAAAGTAGAAGAACTACTTCAGTCAGCTAATTTAAAGACCCATAAAAATAATATAAATGTCCAACGATTTATTACTTTAATTTTTAAATAAAAATGGGGGAATATTAATATAATAAATTCTTTAGCGTGTTATGTAAATGGTACTTTTCAAAGGGTTTCATTTCTTGAGCTTACAAATTAATAACTCATAATTTTACTTGGTGAGACCAAAGGTTCCATATTTTAATTATTTTAATAAGGAACTTTATTATCGGACTTAAAATTAAAAGCAGCACTCTTAATCGGAGCTACATGTAATTCCTAAGCCAAATGAACACATCTGTAATACTAATTTAATTATTAAATGATAATAATTTAAGTATATATAATAATTTGAAATACGAAAAATGGCATAACACTCGAGATTCATCCTTCCGAACGGAAGCAAATCAGCTCTGGGAGACCAATTACGCGTCCAGCATAATGAGCGATGGGAGCAACGACTTGAGCCATGATGACTTCTTTGATGATGTCAAAGGATCCACCCGATCATACATTTTTAATATCGACTATGCGTGATCATGCGAAGCAGCCACCACAGACAAACTTGATGGGATTAAACAGCTCCTGCTCATGACGGTATTTTCACTTTAATGGTGAAAAATCTCGGCCAAGAGGGTATAATCGCTCTGCTCAATATAATAAATGACAATGAGATTGGGCCCTTTTCCACCAGCCACTTTGGTCAGCACCATCAAGGTGGAAAAAGATCGTACTAAAGATCAATAATGTATTTCCAATTCCCAGGTCAGTTTTCGGGCTGGTATGTTTACTAATCACCAGCTATTGAGGGTGACCGACTACATCACTTAGGGCTTTTCTATCAAAAGAGATGAGAAGTGAAAACTACGTTCTCCACCCAGCATCCATTTGATATAAGCAGTCGTTCAATAGAGTTCTGTTCTGTATCCGGCCTGATATAATATCTATACCAGCGACATACCGAATCTGGCTCCGGTCTTGATCGCACAATACGCTAATGACACTGCTCTTCTGTCCAGAATTCCAGAATTTTCTTTCAAAGCGTCTTTAATTACTATTCAAGATGAGGTTAAATACCTCGGAATAATTTTCTACCAATATCTAATACGGTCGAAATCAATTTCTTATGCTATTAATAAGACAATAACATCCTTATCAAAGCGATGGCCGTTGATACATTCTAGATCAAAAGCAGCCCTCTCAGACCGCGAGACTACAACCTCAACAAAAAGTTGCATTACGTCGGATCTTAAATGCTAAGCAATACATTTGAATTTCTAATTTTATTAATGACAAATATAGTTTCGACACACTTGAGCATGCCAATCTCAAACGAAATATACTTAAAATTATTATTAACGCACAATTTATATGATATTTGATATAAGGGTTATCTTGAATTAGATGAATTATAATTTCAAAAGTCAGTTAAAGTACAAGGAATTACTTACCCTCAGGTGAAGACACCAGAAGAAGAGAGAGCAGAGTAGGTATTCAAAATACTCACCGCCATCGTCTTAACAACATCCTTATCTTAAATAAAAGTTTCTTCTAACTTTATTTAACATATCAGGGACCTAATCGCAAGCATGATGCTTACTTTCAAGTGATCTAAATCACGTGGTATACTTTTGTATACAATACTTTTCACATATCCCCACTAAGGAAGTCCAATGGTATCAGGTGATCTTGTTGACCATTGTTAAAAAGATTATGAAGAGACCATTAAAACGAGCCTATACTATCCATTTAAAAAAATGAGATTCGTAACTGTCACCCGAAGGGGCTGAAGGTAAAAATCACGTCTCTATATTAAATAATGACAATTTATAATTTAAATTTGATATGTCACGGGATTTTCTATAAATATGTACAATAACAAAAATAATGAATTTATTTCATTTGGCTTTTCCATATATATGTTGTTGTCTACTCCCCTTCATCCTCACCTCGAGGTTTGTGGGGTGTTTATTCCCATTTTTTTAAATTGATTAAGATTAGCAACAGTAAATTATCTCCACGAGAAATCCCTATTGTAACTAACTGCAGTTTTAAATTTAATATCGTGAACGGAGCTTTTCAACTAGAAATTAAATACCGTATAAATGTGTCGTCTAACAGTGGCTGTTTTTCAGTTATTAATTTTGATGATTACGCGCCAGCGTGCAGCCATAAATTCCGAACGGCGCCCAATATCGATTAGACTTTTTTGCATGGCTGGTGCAGATATAATTTGATTTCGGCGCAAAGCCTTCAAAACTTTTTTTAATAACTCCTTCGAACATATAAAATATCATTTCCGTTCGGAGGAAAAGACGGAATGACATTCTTCGCGTTAAAGCACAGGTTTTAGATTATTCGATTTGCGACAGCGGTAAACACACGTGCGGAGTCGAAGAAGTCATTTTGGTTGTGGCCTAGGGGAAAATCGTCGCGACAGTTTTCCCTATGTACTTTATTAACGTTTATTGATTCAATATCCAATCAGCTTATTGATTCAGTTTTCTTTACTTTGCATTCGCCTTGGGGGAATTGCAATTACTAACCGTTGCAGTTTAAATTGGCGTAAATATAAACACTAGTAACTATTAAGTTATATTGAACATTTAATTGGTGTCGAACTTTATATTTTTTTTATATATTTATTATTTTATATATTTATCTTAATTGATTAAAACACTTGGTTATCAATCAAGATAGTCCAGAAAATATCCCTACGAGTTAAGTGAGAAATTAATCAACCATATATTTTTTTATTTAGCAGGCAACATAGTGTAATAAGCCGACTATTAAATTTTTCACTTGTTTTTTTTAAACTTTATATAATTTAGTTAATAATATATAACATTAATAAAAATTCTACTTAATTTTAAATCATATAAGGCACTTATTAATGTTATCTGTTTATACTATTATAACATTTCCATCTTTTAGTTCGCTTATAAAATGAATACATAAATATTTTTCGTGCTAAATAATTGTAAGAATGTATCAATGATTTTTATATCTAAAAGTTAGCAATATTTGTATCACATCAAGTTTGCAAAATTTTCTCTAATGTCTTAAATTCCTCAATTAAATTTTTAAGTAGAGTTGTAGTGAAATAACCGCAATTAAGTTTATTTGTTATATATTACTACAACATAGAAAAAGGAGAATGTAATTAGTAAATACACTAATAAATATAAAGCTGTATAAATGTGAATTTATCATTAACATTATTTTCTTGTAGAATACTGAACGTGAGTGAGAAGCTGGAAGTTATCGATTTAAATGCTGATTATGCCACCGAAATGCCATTTTTAGTAACATTTAATTTACCCACTTTATTGGTTTAGTTAATGTTTATATACTTCAAAGTAAATCCAATCTAAAAATAAAATATCGTTATGAAATGCTCACAATTGCTTGTAAGGATATCAGATATCTTAAATTGTAATTAACACATCCATGGATTAAATTGTCAAACATTTCATTGGAACTTATATGATTTGTTATTTGAAATGATTTCCTAGTGTTGAATGTGTTTGGTAGTGAAATCGTGGTTTATTCATATGTACTGTTCAAAATCAATGAAATAGTATTAAATTTAAATATAAGTTTGTAAATGTTAATTACTTTATATTTGTTATTCTGTAACTTTGAGTTTTAGTTGTAAAATATGAAATGCCCGGCGCGTCCACCATATGAATAATCTTATTAGAGAAAAAATATTTTATTGTTAGAATTAATTATTACATTATAACGAATGTATGTATGTATGTATGTATGTACAGTGAAGTGGCAGACTTAGGATTTCTTCCAACCAGTGGCTATCAACCCGCGGTCTTTCTGCCGATCATAATATTTTTGCGCGAAGTCACAAAATGGAATATATTTAAATATGTAAGTATAATAAATAATTAACTCATTATGAGCATTCCATTAAAGAAACACAGATTCAATGCATTTCATACTTTTTTCTCTAAACCTCTAATGGATATCGCTTTCCGTTTTATTGATTTGTAGTCACTGGTATCTCTACTCATCAATTCTATTAATAACTCAGTAACTTTAGTAATTAAAAAGGCAGCGTATCGACTAATCATCTAGAATTCCGGGTCCTGCTTCATCATATTCTTCACCCTGGCTAGGAGCAATCCCATATGTTTCGGTTTTTTTTTAGAGAGAGAAATAAATTTATTTACAAATTTACAATAATTTACATAATATATAATTAATTTACAAACATATAAATGTATAGCACTTTTCTTCCCTTCATCCTCACCTCGAGGTTAGTGGGCATTTATTCCCGTCTCGGGCTATCGATATTAAGGGATGTTGTGGTTTTCCTAATGTTGTCTTGTGTTATTCTATTTAAGTTTGCTGTTTAGAATAATATTTTTAACTTGTAGTTTAAAATTAGTGTACTTGAGTGATTTTATATATTCGGGTAGGTTGTTATATTGAATGATTATATCTATAGTTAGAGCTTGTGAATATTTTGTTGTTGTAAATCTTTCTGTTCTTATGTCCGATTTTCTTCTTGTTTTATATTCATGTACTTGTTTGTTTATTTTGAAGGTAATATTTGTCTTGATTAAGTTATTTACTATTTTATATATGAGTAGTAGGTTGTTCAGTGTAATCATATTTCTTATGTTCAGTTCCTGCATCTGTTGGTATAGTTTTAGGGTATTTGTTCTTTTATCTAGTTTGTATAGTATTTTTAATATTTTGTTTTGTTGTATTTGTAGTCTCGTTATATTTTTCTTCGTTGTGTCTCCCCAGATATTATTGAGATTTTTTCTTGTGATTTGAAAAGAGCGTTGTATATTTGTTTCCTGGTGGTTTCTGGTATGTAATTTCTAATTTTTGTCAGTGCTGCTATTGTCTTGGCGTTCTTGTTTGTTAGTTGGTGTATATGTTTGTCCCATTTAAGGTTGTCTTGTTTTTTTAGTCCTAGGTAATTTACTTCGCTTATTTGTTTTATGGCTGCTCCTTCCATGTTGATCGTTAGTTTGGTTTTGTGTCTATTGTTGAAGATCAAGTATTCTGTTTTTTCTTTGTTTATTGTCCGCAGGTTTTTATGGTACCAGGTTTCTAGTTGTTTTATGTCTGTATTTTTGTCTGTCTGTATGGTTTCATAGTTGTTACCTGTATATACAATGCAGGTATCATCAGCGTATATGTAAGTTTTCCTTTGAGATTTAGTTCTAGTAAATCGTTCGTATATATTATATACAGAGTCGGGGGTAGATTTCCTCCTTGGGGTATTCCGTATTCTGCTTCCATTGGTTTACTTTCAAAGTCGTTTACTATTGTTGTTTGTATTCTGTTGGTTAAATATGTTTTTATTAGTTTCAATTCCTTTCCTTTTATACCTATTACCATGAGTTTTTCCAGTAGTTTGTGTTTTGAAATGGTGTCAAATGCTTGTTTCATGTCAACGTATAATGCAGCTACTTTATGTTTTTTATCGAGTTCTGTTTTTATGAAATTTATGAGATCAATTGTTGCAGATGTCATCCCTCAGTGTTTTTGGAAAGCATATTGTTTACTGTATATCATATTGTTTTTTATTAGGTGGTTTTTGATTTGTATTTGTATTACTTTTTCTAGAATTTTGTTTAGTGTCGATAGTAAAACAATAGGTCGCTAGTTTTCAGGGTTGGTTTTATCTCCTTTTTTGTAAATTGGTGTGATTTGGGCTTTTTTCATGCTGTCTGGATATCTGGTTTCATCTATCACTATATAATCTTGACGAGTATTGGTATAAGTGTAGTTTTGTTTCGTTTTATTGCGGAGTTTGTTATTTTGTCAAATCCTGGCGCGGACTGGTCTTTTAGTTCTGTGATTATTTTGTTAATTTGATCGTTTGTTGTATGTTGGAATTTTATGTCTTCTATGAGCCTTTTTTGTTGTTGTTCTTTTTGGTGGATTTCTCGTTTTGCCAGTTTGTTCTTCAGATAATTTTTTCCCTACATTTGTAAAGTATGAGTTTAATTCGTTTGCAATATCTGTATTGTTGTTTGTAATAGTGCCGTCTTCTTTGTGTATTGATTCTATATAATTTTCTGTTTTAATTTGTTTATTTATTTGTTGATGTATTCTTTTCCACAGTTTAAAAGGGTTTTGTTTATGCTCTTGGAATTAATTTCTATAGTATTGTGTTTTCGTTTGTTTTATTAGTTTTGTTGTGAGTTTTTTTGTGCATCGTAGGTTTGTTTTATTATTGCGTTTGTGGGATTTCTTGAAAGTTTTTTTTTTGTAGTTTTTGTCTTAGTTTGATTTGTTTTAGTATTTCGTCGTTTATCCATGGATTGTCTTTTGTTCTTTTGATTTTCTAATTTTTTGGTTGATTTGTAATATATTTTGTAATTTTGTTGATAGTTGTTCAAAACTGTTTATTGTATTTATGTCTATATCTTGTATGTCTTTTGTTATTTAAACATGGTCAGTTTTAGTTGTTTCGTAATATTGATATATAGGTTTTGGTTGTTTAGTTTCTTTTAGCGTTGTTATCACGGCATTATGATCTTATATACTTAATGGTTCAATTTGTATGTCGTCTATAAGTTTAGTATTGTTTGTAAAGACATGGTCTAATATTGAATTATTTCCATTTGTATTTACTATTGTATATGATTGTTTTATTATTTTGTTAATTATTTTGTAGTTGTTTTCTGTTAGAAGATTTTGATATTCTTTAGTGTAGTAGTCGTTTTGTAGTATATTTATATGTATGTCTCCTAATATGACATGTGGTTTTCTTCTATTTATTATATTGTTGTTTAGCATATGCTTGAGTTTATTTAAGTTTATGTGAGGCGGTTTGTATAATAATGTTATTATAACTTTTTCTTCTTATAGTATTATTGATATAATTTGTATTTGATTAGTTGTTGGGTTAGTTAGTATTTTATATTTCGTGTCTTTGTGTATATAAATGGAAATTCCTCCTCCTTTGGTGTCTCTGGAGTTATATTCTGAATTGTAATTTTTAAGTTTATATAGGTGTTCGTTTGTTGGTGTTAACCATGTTTCAGTTATTGCTATTATTTTAGGGCTATTATGTGTTGTGGGGAGTAATTCTATTTCGTGGAATTTATTTTGAAAGCTTCTGATAATATGTAAGTATAAAGTGAACGCTTGTCTATTTGAGTGTTTTCTGCTTTCTTTATGTTTTTAGTTCGGTCTGTCTATGTCTGAATGGTTTCTAATTTTGATTTTGTTGCTCGTGTCAGTTTTTCTAATAAATATATTTCCATCTCTTGTCCATAGATATTTGTAGTTGTATTCTTTTTTTAATTCTCTTGTTTTATATATCAAGGAAGTTAGTTGTTTATTTATGTATATTTCATTGTTTCTTCCTTTCAGGGCGCATTCTGTGGTAGTTATGGATCCTATAGTTTTTCGGGCATCTAATTGTTTGGTTTTAATTCTTTGGTTGCGAGTTGGACTATGATGGGGCTTTTTTCATTATTTTCTTCTTTTCTATATGCGTTTATGATTTGGTTTTTCTCTATGTTGGTATTTAGGGCTTTAATAATGTTTGTTGCCACTTCGTCTGTTTTTTAATTTTTTTCTTGTTTTCCTACTCCCACTATGATTATGTTACTTTTTATTTTGTCTTTTTCTGTTTTTTTAGGAGTTGTTCTATAGTTTATATGCGGTCTTGTAATATTTCGTTTTTTGTGTTTTCTTTCAACTTTCGGTATCTTTTATTTTCGATTTGCGCTCGGCACCTCTGGAAACAGTGTTAAATGTTTTTTGTAGTGAAAGACTGGATTATTGTCATGTATACTTTTCATAATCGTTGAAATAGTAATAAATTTTAATTGTGGCGGCGTTTACTTTGTGGTACATCTTGAATATAATGAAGAAGGGGACCCGATTACTTTGTTTTGCCACTTTATTTAAAATAACATGTGAATATAGGTTCGATTAATAGCTAGTCATTATCTAACATAAAGCGTTTTAATATTACGAAATCTAAACTAAATACATTACGTCAATCTTGTCATTTTAGGCGTATATAGATCAGAAACTTGCCGAAATATTTTTATTGTCAAAAAAATATTAACTATGCCTAGGGTTTATATACAGGGTCGCTGATATGTATGGAAACGGTCGAATATCTCCTAAAATAAGATAGCTAGCAAAATAGTTTTTTTTTTTGAAACTAATCATAATAAAAACAAATTAAGTATACAGATATAGTCAAAAAGTTAGGACGAAATAAACATGCGTTTTCTACAATGGAACACCCCGTATATTATTCCACATTTAAATTCAACTCGAAATTCTACACAAAATTGATATAGCACATCATAAAGCTAAACTTGACCGTTTTAGAGATATCGAACTTTGAAAATGATTTTTTATAAATTATACAAAGTTATATCAAGTTACCTTTCAAAGTTTTCATTACCATAACAACGCTGCGCTAATCCGCTCAGTTTCACTTAAACGTATCATTTTTGCGTGTTGCGTTTACTTACTTTTGAAAGATAAGGTAAGATACTTATTAATTCCTTAGACTACACAGTATGGAACAGGTCGATAAAAAAACATAATATACATTAAATACATAAATATCGTGATACATGTTACACATTACATAAGATGTTACATTATGAGTGAAGATGCTCGGCAATTAAGTAATAGCACTAAGACTTTAAAAAATCTTAAGTTATGTTTAAATATTTTAATTGTACTAGATTGCCGGAGCGATTCCGGTAATTTTTGATAGCATTTCAAACCGATACATTCCGGTGATTTCTGACCAATATTTGTTTTAAATAGTGGTGTTCTAAATTTATATTGGTTTCTAGTATTGACGTTGTGCGCATCAGTATTTCTTTCGAATTTATTTTTATTGCAAAATATATATACTCTGTGTATATATATTTTGCAACAAAAATAAAATTCATAAATTTAAATACAGGGAATAGTGAGTATGTTGAATTTTTGTATAGTTCACGACATGGAAAATCTCGCTTTACACCCGCAATACTCCTAATAATACTTTTTTGTGTTATGAAAACATCCTGTATCATGCTTGATGAATCGCAAAGAACTATGACATAGTATAGCCGTAATACAATTTGAGCATAATAGAAGTTTAACAGCTGATCTGATGTAAGAATTTTCTTTAGGGTTCTTAAGAGAAATGAAATGGAATTCATTTTTGTAACTAAGTGAGCACAATGAACCTTCCAATTAAGGTTAGAGTCAGTATAAATTCTCAAAAATTTGGTGGTTTTAGTTGTGGTTATACTCTCTGACTTGATTTCTAATTTGAGATCAATATCCTCAATTATGTTGCTAGCAGTGTACATAATATATGTTGTTTTAGTGGGATTTCAATAAAGGTGATTCGATTTAAGCCACTTGTAAAGATTGTTTCAGTTGCTATTACATTGCTCTTTAATTTCAGTATAAGATTTCCCAGAAAATAGCAGATATGTATCGTCTGCGAATTTTACGGAGACGTATTTTGATCTAGGCAACTATATATATCGTTTATGTACAGAAGGAAAAAAACTGGCCTCAGGATGGAACCTTGCGGTATCCCTGCATTAATTATAGTGGTTGTACAGTTCACTCTACTTTCATTTGGCGACTGCATTGAGACGTCAATCATTTAAAAAAGTTTGTACCCACATATTCGGCTCTCCTCTGAGTTCAATTTTTGGAGTAACAGGTCATGATTGACATAGTAGAATGCTCGACTTAAGTCACAAAAGACTGCGTTCGGACACTCTTCCTGTTCAATAAAATTTATAGGTAGATTTATATAAAGATAACTTGATGGCTAACTATTTCAGTATAATTTATAAAAAAAAAATGTTCAGTAGGAGTTAGTCTATTTAGGTTGTAAATAATCTTAATTATTATATTTTGTTGTCTTTGTAATAAATTTAAATATAATTTTGTAGCCCCTCCGCATATACTGCATTAATAGTTTATTTTGAATTAAATAATGTATTATACAGGGTGAGTTTTTTTTGATGTTCTCTATGGGGATCTCGGAAACTATAAGAGATAGAGAAACGGTTAAATGGGGAAAGAAGTGTAGATTTATGAGACGAATAAAATTCCACTTTCAAAGTTTTCAAAAAAATCAAGGGTAACTAGATATTTTGAAAAAAGTAAAAAGTGTCAATTTTTTCAAATCAATATATCTCGGTTATTATAACAGATAGAAAAAAACTGTAAAAAACAAAGTTTTAGATAATTTTATGCAGATTGATAAAAAATAATCCGAAAATTTTTATCGCCATTATTTTCCAAGATATGACGCAAACTTACATTTTTTTAAATGGAAACCATAGTTGGCTATAGCCTCATTCAAAAGGTAAATTTTTTCTCTTTAATCCAATATGACATACTACATAGTTATTTCTAAAAATAAGTGAGTTATAGTCATTTTAAGTTTTATTATAAATAAAAAATGGGTAGCCATGAAAAAGATGAAAGTAAAACAATTGAAGTTGTTTATAATAATAGCAATATTGTAATTATTAGTTTTCATTGACTATGGAGGCTTCTACTTCGTTATACATTTTAATCACAAATTAAACACAATAATTACTTTGTTTTGTATAACAGTTATTTATTTAAACGGTGACCAATGGTTTCAATACATTCACGTATCATTTTCAAACCGAAAGTAACCATTACTTTCGGTTTGAAAATGATACGTGAATGTATTGAAACCATTGGTCACCGTTTAAATAAATAACTGTTATACAAAACAAAGTAATTATTGTGTTTAATTTGTAATTATTAGTTTTACAAAGTTAAACAAAAATGAAAAACCAGCATAAGAATAATAATTTTGTAATTATCAAATGGCTTTCTGTAAGTAGTATAAACACATTTGTCAAGAGGATAATACTTTTCTTGCACAAATATTATGAACAGATGAATCGCGATTCATTAATTGTGGTATTTTTAATCGCCACAATGAACATAGATGAACTCAAGAGAATCCACGAGAAGTTTCACAGAGAAAACTACAAATTCAATTTGGGTTTAATCCATAGTGTGTTTGGATTAATAATTCTCGATCCATATATTTTTTAAAGCTCAATAAGTGTAACTGATTATTTTCATTTTCTTCAGAAAACATTTGAAGATACGCTCGATTGTTTAAATATATCCACCTCATAACATGTTGGCTTTACAAATTATTTAAATGATGCTTTTCCTAACTCATAAGTGGGAAGAAATAAACCAATCTCAGGGTCACCTAGAATTCCCGATCTGTGCGTTTTAGAATTTTTTCTGTGGGGTTATGTAAAAAACAAAGTATATGAAAAATCATATCAATCCGTGGAGGATCATAAACTAGTTGTTATTGAAACATTTAATTCAATTTACATGAGAATAGTCAAAAAAGCCATAAATTCAATTTTAAAAATATATAATTTATGTCATAATAATATTAATAGTGGACTCTTTGACCATATTTTTTTAATATTAAAATTTCTCTCCCATTGATATATTGATAAGTACAGAATAACTTTATGCTGTTGTTTCATTTTGGTTTATCTCTGTAAAACTAATAATTACAAAATTGCTATTATTATAAACAACTGCAATTGTTTTACTTTCACCTTTTTCATGGCTACCCATTTTTTATTTATAGTAAAATTTAAAATGACTATAACTTACTTATTTTTAGAAATAACTATGTCGTATGCCATATTGGATTAAAGAGAAAAAAATTACCTTTTGAATGAGGTCATAGCCAACTAGAGTTTCCATTTAAAAAAATGTAAGTTTGCGTCATATCTCGGAAAATAATGGCAATATAAATTTTCTAATTATTTTTTATGAATCTGCATAAAATTATCTAAAACTTTGTCCTCTACAGTTTTTTTCTATCTTTTATAATAACCGAGATATATTGATTTGAAAAAATTGGCACTTTTTACTTTTTTCAAAATATCTAGTTACCCTTGACTTTTTTGAAAACTTTGAAAGTAGAATTTTATTCGTCTCGTAAATCTACACTTCTTTCCCCATTTAACCGTTTCTCTATCTCTTATAGTTTCCGAGATCCTCATAGAGAACATCAAAAAAAACTCACCCTGTATATGCTTTTTTGTGACATGGCAGAGCTCGTCTTTCGCATTATATTTTTAAATTGTTTATTCCATTTAAAATCATCTGTTATTTTAAGTCCTAGATTCATTGTTTCCGTTGTTTTCTCCAATGTTAAGTTATTTATTTTTATGTTTGTGTCTTTTTTATTTTTATTTTTTTATGTTACTAACATATATGTTGTTTCCTTTGTATTTAAGGTAAGTGAATTATTTGTGTACCAATTGTATACCGTTTCCATTTCTATATTTATTAGTTCTTGAAGTTGATTTAGATCTGTACCACTGTATAGAATACAAGTGACGTCCGCATGTGATCCTTTTATGTACAATTCTGTTATATGTAATGTAGAGTGTAGGTGGTAATACACCACCTTGTGGTAATTCATATTCTGGGGTAGCCTTGTCGCTGTAAACAAAGTCAATAAAGACAAGTAAAATATATTTATGTTGACCTAATTCATCCTGAACTTTCCATATCTAAACTAGCTGATGATGTTGAAAATTAATGATACTGCTATAGGGCCATAATTTTCTTAGTCCAGCTTGTTGCCTTTCTTGATTATAGGGATAATAACAGTTGCCTTCAGAATCTCAGGTAATTGAGCAGTAGAGATAATTTTATTTATAAGTTCTTTAGGTAAAGGAATGATATCATTGCCTAAAATCATGAGTATTCTTTTGGTTATATAATCTCGGCCTGGTGCGGAATAGTTATTCATGCCTTGTATATTAGTTCGGAGTTCTTCTTCTGTTGTGTCATTAAAGCAAGCATTTTCCTAAATTACTTTATGTATAGTGATTCCTTGTGTCTTTGTTTGCTGTATCTTAGCTGATTTCTCTCCTACTGAAGCAAAGTATTGGTTGAACTCATTTGATAGATCAGTTATTCGTTTGTAATTAATTCTCCTGTTGTGTCTAATTTCCGAGATGTTATTTTCTGATTTTTAATTGCTTTAATTAAGTATTCCATTCATTTCAAACGATGTTTGCTCTTCTGCCGATTTTAATTTTTATATTATGTGAGTTTTCTTTGGTGTATGAGTTAGTTGGTAAGATTTTTTGTTTGTAGTGTTTCTTTTAGGTGTTCATTATAGGGATTATTTTTATATATCATGTGGCATTTGTTTCCTTCAATATAAAGTATAATCTCCGTAATGACCCAAGCATCTTGTATGTTGTGGTTTTGGTTTTGCTGTCTATTATTTTCGTCCGGGTACTTATCAAATCTTGAAAGGTTTGTAATTTTAACTTAACAATTTGTGAAAATTTTAGTTTTATATTATCATAGTTGATTTTATGTTTTTGTATTCTCACATATTTTGCTTCATTTTGTTTACTTGCTTTGTATTATGATTATAGCGTTAAGATCTGCTATATCACGTGGCTCAATGTTTAAGCTTAATTTGTTCATATGATTATTTGTCAAGACGTGGTCTACTATTGCAGAACCCTCGTGGTATCCTTTAAGTCATTGATTAGTTAGAATTGCTATCATAACATTAATATTACACTGAATTGAAAAATTCACTATGTTTTAACCACAAATAATTATTGTAAAAATATTATATAACGTGTAGGCACAATTATATAAATCTAAACAACACAGCACGACTCGAGTTTCGACGTTTTATTGTCATTATCAAGTGAATTATAAATTGATGAAATTGTTATTTTATACTAACTATTTTGGGGTGAGGGAATATACCTGCCGCTAATTGTTTGCGGATTATCTCGGGAGGGTAGTACCAGATTAAAAAGTGGCAAAAAGATTAGTTCGGTCTGCTCATTAAGAAGATTTACTAGCGGATTACGGCTCTGTTTGAAAATTTCCAATGACTCCAGGAGATTAAGCTTAGCGCCTTTGTACATATTTGAGACAAATGGGATTGTTGAGTTGACGTTAGTAGGCTTCCTGTATATATCAAATTCAATTTTATTATTTTGGTGAATTATTGAATTGAATTGAATTTGATATATACAGGAAGCCTACTAAATTATTAATTTGTGAAACAAGCTAAGTGAATTTTAATTTAATCTAAAACCTACATTAATTCAATGTTTTACCAAGTGACTAATGAGAAACAAATACATGATATATTTAAAAAACTAGACAAGTAAATAATGTTCGAAATACATTTTACTGTTTAACTGTGATTTTTTTTTAAAAGCCGTCTTTTTGGATAACTACTGGTGGATTAACCATGTTAGGATATACCTTTGCCATTTCAAAACAAAGTTTCAAAGATTCTTAATCGTCCTCAAGCAATAAAACAGCTTTTATTGAGATAACAATCTCTATTTTTTTACGACTTATTTAAGCCAAATATTAATATTATGGCAATAATAATTATTTTGGGCATCTCTTTTTGTTTTTGGCCTAGGAAGTTTTCGATAAAGTTGTCGTCGCTAAAAAGAATTCTTTTTGATATATATCTTTTAACGATTTAAACCTATATTCAAACAATTTGAAAAATCTCTGCACCTTTTAAATTAGTAGTTAGTTAATTAGGATTTCTATAATAAGAATAAACTTAAAATTATTAGTATAAAACATATAGATTTTTGTTTTGTTTTAGACGTACATTTAACAGTTTTCACAAAGCTTTCTCTGCATGTCTTATTTGTTAGAATTTTTATTATTACAATCGAGTAAAAAATATTGCTATGTATATCCTAAAATTTAAACGCTATATATAAAAGTGGATAATTATATTAGACAAACAAATTATACAATTTTAAAACATAAGTATATGGATTAATTTAGGCGTTAATACATCGGTCTTTCTGTCCTATCTTGACCAAAATGTATGCATGTAAAACATAATAAGGTTGCTAGCTAACTGAACTATCCATGGTTCGTGCTAATGAATTGATGAAGCACCTGAAAGGTTTTTTATTTGGATGAGGCGTTAGGGTTATGGGGAATTTTATGCAGAAGGGATTGTTGGAAAGGGCAGTACATTGGGATATAGAGATAACTTGGATGGTTTTGTAAAGTAAATTTTCTTGATGTGACTTGCTGGTCAGGCTAAGGATTATTTGAGAAAAAAATATTGTCTGCCCTATAGCTCTTGTATTGTTTTCTGCCGATATGTCTATATTAAAGTCATCCTCGTGCAATTTTTGGTAATTACTGGTGGAAATTTCGAATTATCGTAATATCTCAATTTATGTTTAAATTACCATTGGTACTATATAATAAGAATGGTATATTTATAATATTACAGTTTGTCGTGTTAGGTGTATATTTAAAGTTTTTTAAGTCATTCTCGATCAATAGAACTAGTTATTGCTAGGTAGTTAAGTATGATCTTTGAATTTTTATTACGGCTCATCTTAAAATCAAATCTCAAAAGACAGAGAACTCTTGAACTCTCACTACCTGTCAGAAATATGGGTTAGAGTGGAAGATCTACGAACCGCATGAACTCCGGCAAGCTTCTTCTATCGAAACTTTTGTATATTTTGTATTCCTATTTTTTTATATATTCATATGTATTTTGTTATTAAGAAAGCTAAAGCATAATAAATAAATATAAGTACTATTATAACAATCCAACATTTATTTATTTAGATTTTGTATCCTTTGCATATTATATTTTTCGAAAAAGTTACAAAAATATATAGGCAACTTTTAGTGTGACCTATATTTAGAAGTTCGGTGTCTTACAAAATAAAAGATTTTCTAGTAGGAATTGTTAGCGAAGGAATTGTTAAGAGAATTTATTGTTTCAGATGTGTCTTTTAATATTTTTTCTCTATATTTTATCAACGTCGTTCTTTCAAACGCTTGATCATTAATTTTTTTGACTTTTTCTGCTGCAGACTATTATTATATAAAAATAAAATCTATTGGTTTAAGATTTGTGAACTTTAACCACTAGAAAACGGTATATCTCCTCTGAAAAACAGAAGTTAAGTTGTGTACTTATATGAGGAAATCCTTATACTTCTTGACAGGTTTTTATATAACCTTTTATTGTAATATATTTTTAGTTTTTTTAATGATTTACAAATTTGAAAATTTTATGTGATCTCATTCTACCTTCCTTTTTATTGCGTATCATTCTATTACTATTGAGATTTATTTCCTTTCACCGTCTTAATATTCTTCTCTACCCTATGTAGCCGGTTTACCACACCAGCGCCCATTGGAAGTTTTTTTTAAGAATTGAAGGTAGAGGCAAAAGAGAAGAAACAGTAGAAGTATTGGTAATAGGGGTAATAAACGTTAGTAAGATAGCTGGGTTCAAGACGGTCATTTGACTTTTCATTTCTATCATGAACAAATTTTGAATTTTATCGTCATAGGAAACCTGTAAATGTGTTTGTGTAATTATTTAGACCTGCGGGCAGTTATGATTTGCGAGTGGTGTGGTGAGTTATAACGGAACCAGACGTCCTTTAGCATCCTATACTTGACGTTTAAGTCATCGATAAAATTTGATCCTGAAGGAGTAATTTTATAGAAGTTAAAAATATAAAATAACGGGTTTAGCACAATATCTTACCGTAGACGTATTCTGAAAGCTGGAGGCGACAATTAAAAAGAGTCTAAATTCTTAATAAAATTAAAGGATGTTGGAATATCCAGTCTGTCCAAGCGTTGCTTATTATGATCGAGTCTTCATTATGTCTTTAGCGACCCTCTGACAAACCGTTACTTTGCGGTAGAGAGGCAGTTTTGGATTTATTTTATTTTGTGATGCCGAATAATTGACAGAATCCCTTCTAAATGTTGGATTGGAACTGTCTACCATGATCAGTAAGTTTTAATTTTTTGGCACTTTAAACAATATTTAACACTCCGAATAATGTTGTGATTCATCCGCGGCCATATATATCAAGATGACACGTGATATTTTATCGTTAGAACGCCGGAATGCATTTGTCCGTGAAGAGATTGTAAAATGTTGGATGTCAGGTTTGTATAGGAGCATCTTTTAGAGAAAGAGTTACGTCTACGTAAATAGACGAGTTGGTGCCTAGCGGTGTGAATTGCTTAAGTTCGAATAATGTAGTACCATTTTCCAAAAGAAATTTTAGTTTATCGTCTTTGGATTATAATGTAGGAAGGTACGAAATTTTTAAAAAGTTAATTTCGACTCTCGATAATGTAGCTGCAACGCTGTTTTCGGTACCTGGCATAAATCTGATGTCAGTGATGAATTGCGTTATAAAGGTATTGTGTCTGTGGTCTCGACCTGAAAAACGATCAGTGTTCTAATTTATAGCAGAAATCATTTGTAATAAATTTGCGACCTTTAAGGTAATATTTGAAGTTATATTTTCTATTGACAGCAGTCAAAAGACTCCAGAAATGACCTTCTGCTGCTAGAGCGCGCCAACAGCAGAGTTAGATGAGTCTACCATAATGTCTAACTCCATAAGAGGATCTCACATCACAGTTAGGCAGTGATATAATATTATTGCGTGGTGTTGTTGTAGCAATTGAGTGGTGACAAATTACTTCAACATGATTCAATAAATCTATAAATAAAGATGTCGAGGGTTGAAAAGAACTTCATCATTTGCAACCGATGAACGTCCTTATCCATTTTACTGAAGACTTACCTGTCGCTGTTCATAATTCTTGGAATCGTTTGAGCAGCGCGGATCCTTTTATATCCAAAAAGATCAAAAGGTTTTATGATTGCAGTCTTTGGAATGTCATTTGGATAAACTAGAATTTGGTACTATGCCTTTAGCAATTCGATTTATTTTATATGTTCTACGTTAATTTTTTTACAACAGTTGTAAGTGAAATTATAAATAATAGGTAAAGAACAACGATCTGAAGTAGTATCCGTATTGAATAGGCAATTGCCGTCTGTTTTAGGCACATGGTATAATGGAGATACCCATGGGTTAGATGAAGCCCTTACACAACCCGAGTTAGAGCAATTTGTTAGACTCGTCTTTTTTGCGGTTTAAAAGTTTTGGTGTTTCAGAAGTTATAATATAGTATTGCACATTATTTAATGAGGTCAAAAGGGGCTATAAGACCTGGAAGTTATTGCAATAATTTTGAATATGGTATAATTTTGGATAAGGAATTTATAGTAGATTTTCTTAATAGTCTTCGTGCATTCCTAATAGATAATTTGGAAGAACAGTATGACGAAATTAAATTATAGCTACTGTAGTTGATGAAAATGAAAACTTTGATGCACCATGAGTATTAGTAAATACCGCAAAAATTTTATTAATTAAAATTAATCGACCTGGAAAGAAAGCGGTACATAAGCTCCGCTGTTACTCCTTTCCCTACTGACGTTTTGTGCAGTTGCGCGCCTTATTTTTAAAATTATAATGCAACCAGAATAATTTGTATTAAGGATAAGAACCTTGTATTCGTCGATGATTTTTCATAAAGATCTACTTCTATTCTTAGAATAAATTTATGAATGTTGGACTAAATTGTTTGTTAATATTTTTCAATTTTCTGTTAGTTCGGAAACTTGATTTTGAAGTAGTTTAATACTTCATAAAAGCTTGTCTCTGTATTAAATTTTAATGTCGAAGAAATTGCTGAAATTAGGATTTTTTGCACATCGAAAGGCAGGAGTCTGAAAAGAATTTTCAGAGAAGACTGAACTAAACGTCTCTGATTTCTAATGCTGTCTCTGAAGGTAAAGCAGCGACTACAAAATAAAATTTTAAAACTAAATTTGTTATACGTGAATTTTATTTTATACTACATAGAGCATTTAAAAATGTTAATTGAAGTTTCTTGTTGCTCTTCCATTGAAATTTAAAAAAGAGGAAGAATTAATTAATAAGGAGAGAAAAATAAGGTATGAAATAAATTGCAGGGTGATACCACCTATCACCTGAAAATGTGAAAAAATAATAGCAAATGTTTTAAAGATTTTGCAAAGTTGTTAATAATAAGTACTCCAATCATTTTAAATTATTTGGTTACCAATTTAAGAACCGTTTTGTATTTTTTAAGTTACTAATTAAAGTAATTCTATTAGTCATATGTATATGTAGGAAAATTATTTGAAAATACGTTATTGTCTAAATATATTTAATTCAAATTTAAAAATTTCAGAATCAATATTACCTTGAAATAGTTGTGGATATGTTTATAGAATAGCTAGCTATTTATTTTATTCTTATATAATTTGGTAATTAATTGAATTCATTAAATTATTAAGTAAGTATTAAGTAAAGAAATGAATTAAAAATAAAATATAATTAAATATACAATAAATTTTCCGATTATATTATAGTGGTTTAAAACATAGTAAGGGTTTTATTCAGTGTTCATTATGAATTACCACGTATTAACGGTCGCAACCATCATTATGAATAAATTTTCATTAAATTGAGAAATATATGATTTAAAAAATAATTGAAACAAAAGAGATTATATTAAGTGGGAAAATTAGGAGTAAGATATATGTGTCCAAAACAAAAAGAGTAGATAACTTTCTAAAATTCAGATTAGTAGATAAAGAAATTTTAATAATTTTTATTTATAGAGAAAAGTTTTCTTTAACTATAATGGTGTTTTATTAAAATGTTAATTCAGATGAATATTTGTTGTATACATTATAAAAGTTATTTGATTTGTTATAATAGAAATATGATATATTTTATGAAGAAATATATTATATTTATATTATAATAGATAGTAAAAGTTTCAGTTACAGATATTTCCTATAAATCATTAATTATAACTTGTTTACATATCTTATAATTTATTTTTATTTAATTACTGTAAAATAGTTTTTCAGCAGCTGTCTTAATTTCATTGACGGATCTCAATGGGAGCTTACGTAATTTCATGTTTTGTCAACGTATTTGAAGCCATGACGGGACCAGCAATACCTAGTTCTGTGAGCTTGAAAGATATTTCAATTTCCGGAGCGGTTCAGAAACTGAGTGCCTTCCCACTAAAAAAGGGAACTCATTCGTGAAACGCGATAGAGACTATCTCATATCGCATTACATTATAGAGTTGTCAACAGAAGTTCCTCCTATAATGTGGTTCCATTGATTCACGGATTGAACTACAGATTTTAGGCGATATTTTCTAATAACAGGAAAATAATGCTGCTGTATGTCCATTATATTTCTTATATTGAATTAGATAGTACTATAATAATACCATATTATATAAATAGCTTATATATATAGTGCAAATATAATAAATTTACTAATTATAACTAAGCTACAGAAGAGCTAAGATTATTATTTAGTGGCGCAATTTTTATATTGAGTTTATTTTATATGAGCTAAAATATGTATACAAAAAATGCTAAAGTAAAAATATATCTTATTTTTAATTTTCTTAATATCATTTTCGTTGTCTTCTCTCACTACTATCTATACTTTTGGAAATGTATTATATCTTTGATAATGGTTTTATAAATGTTGAAATTTAAGTCAAAAAATGAATCTTCTGTGTGGTATCAACAAAGTGTAGTTTCTTCTAATGTTCTAAAGTAAAAGATTTAAAACTAATTACACACCTACAATCCAACCCTTAAAGATTTAACGTAGAAATATATCCTTTTTACTATATTTTTAGGCGTAAAGACTATAAAACTTTATGATTTAAATTTTACAAATATCTCACATCAAATGGTTTGTTTGTATAAGTTACTTAAAAATTATCATAAAAACAAAACTAAATCGAATATTTTTATAAACACATTAACACAATTGTTTTAAATTAAGTTAAAAGGTTTTTCTAAATTATTCAAATACCTAATTTTAATTTAAAATAACCTTACAGAACTCTATAAGATTCCTGTGAGCATAACATTATTGTATTATTGATAATATCAAGGATTTTCTATTAATTTATGTTACATTTAAGATATTTGATATATAGGCTCCTGGTTTTTATATTGTATGCTTTGGGCAGCACAATTTTACATAATTCATCTGGAATATTTTGATTATATTTATCTTCTTTCTATAATCATAATTAAATTACTTTAGATATAATCATTTAATTTAAATGTGTGTGTTTAAATATAATTACTTGTACCCAATCTAAGTTAATATCTAAAAGGAGGTTGTTCCTAAATAATTAGGGAACGTTTTAGTTTAGGTCAATTACTAATTAAATTCGAGATTAATATCTCTGTATACTTTATCAATAAGATTATTATTGTAATTTATTTCACATAGATTAAACTACGTGTAGTATGTGTAGTATTTCAAACGATTTTATTTCTATAGGTAAAGTATATATGAAAATTAATTTCAAGGAAACAAAGAGACCTAACACAATACTTAGTATAGTATTAGATTATTTCTTCGTGCAAGTCTCCAAAAATTCGTTACTTTTTTTAATCCTAGGCAGAGAATTTTTATATAAAAAAATATATTAGAAGAATATTATTAATTGGTAAGTTATATTTGCGACTCCTTAATTTAAAATAAATGAATTAATAATATACACCTTCATTTACAGCAAAAAATATACAGGGTGTCCCGTTAATGCGGGGAAATGGCTGGACCATAGATTCCTGAGGTCAAAATATGACGATTTAACGCAACTTATCTATATCCAAAAATTTACGGTTAAGCCGGAATTTGGCTTCAAACAATTGAACGCTTTATTTGATTTGAATGAAATTTATTTTTAATAACTACCATAATATAATACATCATTTCAGTTATTATGACTATTATTGGTTAACACGAAGTATAAGAAACAGTAGTACCACCACTTAAAAACTAAAATATTTTTTTATTGGTGGATCTAATAAAAACTAAAAAAATACTACTTGAAAGAACATTTCATTTAAAAACTTTTTCATCTCTCAATAATATTTGATATCTTTTGTGGTTTTCTCACAAAAAAATAAAATATATATTTTTTATCTAGTAAAAACAAAATCTAGTTTTTCATCGAATAAAAAATAAATGTTTTTCGTGGCCGGCTTTGTTTAAAAAATGTAAATTATGTATAATAATAATTATTTAGTGTCTTTTAACAATTAATTTTTAACTTTATTATAGTTCATAAATATTCATATTTGGAACAAACAGATATCTTGTTTGTATTAGGATTTTGCAAAGAAAATTGTTTGAAAAGTGTTAGATGTTGTTTTGATTTATTTTATTAATTGATATTATTTAATTTTTATTCAATTCAGTAAGTTTATTTACTTATAAAGAGTGTATTTGAAATGTATGGGGTCAAGTATTATTTTAAGATATTTATATATTTATAAGAAGAAGACGGTGAAATAGACTGGTTAATAACGATTACATAGAAAGGTAAACTCTACGGACGATGAAAAGGAATTAGCAGATGTAATTTATTATAATTAAAGGTTGCTCTCGACTTTACGAACCATAATTGTATGGTATCGATCAACTCTTGTAAGTTCGTAAGTATCTTTTGTAAGGTAAGGACATACACTACCAAGGCGCCATCATCTGCGTGGAGGAACAGGTAGTATGAATGATTGAGATAGTGCAGGTTAACTTATAAAAATTATAAACACACATGTTGCAAGGAATTGGTGACAGAGAAAATCCTTGAGGAACAAAAGAGCATGATAAGATATTTCGGATTTTAACTTGTAGAAGTCTATTGGATAAAAAGCTGCCAATTAAGATAAGGATATGAGGTAGGATTTTAATTTATACAGCAAACCTCTATGGCAGACCCAGTCAAAAGCTTTTGAATGTCTAGTAGGATTGTTGTGGATTTTTGGCGTTGCCGTTTATAAATTAAAGGTAAAATTCGAACGTGACAAAGAAGTGAAATGATATTCGAGGCAACCTAATTCATAAGGAGCTTTATGGTGCAATATATCAAGCATTCATTATTATTTATTATGTTCAATAGATTTTAGGCAAGACTGCAAGCAGGGTAATTAAGCAATAACTTGATATGTCTAATGCGTCTTGGCCAAATTTAAGTATGCATGTATAAATACCCTGCTTTAAAATCAATTATGTTTTCTTTATTTTGAGAAATTTTACGTAAAAATTCAGTTTATTTTAATTTATTTTATAAACCGTCATTTAATATATTACTATAAAGGTGCCATCTATTGTCTAAGCACTACAATAGATCTCTGTTTGGATAGACATCCACCGACAAATCATAGGAAATATAAAGAGCAACAATTATAACTGTAATAATGTAATAATGACTATTTTTCCCTGCCAACAACAGCTACGGACCGATTTTGATCTATTTTGGATCTCATTTGAGTAGCGCAGTTGGGTAAGGCAAACATTTTTTTGAGAGGAGAAGGAATCATGGACACCTTATCATTAGGCTAGTGATAAACTCCTACAGACTAAAACTACATCCGATTAAAGATATTAGATGACAAATGACATAAGACAGATTGCAGATTATAAATGACAGATGACAGATGACAGATGTCAGGTGACAGATAAAAGGTGATAGATGGCACGTAACATACGAAAGATGATAAATGAAAATGACATGACAGATATCAAAACATAATAACAGGTAATAATTAAGTATTTGAAGTACCCTAGCATCCTCCACCGATTGGATTTTCATGAAAATCTTCATATCGTCAGCAAACATTAAACCGTTTATGTTGGAAGAGCAGGTTATAGCATCATTTATAAAAATGTTAAATAAATAGGGACCTAGGTGGGACCCTTGGAAAAAACTAGAAGTTACGACAATAGGATGAGATAGACTTTGACCAATTCGTACAAGCTGAATTCTATTGGATAAATATGAAATCCAATGTAAAAGAGTGCCATGAACTCCAAAACCGTGTAATTTATTAATTAAAAGTGACCGATAGACAGTATCAAATGCCTTCGAGAAGTCAGTATAGATAGAATCTACCTGAATTCTCTACATCAATAATGTGTGAATCTTACACTAAAAGAGAGATGATTTGTTGTCGATTTGCCAACTCTGAAAAATTGAAGGTTGTAACATTATCGTTAGATATATGGTAAGCATTTTTTCAAAAACCTTGGACATCACTGATAACATGGGTTTAAGCCTATAGTCTTCTACTTGATTTATATATACATATGTATGATAGTTTGATCAATCAGTTATTGGCAGATATAATCTTTCATATGTCATCGCTTATTTGAAATCTTCAGTAACAGATGGTAGACAATAAATGGCATATGACAAATTAAAGAATAAATATTATATATGTTAGACGGCAAATGCGTTATAATTAGCACATAAAGTTATATACTTTAATATTTCATTTTTTTTATAATAAATATAATCTTAAATTTTTCATCACACATCTGACGACTCTTGTGATAGAGAATATATAACAGATGATATTTAAAAAAAATCACTAGTTATGCTATTGTTTTAGTTTAAATATAATCTTTTCTTTGACATCTCTTGTTGTTATTAGATTACATACCTTCCATTTGTCATCTCTCATCACTCATGTATATCTTGATGGATGATAGATAACATATAACAGATGATATCTATAATTAATCACAAATTATGGCACCTGTTATATGTCAGATATAATTATTTATTTGTCATCTCATATCAAAGATAATTGATGACAAATCATATATGATACATAAGATACATAGAGCTGTTATCTATAAAACAACACAATTTAAATCCTTCAGAAATATTTTAGAAATATTCTCTTATCTAATGCTGGTATGACTTGTCTAGGACTAAAAGGTCTTTCGTAGTCGGATCTCAAGCGAAAATATTGCTAACATTTGGGAGGATCCTGTCGGCCTGAGTATTGCGGTGGCTCTAGGCTTTGTGGGACTATGTGAGTACCAATTAGGATCATACCTAGCCTTTGATGTTTACTGTCAACAGTGACATCATATTTCGAAAATTATTCCAGGAGGGAAGTCATCTATTTTGCTGTAAACGTTTACAGCAAGCCCTTTTATATACTCCAGGATACTCAGGGTACGCGTTTTACGTACGCTGGAGTTTCGCTATAAATGTGGATCTGCAGTAGCCCCAAATAGAAACAGCGTAGGTATGCACAGACAGAGAGGAGTACGCAAAACGGCCCTGGTCCTATAGGAGTGGCATTTGCACCTCTTTTTGCGAGTTCATCTGCCACTTCGTTACCTTTAATATCCCCGTGCCCTGGGACCCACATGAGCGTCAACGAGTTGTTCTTCGACAGTTGCGAGAGAGATCTTCGACATTCCCAGACAGTATGTAAACCGTGACTATAGGCTCGAACGGCCTTTAATGCGGCTTGGATGTCTGATCAGATGTATATATGCGCGCAATTTAGGTGCCTACCCAGACATTCTCTGGCACACATATCAAAATTACAAAATATTGGGTGTCTTACCCAGAGCTATGAAGCTCTTGTGGTTTTGGTTAGGGCCATAAATGCGTATTCCAGTGCCTCAGTACCCCAGGTTTTTCCGAATAGCCACCTACATGCCCAAAGCGACATCGTTGCCTTGGTCATAATTTTATCGACATGCTGATTCCAAGTCAGTTTGGCATCCAGAATTATACCCAGGTACTTTCCTTCGTTGAAGAGGTTTATCTCCATTCTATCAGCGAGGGAGCCCTTATATGCAGCTTCCTCCTATGCGTGAATAGAACTATGATCGTTTTATTCGGGCTGACACTTAGATTTCCCGAACACACCAGTTATTGATGCTATTCAGTGCTTTTTGCATTAGGATTGTAAGAGTGCCTTCATGCTCGTCCCTTATTATTACGGCGATGTCATCTGCGTAGCCTTGGGTTATAAAGCCCTTTCGATGCAGTTTATCCAGAAGTCCGTCTACCACTACTGACCATAGTGAGGACACCCCTTTGTTACAGTCATATATACTGTGGATCCAGCTAGAGAATACGTCGGCTTTGAAACATTGTCTTCACCCATCTTATCGTAGAAGGATATAGTCCTTTATTTATAGCCGCTGGTTTTATTGCAGAGAATGAGGTGTTGTCAAACCGTCTATGTCTACAAATATTCCAAGTGCTATTTCCTTGTATAGGATGGCACGTTCTGCCTCTTTTACGCGGTGGTGTAGAGCATCGACGGTGGATTTGCCAGCTTGAAATGCGAATTGCTTGGCAAGATAACTGACAATATCGAAGATAATTGCACGGAGAACACCCAATATACATATAAACATATTGAGGGTATATTGGACCAAGAGTCTCAAAATAATGCTATTGTAACAATTATAACCACCTACAAAACGTAATCATAACTGTATGACAACAATGGATAATATGTGAGAACGTATGGAAAAACCGGCAGGTCAGAAATCTGTAATGTGAGTCCTCGTCGACCTTTTTTACAACTAATGTTCTGTTACTAAGTTTTGGTTTGAGTAATGTGAAGTATTCTATAATGATGAACTAAAAAAATCCTTGATTCACTTATTGTTTCATTTTATTTTAAGATTTTAGTGGAATAGGTACGTAAAACTCGTGTGTATTCAACTAACATCGTAAAAGAACTAACTATATATCACTGCATGTTATATCACGTGCCCCCCCCCCCGCATGTAGATGGAGCTTAAAATAAAGTTACATATAAATTGACACTAAATTTACAAAACTTTGTAAAGTCCAAAGCTTTAGTGAATATGTCCGCCATTATTTCATTCATGGGCATACATTCTAAATCAATTTGTTTCTTAGAACGTTTATGAAATATTGGGTTGTTTGCCAGTTTCTGCGTACTTTGTCATTAATAGTTATTTAAGGTACAAGTGTAAAAAGTGATACTTTATTGCACGAACTGGCGCTTAAAAACACGAGCGAGGAACGAGCGAGTTTTTTAAAGCCAGGAGTGCAATAAAGAAACGTTTTACATGTGTGCCTTACAAAATTTTATCTTCGATCGTGCAGCAATTTTCAAACAATATGTTCATATGAGTAATATTTTAATGTCATTTCAATTATACAATGAATGATAACATATTTTCCCATTGTTCATTATTGAAAACGTTACTTAGCAACCAGTAAATAACTTGCACAAATGTCAGCCGCCATTATTATTTGTGGAAAAAAAATTGCTCTATTTTAATCGCTTCGACTTGTATTAAATTATATCTTTAGAGTTCCCAAATCTGCCATTTCGTTTATATTATCAAGTTTAATAGTTATTTGTATAAATTAATAAAAATTTAAGTTTTTCGTTGAAATTTTGTGCTATAATATATTCATCTGTCAGATTTGTGCAATAAAAACATTTTGACATTACCGTGCAACAAAAACGTAAAAAAGCACTAGTGCTTTAAAAAGCCACTTTTACAACGAAAAATGATACAAAAAGCGTCTACTTTCTGTACGATCGTAGATAAGTACAATAATACAATCACAATTGCCAAAAAGATCGCATAAAACGTGTTTTTTAGGTAAACTGCTTCTTTTGAAGCTTGGCACACAGCCATGTATTCTGCTTCAGAGCTACTGAGTGGTACCGTACATTGCTTTTGCACTTCCGTGAATTTGCCGCGCCTGCTAAATACATTAAACTTCCTATAAGCTTTTGATATGGAATATTTTGGTCCCAATCACTTATCTTCATTGATATCATTTCTATCCATGAGAGTATTTATGGTTTTATAGTCAGTAATACCATTTTTTTAGAATTACATCATTATATTGTTCTTGGTCTAAACTTATTTTCTTCTAACCATCATACCGAAGCAATTTTTAGTCTCATCCAAATCTTTAATTTTAAAATTTTGAGATACCTGTTCATTTAAAAATTCAGTTTCACTTGCTGAATTAGTGAATATAAAGAAATCATCAACTTATAATGCCACTATTGTCATTGAATCTTTTTCACGTTTTGAAAATATAAATGGCACATGTTTATTAGTTTTAAAATTTAATATCGATAAAACTAAGTCCACATTTTTATTTCAAATGTAAACATTCTTGTCCAGTTTTCCATTTAAAAGGCTGTTACAGCATCTAAATGTTTTATTTGTAAATCAGACTGAACTGACATTGTAATCAACAAACGCTAGGTTGAATGGTGAGAAAATTCCATGGTAATCATGACCTGGTTTTTGACTAAAACATTTTTCCCCTAAGCGTACTCTAAAAATAATATTATCTTCCCTACTTAATTTTTTTCTTGAACACCCACTTGTACCCAAAAATGTTTAATTCATTTTTCATTGCTGCTTTCTATTGTTGACTGTGTGGCCCGGTATAAATACCATCATAGGATCTCCCACTGAAGTTGATATTTCCCCTGCTGTAAGATATGTCATATAATCGTCAAAACTTTTTGGTTCCTTTGTTCGTTGTGACCGTCTTGTGATTCCACTTCATCAACTGGTTCGTCAGGAATATATTTATCTTCGCTGCTAACTTCCTCTGGTAATGAGTCCAATTCTTCACTCACAACAGCATTTTCTTGGTGCAGATTTTGCCGAAAATTGTAACAAGTTTTCTTCGCTATAATATGTACATCTTTGCTAATAGTTACATCATCGATCTTAGAATTTTATAACCTGTGACCCTTCGATGTCTTTGAAAAATCAACTAAAAGTAATTTTAATGATTTCTTATCCCCACACTCTTATATGTTTTAAATTCGTTGTTTTTCAGTATACAATAACTCAAATAGGGTCTTTGGCAAACTTGACACTGCTGATCTATTTCTCAAATAACAATTTCTATTTATAGCTTCAGTCCAAAACCGTTTTTATAAGCCCGCCTCATATAACAAGCATCATGCCTTCTCGAATAATATCCTGTTTAGTTTTTTTGAGCGTCCATTCTGCTCTGGAGTATAAGACGTTGTCTTTTTATGAATTATTCCTTCGCTTATTAAATATTTGTTAAATTTGCTATTTATGAACATTTTACCATTATCCGAACGTAAAGTTTTAATCCTTTTTCCTGTTTGGTTTTCTACCATGTTCTTAAATTCAATGAATTTATAAAAGCTTCATATTTGTTCTTTAATAAATACACGAATGACATACGAGTGTGATCATCCTGGAATTCAATATAATATTTTGAACCACCAATTGACTTAGTTTCCATTAGCCCCACTAAATATGGAATTTTCCTTTTTCCTTCGCAACACAATTAACAATTTTTAATATTTCAATTGCCACCCCAACACAATCCATTCCTTCAACTAGATTCTCTTTCATTCTTTCTAGTGCATTTGAGTTATTGTGTCCTGAACGTTTATGCCATAAATCTGTATTATGTACGCTCTAATTTACTTATGCTTTTATAATTTTGTTAACACCCTCTATCACTAGAGCTTTTGCAACACAAATATTATTTTTATTAAATATTTGACATACCTTACCTTTAAAAGTCACTCTGTTGTCCTTTTTAAGTAACCAAACTAGGAACCAATTGTACATCTTGAATCTCTACTTCATGAGAAACACCATTTTTATCTGCTGTTGACATGTGAATAACACCAGTGCATTTAACTTCACTGGCACCTGAATCAACATACCAGTCGTCGTTGTTAAACGTTAAACCTAGAAATACTACATTAAAGGCTTCTGTCCTTGTCAGTGCCTTTGTTTATTGTTGGTTCGTGCTGTTTTCGATTAAAGAATGCAGCGCTTTGTTTACTTATGCTATCTATGTTCGCATCTACTAACTTAGCCTTGATTACGTCTGTGGTTGTTTCAATACCACTATGTTCGATGGCCAATACCATTGCTTATTTTATGAAAAACCTACTAATAACAGACTTTCAATTAGCAAATCATCTAAGTAGAGGAGAACTGCGGGTTCTGCGCCAGGAAGTGCTCCCAAGGTCACTTCCGGTGTCAGGTTTCCGACTTCCGGTGTCAGGTTTCCGGTGTCAGGTTTCCGGTGTCAGGTTTCCAGTATCAGGTTTCCGGTTGCCGACGTTGCGGTTTCCAGTATCAGGTTTCCGGTTGCCGACGTTGCGGTTTTCAGTATCAGGTTTCCGGTTGCCGACGTTGCGGTTTCCAGTATCAGGTTTCCGGTTGCCGACGTTGCGGTTGATAAGGGTGGGAGTAGATATGACGTAACGTATGTTGATAAGATATAAATATTTCAGAGCTCGTTTTTTATTAAAATAGCCCAGGTTTCGTATTAAATGAATAGATGTAACGTTAGATGTCGCAACAGTATGTTGTTTGACGCAACTGTGTGTTGTGTTGCATACCCTCCATAAGCCGCGATGACGTCATAGACGTATTCAATTAATTCATTTAATATTCTCAGCAGAATTATAATTATTAATTTTCCTTGTTTTAATATATTTTTTATTTTACCGGAGCCCATTTAGTAGTATTTAATTGCAATTATTTATTCGCACAATTAATATATATTTTTATTCCGGGCCGAGATTCGATCCCGGGTCCCAAGCGTTGTTCAGTTTACTAGTCAGAGCCTTAACCACTGAGCTAATCTAATAGCTGATAAGAAGCCGTGTAAATGTTGCCAACACATAATTAGTAATAAATTTAAATGTGTCTAATATTGGTGTGTGAGGTATCATTGGAAAGATAATTTTATGAGGAATTGGAATTGGCAATTGAAAACATTATAGATTTTATCTATTCATTGTATTACCGAGGTAAAGATTAAATGGAATTTAAATAAAAACTGTTTTTATACTTTTACATATTTGAATATATTTTTTCTACATTTACATATTTGAATATTTTTTCTGCATTTACAATGCTACACATACTTAATCTATTTTAGCGTTGTCAGAAGGTGGGGTATGACCACCAGTCACTGTTATTATCATGTTCCCTCTTTTCCTCCTCATCTCGGCGCTTTTCCTCCGCATCTCGACGATCTGCATCAAGTACCAACTGATATTCCAACCGACACAGATCGTTATCAGTTATAGGAATCGCGAAATGAAATTTGTTATGGTCCCACATGATATAAATGTAAGAATCTTTTAACCTTTTACAAATATATTCAGAGCAGGGTTCCAGCACACACTCATGTGTCCAACCAAATTCCTCATCTATATAACTGATTTCTTCAATGCCAGTCAAAAGAATGTGCAATGCCTCAGAAGGATTTATTTCCATCAGTTCTTCCAGAATTGAATATGCACGATCACGATAATATCTGTACAACTCATGACAGCCTCTAACACACTCTCGCAGATTTTTGTAAATATGTTTAGGACTCCCTTGACCTGAATTCGGGGTATAATCAATATTTATTTCTAGGTTGTCCATAATTCACTTAACTGGCTGTAACGAGCGCGGGTTCTGAATAAACTGAATAATTTTTCAACTTGGAGCCTTTAATATTCAAGATTATGTGGATGTGGTAAAGATTAGTTTTTGATTACCGTTGTGGTATTTTTTGTTGATTTTACTTGTTTATTTCGCTGACATACTTCACACGCACTAACGTATTCCTTGATGTCCTTATACATATTTTTGCATTCATATTTGGTTTTTATTTTCTTGTACGTTTTATAAATTCCTTTGTGCCCTCCGGTAGGAGTAGTATGATATTCATTAAGAATTTTATTTATTTCTGATGTTGACAGATTTTCTTTAATTTGGTTATACAAAAAATCTTTAATTTTAAAATCGAAGTGAATAATTTAGATTCAGTTATTGAGTCATGTCAATTATGCGTTTTAATGAAAATGAAATTAATATTGTTGTGTGTGACATGCACTGGTTTATCTACTTCAAGAGGATCTGATTTCATAAGTTCGTTCACGTTTACATTGTGTAGGTCGGGGATATTTGTTGATGACGAGACATTAAAAATTGGAATTTCTTCCGCGCTTTACCATATAAAACCCCAACCATACAAATTATTGGCGTCCCAATACGTTAAAAATTTTGATAGTTTCGTCGAGTCACAATCTGTCATATATTTATTATTGGCTTGGGCGTAGCGTAAAGAACACTGACTTATACCCCCTCTAATGCCTTTACGAATGAAATGCTGCATGTCAATGTCTGTCAACAATTAGAAATTAATGTCTGTTAAATTCAACATAGCATCCCACGACAATCCGGGTGCCGTATAGTAATGAGCCGGATCCAAATCATACGCTTTAATACAAACACCGCGGAAATTTTCGAAAATGTCGGCTAAAAGTAAAACATCCGTTTTTAAATACGGAAATATTCTTGCAAATTTTGACAATTAAATTTTATCCAAACAATTTCGGCATGCTCATACTCCTTACTAGTAACGTCAGTATTTGTTAGTGAATTAAAAAATAATTTACTAGCGGGTAATTTTGCCTCCTCCAATTTCGACAGTAAATTCATATATTGATAAAAGAATACACCTTTTTTAGTTACCAAATCAAATTGATCATCAATTTGAAAATATTTCCTAACGTTGACCATTTGATCTGCTTTTAAATTTCTAGATAATTTGTCTAAAGAAGATGCCATGAATCTAAATGAGTCTAAAAATCTCAATTTAAAATAATCCGCGAACGTGTGTTTTATTTTGTGAAAAAAACGCGCATTCTTTTTTTTTTGCGTGGTGTTGAGCGAATTTTATTCCGCGAACGTGTGTTTTATTTTATGAAAAAACGCGCATTCAGTTTTCGCGGTGTCGAGAGAATTTTATTTCGCGAACGTGTGTTTTATTTTGTGATAAAAAGGCGCATTCAGTTTGTGTGGTTAGTAATTTGTCCTGAGGTGTGAGCATTAGAAAATTTTGTCAGCTAAAAATGGAATTTACCTACGGTAAGTACGCAAATTATTTAAATGATATAATTTTTCTAAAATAATTCATAATTAAGAAATAAAAGTGCTAATACAATTTTTTTAATTTTAGAATTTACTGAGGGTGCCGAGGTGGGAGAGTGCCCAGTTTGTCTAACAAACTGGGTACAATGTACCCTGTCGTGTGGACACCTCTTTTGTGCTGCCTGTGTAAGACGAATTGACAGGTGCGCGCTTTGCAGGCAGCACACTAATAACAAAATTAGGATTTTTATAGGGCACCCTCAACATAATCCTATTCCGGTGCCTCAGAGAATGGAAGCAGTTCAACCTCTCAGCCTCTCCTCTCCACCCTCGGTAAGAAAAAAATTAGATAATATTAATTTTTAATTTAGATAATTTTTAATAATTTATTTATTATTTTAAGTCACCTCCAAGGACGATTAGAGTGCGTGGTGATTTGTGGGCGCCATTGGAGGAGCCCCTCATCGAATTAAGGAGGCCAAACAATATTCAACCTCCAAGCAGCCCAGCCCGCACCGAGAGTCCACCCCGCACCGAGAGTCCACCAAGCAGCCCAGCCCGCGCCGAGAGTCCATCCCGCGCCGAGAGTCCACCAAGCAGCCCACCCCGCACCGAGAGTCCACCTTCTGCAGACGAGGATGGTTATTCTTCTGAAGAATGGTAACGCGATTTAGTGCGAAAAGACGCGATTTAGTGCTTAGTTTTAATATTAGTTTTAATATTAGTTTTAAGGAAAGATTTTAAGTTTAGATTTTTAATAAAAAAATTTGTTAAAATAATAAACTTTTTGACGTAAACTTTATTCCCCCTTTTCCTCAACACTTTTTCCACTAGATATACATCATCATGTTTAGCTTTTTGAAGTTCTTCAGCATAAAACGCATTTTTAATTGGATTCCCCGAACTATCTTCCAACAGGTAAAAGGTAGGATTTAAAACTTTGATGAAGAAAAATGTAGTGGCGAATGATTTAAGCGGTTCAGATTACTTAAGGTGTTTGAATGAGTCGGCCACAATCATTAAAAAACAGAACCTTTTTAGATCAATCAAACAAACAATTTATTCAAACACGCAAAATAAATTGGCTCTATCACCATTTGATGATAAGTGGTATATTTGTGTAAACAGAATCGACACTCTAGCCTCTGGACATAAAGATATAGTGGCAGCTCCATCTACCGACAATTAATTTATTTTTATTTATGTCTATTTTAAGAATGAATTGTATATGTATCATATTATCAACAGCATTCACATTATTTTTAATGTGGGCTCTATGTGTTTTTGCGGGGATAATAAAGGTTCCTGTAATGAACATAAACTTTAAATAAAAGACACTTGTAAAATAAAACAGTTTTTATTCTTTACCCTTTACATACTTGTATAATTTTTCAACATTTATAATGCTACACATACTTAATCTATTTTTGTGCACTTGACAACAATAGAAAGATTTTTTTAAATTAGGACAATCCACATCTAATTCTAAATCAATAACATTATCATAAAACTTTTTCAGGTAAGTGCATTTTTTGACTTCCTTTAACATATACAATATCTGCAGACAGTTTTTTAAACAGCTTTGGTAATTCGCTCAGATCGCTTTCACCACTGTTGTAGGGGATTCCGTGATAATTTTTCTCCCACAATTTAAGTTTTCTCAGAGCTGTCGAGACCTGTCGAGACTTGTAGTTTAATCTAATTATTTAAAACTATTTTGGATAATAAGATATTTTATTATATTTATATTACACAACATTAGATTTATCTATCCAACTATTTTGCGATTTATCTAAACCTAACCACTTGACGTAAACTTGATTCCCCTTTTTCCTCAACACTTTTTCCACTAGGTAAACGTCTGGATGTTTAGCTTTTTGAAGTTCTTCAGCATAAAACGCACCCGTAATTGGATTTCCTGAACTATCTATCGCCCAAATTAAAAATATTCTTTCCGGCGATTTTGATATGTGAGTAAACAGTTTTTAATAAGTGACGCTCCTTATCTTTAGTGACGTCACATGGTCGCATTCCTGTAGTACTATGCTTCCGTTTGTTGTAATCAGCTGTAATTTCATCCAAAATGTCTATCCAGCGATACGTCCCTCGCAAACTAAATGTGCGATACAGCATTTCCTTTATTGTTCGAATTACACGTTCAGCCATCGCAGCTTTCATGATTGTATATGTAGAATAATGATTAATCCCATATTTTTGCATCACTGTATTAAAGTGTATATTGTAAAATTCTATTCCTTGATCGGTTTATAAATTTTTAGGCATTCGGTCATTTATCATAATTACACTTTTAAACGCATTAGCCACATTTATACCAGATTTGGCTTTTAATGTTATAGTCCATAAATACTTTGAAAAACAATCAATCACTACCAGAATATATTTAAATCCTTTATTTTCTCTTGCATAAAGTCCAAATTCGGCTAAATCGGCTTGCCATAAATCGTCCACTCCTTTAATAATTGTGCATCGTCGAGGAAATATTTTTCTTGCGAGCTTATGCAGCTCATTTACTACATCACTTTTTACTTTGCTCATGGTGTGTCAATAAATGTCTGAGCCCCTTTCTGCACATCCAAGCTCTTTATTATTTTGTTTAATACCTCATGAGTTTCTCCGATTTTAATATCTTTTTTATTCCACAAGACATAGTTTGAGTAAATTCGCTATATTCATAAACGTTATTTTATCAAAGTAATATAAATATCCGTTAATATTTCTAAATAATCGATTTGCCTCTATTAACAACCGCACGAATTTTTCAAGACGCGTTTAAATTCATCAGTGTTATCGCTCCGGAAGTTATCAACCGCAGAGATGGTAACGCCACTGTGTAATACATGTTATCCGCAAATAAAATAATATCTCCTCGAGAAATTTAGAAAATTGTATCAATTTTTGTGAAATGACCCGGCAGGAAGAGTAGCCATTTACGTAACTTCTGCGGAGGACTTTTATTGTTATTACGTAAACTTTTTATCCTGACCCATTCTTTATAAAATATGTATAATTAATCGTTTCTTACTAAATATGCATCTATATTATTTAATTCACACACTTTTAATTTCTGTAATGTTTGGGTGTAAAGTAATATTGTATGTGGGCGTTGTAATCTCTATAGAAGGTGAAGATGGAATTGGCGCTCCATTACAGTTGTTGAATTCCGTGTATATCATCTTTATTTAAATCAATTGTATTCGGATTATACAATGGATACATTATAGATTCTTTAACAAACGAGTGCGATAATTATAAAGCATGCCCTATTTCGTGTACCAATGTATGGAATAGTTTTGTTTTATTATATTCAGTTTCCGCATCGGAATAAACCCAATTTTCATCTTTATCTATATCTATTTCCGTTGTTTTGTCTAAAACACCAGGTTCAGGTGGTCGATATGGATGTCCTAAAATATTACCGAGTCCATCAAAACTTGAAGGACACTTTGTGTGATTATCACAATATGCGAAATTATGTAAACGTCGCTGATAAGAAATTAAAATATCTGGATTGTTTCGTTGGTATGTAGCGTACTAGGCTCAACCCAAACATGAAATGCTTGCCGGGCTAATTCTAATTCAGCATTATTTGCTTTTTTAAAAATTCTATGTAAATGTCTGTTTTTTCCTATTTAGTTTACTGTAATTTATAATCATTAATATCTCCAACTCCACATCTCTCTGCATCCATTAACTCGAGGGTTTCAGCGTTCAGAACGCCATCTACAGGAAGATCATAATTTTCTGGGAATCTCATCAGATCCTTCTGATATATATATATATATATATATATATATATATATATATATATATATATATCCTTTTTCAGTAGTTCCGTAGAATTCTCATAAATATCCAAATATCCGTAATGAACATTTTGTTGCATTATCTGATATACAGGCTGTGTGTGTGTGTGTTAATAATAATACAAGCATGAACAGAAGCAAGGTCTCATCCTTCATGTTTCAAGGTTAAAATTATACTGCATTATATTTTCTCCACATTCTCCTAAATATTCGTTAATCAGTAAAATTATTTTACGTTGCTTTATCGTGTTGCGTTTGGTTACACATTTTAAAATACAGTTTATTCAATTATATTTTTTTGTCTTAGTTCATTCTCAATTGTTTTAATTTCCGCGATTACGGGTATAGATTTAGAACATTTATGCAAAGCACACAAACGATCAACAACATCATTTATATCGCGGTATGAAATAGATGGCTGATTATTAATCATCATATATCTGTAACCACCATAATTTTCCATGGTGTAAGAATATGCGGTTTCTTCCGGCCCTCTTTTATTACCATGAACTCTTTCATCCAACTGGTCTTTTCCACGCTCAATGTCTTCTAACCTTTTGTGTATCTTATTCATTTCAAGCGCTATAAATTTTTTATAGTTTGCAACTTCTCTACTAATATCGTTTTTATGCGTGTTTTCTTGATTTGTTGTAGTAACCATAAATTCATCAACACCCCCTCCTCCAGACTCCGCACTGTTTGGTGTCTCGTTTCTAAGAGATATGGTCTTGGCTCTAATAACAGCTGATAGATCATCAATTGTTTTTTCATTGTGCCAGCCCCCATAATTTTTTATTGGCAATTGTTCCATGTTCAATATTTTCGCCACATCTTTACGGTTGGTGGTTTCTGGTAAACGATGCTCCTTGCTTATATGATAATTTAAGTTATCGTTTCTAGTAAACTTTTTATCACAATACAAACATCTGAATTGAGTTCCTGCATGCGACTTTTTATGCCTACACAACCCTGACAAATGGGCGTAGGCAACCCCACATTCTCCACATGCGTGCATGTGAATGGTTAATTCAATACTGATAAACTCTTCGTAAGAGGCTTCTTATGTACCTTTACCCTTATTACCCTTATTGTTACCCTTAATACCCTTATTACCCTTTATTGTTACCCTTATTACCCATATTATTACCCATAAATGATGTGAACAAAGGCTGTAAGTATTGGTGAGGTAATAAGGGTAACAATAAAGGGTAATTAAGGGTAAAGGTACATAAGAAGCCTCTTACGAAGAGTTTATCAGTATTGAATTAACCATTCACATGCACGCATGTGGAGAATGTGGGGTTGCCTACGCCCATTTGTCAGGGTTGTGTAGGCATAAAAAAGTCGCATGC